>OX596272.1:4293079-4610150 GCA_951394255.1 Polyploca ridens | reverse complement strand
CGAAGGTTGTAGAATAGTAGAGTTTGAGCTTTTTGTATTTGATATCCACTGTGCCTCTCAGAATTCGGTGGTCACTGTCAGTGCTAAAGCTCAGTGAGATGTCTCTGAAGTTGTGCCTTTTGTCTGTCATAATGAATCTCGTTCCTAGTCACAGAGTCAGGGCTTCACCAAGTCCACCTTCTTTGGGACATCTTCTCAAAGAATGAATTCATTAAGAAGCGACTCTGTAACTCGTTAACCCCTGTGATTTTGGCAACCAAGCCATGCGATCCAACCTTTGATTAGCCGAATTCTTGTAACTCCACTTTGGTATTGAAATCTCCCATAAAAAGGTTGTAAAGCCTTGGTGCTTGTGTGCCTTAAAAATTGCTTCATATGTGGCTTCTTCGTCAAAATGTGCGGATGTCAGCGCATATACCTGAACTGACTTCAAGGAGTAAATTTAAGGACTAGGCAGGTATGCTACCTGGGTCAAAACACTGCTGAATTCTACAAATGAGACTTTTGGTGATAAGAAACCCACCTTGGAAGGGCTAAATATTGGAACAACATTTAATCCTAACTTAATATTATAAATGCGAAAGTGATTTTGTTTGTTTGTTTGTTTGTTACGCCTTCACGCCTCAACTACTCAACGGATCGTCACGTCGGGAACGCGGGTGAAACCGCGGGGGACAGCTAGTTATATAATATTCGCAATTACTATTTTAATTTCTGCCTTTAATACAAAAAAATAGCTTTTTTACTAAAAAAGACCCGCGCCGCGGCGTGGCGCCGCCGCGCCGACCATTTCCTACCGGCGCGCCGCCGCCGGCAAATTGTTGGTCGGCGCCCACCTCTACTACACACCAACCCATAAAGGCCTTATTACACTATTCGATATCAAGCCAGCCTTAGTAAGACTGTCTTAAAGTCTAATTAGACAAGCTCGCTATTACACCTTGCTGAATATCGCATGCTAACTCATTTGTAAGGCGTACGCAGCCGGTGACGGTTGTCGCGGTGTCATGGGAAGACTTTCGAAGTACCAGAAAATCGCCATAGCTCTTGCCGCGACTATTGGTTTGAATACAAAAGAAAAAAGTAAAATATGGGTGAAGAAGGTTAAAAAGTATTTTTGTGACTTTTCTGCTATAAATATGGCATGTCACGATATACACATCAATAACATTAAAAATCACTTCCTTTTCTTTTGAACAAGCCATTGTGCACGCCACAAATCGGGACGTCTGGCAATGCTGTACTGTAATGTTGTTAACTCTATCACTCTATAATATTCTTACTCTATGAGTTTTATTGTGTTTAAGTTGTCACAATGACATATCGATGTGTTTCCTGTATGTATATAAAAATATCCTATATGTTATTCCAGGGAGCCGTTGAGGTAACAAACGCATTATGTATTTATTATTTTGTATAATTTTATTTAACTTTTGTCCACGATTATTATGTAAAGTTGTTTGCATACAAGGGCGGACCGGTTTGTGCGACCTCCGGGTGTGCACAACGATAAAGGAAAGGATTATATAAATAAAACGCATATTAAGTGCAATAAAACCAATAAATATCCCCATTATTTCAACTTGCAACACCTAAAGTTCACACAGTAAAAAAAACGAATTGTCTATGGCTCACTGTTCTGAAATCGAATGGTGTTGAAATAAAAAAAGAATAAAAAACGTTTTGATACCAGACATTTTGACGCTATCTATGATCATTGATTTCTTCGAGCGACGCTCGTTTTTTTATATATTTTGAGACCACAGACATATATCTGTGTTTGAGACTTGTGATTTCAAAAGTCTGTGGTGTAACCATAGAATAAAGACTGGTGAAACCTTAACTAGCACGGTCCTAGGTTTCACGAGAGCTAGGTAGTTTTTTTTAGACTTTATTTGTTTACATTGAACAATTAACCCATAGAAGCACAATGACGTTCATTTTGCTTGAAATCTATTCCGCCAATTACCCACCACTGATAATGCGCTCTGATTGGCTAAGCCAAGGACGCATGCACTCTGATTGGCTAAGTCCAGGACACACTAAACTTAGATACAGTGATTGGTCGGTCTGTGCAAAAACACTGACATTATCACTCTAAAGGGATTTTTCCTCGGCGCAAAAAATCGGTATAGTTGTATCTGTATATTTAATCGGTATGGTCGTACTCGTAGACATACAAAACTGGTTTCCGAATATTTTCCGAGAACTTACGTAAGGTCGTAGTTACGTTTGACTAACGGGACAATATCTTACTGCTCAAGCAATCAAAATTATGTTTTCTTGGCGTTTTTACTATTTAACGGATCTATCGTGTTGAAAGTGAACGAAAGGGTTCAGAATAAAAGTCATTTTGATTGTGTAACACCATCATTTTTACTTAAGGTGGCCCTCTGTGGCCGGCGCAACTTCAACGCAAGCATAGTCTAAAAGCTTGTTTTTTCATCCAACGTAATGTTTGACTGCGAAAATAGAGAGACAGCATCAGAGCCGTCGGTTATCAGTCGGTAAATTCCGCTGATCACTCGCGGCCGCTTCGCTAGGACGACATTCATGATTTCGAATTCATAAAACTTGTTCCAGGCGTGTACTTCTTGTGAAAAAATCTTACAAGTTTGTGAAAAAAAAGTGAGTTATTTAGAATCTCCAATATATTTGCAAGCCTGGTATCTAAATGTTTTCTTTATTTTTACAATTTATAGGTACATTAGATATGGCCAAAGTTCAGGCAAAAACGCTGTTTTTCGGAGGCTTTGACTGCATTTGTTTCACACTTTTTTTTAATTACGCCTAGATACACGGCTAGATATAGTGCACAAGATACTAATTTGTTCAAAACATCTAACGAAAAATGTTTAACAACGCCATAATAAGTACAGGGGTTTTGTATAAAAAGTATGACGAATTGAGTCCTCTTAAAGCTTTTTCTTTTCAATAAGTCGGAAAATAAGTATACGGCCTAGTGGTAAGCTGTTACAGTAGCCATATGGACGATTGCAACACACGAGGCATCACTCACGCGTTACCAACCTTTCCCCCCTCCCCAATGAGCTGACGACCTTACTCACACGCAGGAATAACATTCAGTGGCTGCGGTATTCTGTAAAGTGGAGACAAGCTTTTCTAAGAGAAAAAATACTAGACCTTTTCCAAGCAATCAAGGATAGAGTTGTTACGCGCAAAGACACAAATCTACTAAAAACGTAACAATTTAGCATTTCTATAGACACGTACAAACATACTTACTATGTATGTAACCATACGTAACACGATGTTTACGGTTAACATATCCTTTTGTGTATTAACTCCGTTTCGGAAAACATACATATGAAAACAAGCGTCTGTCAATTAGCTCTACATGTAATTTGGATTTTAGTTCAAACCGTGAAGGTCACCTCAAAGAGAGGTACGTGACAAGTGTTAAAATTCTTACCTCGTTCTTATATCTATATTTAACAGTGCAACCGCCGAGAAAAAGTGTTACTGGCACCTTTTAATGAGCTCTCACAGAAACTACTAATCCGATTTCACGAAACTTGAAACTTTCACGGGAAGGTGTAATTTTTTCATAGGCATAGTAATAAAAGCCCCATTGGAATCAGATTTGCCGTTTTCGTGATTATTATTATTTTATCCACCAACGCTTATTGCGATTCAACCATTGAGGATATATTAAGATTAATACAATTCAATTCCGCAACTCCTAAGTGACCCGAACATACACATACATTACAACTTAAAAAATATAATATCATTAGTCAAAGCATTGCAATTTAATAAAAAGCTTGTAAAAACATAGGACTAGACAGTAGAAGATCAAAAGACTAGACTAGAGAATACTTGGCAATCAATAAATTCGAAATTACACAATAGTTCCTTTTATTAGGCAGAAAAGACGCACAGACTACTGTAAAATTCTCAATTTGTCTTTCAAAACTAATTTGGCAGTCTAAGCAAAAACTAATTTCATAGTTTCATACGAAATAAAACGCTGTCTAGCTGAACTGATCCTTTGACCTTCAACTGTCCAAATAATAGATAAATCTACGTCAGTAACTCTGAAAGCATCTCTATATAAGTGACAGAATAAAGACAGATTCCTTTGAAGGGGACGTGTCTTAAAAAAAAAAGAAAAATAATAATGGCGCGAAATCAAGACGACAGCCATTGTCGCGCGGCTGAGTGACCGCGAGGTATTTTTATTGTAACTTTAGTCGCTAGCCTATCGCTCGCGACTTTGTTCTGATTATTATTTTAAAATATAGAAGAGATTTTTGTTCGATGCTAAGAATTAAGTAGGTATAAGAAGTTTCCTTGTTGTTTTCAATAACTGCGCATTGAGGCTAGCTATATTTGTCATTAAAGGATAAATGATGAGGAATTTCACAGTAGGTACAATAAGGTACTACTACGTTAGATATATCAACTTTTTTTTTTCATAACAAGTTGCGTTGTCTAAACCGAAATTCATAAAGAAGCGGCGATGATAAAGGTCTAGGATAAGAATTGGAACTGAACAAACCATCAGATTAAATTCAGCTCCCGTATCCAAACACAATTTCAGGCCTTCATAACGCACTTATGACGTTACAGTTACTTCACCACGAAATACAACTAAACTGAGAAGACTCGAAACGCGAGAAGGCAAGAAACTCAGCTAGGCATTATTTTTATAAAGCATCTTAAAATGCGTTTTACTAATATAGGTATCATTAACTATTAAAATAGCATGTGAAATACACTTTATTCAAATGCGTTCTTATCGTCTACAAAATTAGGAACTTTATAACTTTTTAAATCTATTCACAGATAATTCTTGAATGTCTATAAAATAATTGCCTCTTCAAAGAGTTTGCAGTATCGAGTTACTGGTAGGAAAGTTTGTGCTTATTTCAAGTGTTTAAACTATGCGTGTCGCTATTCTTAGGTTTATGTTATCTACCTTTTCTGAACATGCAATGAACTGTGAGCACAAAGATGTCTTAATTATTCCAGAAAATTGAAGCTTTCAATAAATTAATTTCCTGACACTGAACTGATTCACAAAACATTCAATCAAAATATTCGTGGAATGAATACTAACAGAAGCTGATTTTGGAGGATTTAGTTGAAATTTCCTTGATTGCAAAGGTTGAAAGGTCCCATTGAAATGGACGACTATTTGATATCTAGCTCTTAGAAGATTCCTGGTGAATTCATGATATAGTTGTTCATACATAATTAATCAATATGACAGCTTGTAGGAGTTTCAGAAGATAAGCTTGCTACAGTAAGAATCTATTTTACAATCGCAATTGATATAACTTACAAACAAAACACATTAAAAAAAAACGGCACACAGAACGACATACACTTGACCGGTTTTTTTTCCTTATTTTGTTTTGACTTTATTATCAATAAAAGGACTACACCCAATTAAATTATGTTATTAGGTATTAAATTATACGGTAGGTATGCCTAAGCCACGCTGATTCGTGCAGAAAGTCTCAGAATTATGATAGAAGAAATCAAATTGTTTAAATACGGTGGCGGGAAAAACGAAATCATAGATAATTAAATGCCTTTTTTAATGCGGGCTTTGAAACTGCGGCCTTTGAGACATGTTTGCGTCTCGGTCTTTATTTAGTTTGATTGAAGTTTGTTCACCCGTAATTCATTCCGTTATGCTGTCTGTCTGTCGAAAAGGAAATTAGCTGCAAACTTAATTTGTATGTTAATTTATGTTCCAAGTATAAGATGCCACTTCAAATAAGTACCTATTAATAACTTTCACATGATCGATTATCTATTTCATCTATTTTAGTGCCTAAAAGTTAAAAAAATGCATTAGTTTTTAGGGTTCTGTACCCAAAGTATGCCTCCACTGTCCGTCCGTCCGTCCGTCCGTCTGTTTGTCAGTGGGCTGTACTGTATCTCATGAGCTGCAATAGTTCACAGAATATGTTTCTATTGCCGCTACAACAACAAATACAAGAAAAAACACGGAACCCTTCGTGTGGGAGTCCGACTCGCACTGGCCGATTTTTTTATTTTACCTGCTGTAACAGAGCATTTTTGTTTTAATCTGATAGGCAAGTGTTGCGTGCGGCCAAAAATCCTCGTTGTAAAATCATGTGGCCGCAGCCGATCGAAAATGATAAGCAAACTTTATTTATGATGGTGGTCGCCAGGTACCATATAAATTACCCTGGACTTACCACATTGATCTGAGGTTAACACCTTGTAGACCCTAAAAAACATCGACTCTACCATGACTACGCAATAAGATTCTTGCTCTACCATACTGTGATATGGTTGCCTGATTTTCTCACAATGTTTCCATTACCGAAAATATGGTCTATAAAGTCGAATAAGTCTCATTTCAATCCAACCTCTTTATTTGTATTCCAATTTCAAATTCAATAGACGTAGACGAAGTATTTTTTTAAATAAAAGAACTAAGGGCATAAAGCCTGATAATCAAAGCTTTAGATTAATCTGGAAAGTAATGAAATTCTTTAATAAAGTTCGTTACGTGTATCCCAAAAGTCGAGACGACAATCTTATTAGAAGCCCTTTAATCCTGCGATTTTACTTTACGGTTCCAAAATCTATAAGACTTTAGATAAGATTGGATTATCAAAAGCTTAATAGAAGACCAGCTACTTGCCAAAGTCAGTGCCGTCTTTAACCTATTGGAGGCCCTGAGCATATAATGGGGCCCCTTATGATTCTGTCAATAGGTATGATTCCTAGGTAAAAAAAAATCTAATTGGTTTTTCAGTTAGATTATCAAAAAATATTGGACACGTATTTTTTGCTTCACCAAATCTTCAAAAAATTAAAAAGATAAAGCTAGTCAAAGTTCGGCTCGTGACGCACTTTAGAGTAAAATTTTTACTCTAACACGCTAAACTTCAACACACGATACCTTCGTATTTTATATTTTAATTGACAAAAGAAAAAAATATGTGTAATATTTTTTGAAAATTAAAAGATGGACTAAATAGTTTTTTTTAGTCATCTAGCCCATTCTAGATTTATCTAACTGTTTTATTTCTTCACAATCATATTCAATGGATACGTAATTACATAGAATTAGGGGGCCCCCATCGATTTCGGGGCCCTGGGCACTTGCCCAGAGTGCCCAGTGGGAAAGAGGGGCCTGGCCAAAGTACCGAAGATCAGATAAATAACATTAGTGTGAAGTTTCTGCAGTGAGTAAGGTCGCCATAGCTCCATGAGGAAGCGCTGGCAGTCTGCGGAGACCAGAGATGTTATCAGTTCCGCTACCGGCACAGCGACTTCTCTCTACCCATCTTCAAACCAGGGTCAGCAAGGCGTGAGTGATAGCCCTGTTGCAAGCGTCTATGGCTTCGGTAACCGCTTACTATCAGGCGGATCGTATAACTAAGTGTTTGCTACTTTAGTAATAAAATAAACTGTACAAAGAAGCTGCCAAAAAAAGACATACAACATACATGGGTCTATTCAAGGCCAGAGTGAACAGGCATCTTATGGGTACGCGCGGTCCACCCTAGACTACATCTTCGCTTACCATCAGGCGGGATTGCGGTCAAGCGCAAGCCTATTAAAAAAAAAAAAAAAAAAAAAAAAAAAAAAAAAAAAAAAAAAAAAAAAAAAGACATTGAATTGATTTCTTACTAAATTCAAATTCTCTCCTATCAAAGCACTTAATTAAACAACAAAATAGCTGTTATTTTCACGGTTAAAAAAACAAATGAATAGTAAACATAAAATGTACCAATTCTGCGCGGTTCACTTGATTGCAATGCTATTATGATAGTCGTGCGAAGGTCATCTTGCCCCATCGGTACTAGAAAATACTACGTTGAAACAATGGCGACGGATTGTAATTCCGTAATTTTTAAATATAGAATTTTAAACCTTCAGAAATAATTCCCATTAATTAAAAAAAATGGAGTGAGGACAGCTTGAAAAACATGGGTTTTTATGTGGTATGAAGAAGAAAATTCCATGTTGGAGGCGAGTCATTGAGATCGATTTTATCATAGCATCACGCTTGGGAAAAGATATTCAGTATCATTCTGACGGAACAAAATTGCAAGAATAATTAAAAAATACTGGCTTATCAATTTCATAAGGAAAACACCTATAATTGTAGAAACCTTACTTCCGTGCACTAAAGCATAGACAAAAGTTATAGCTTCCATAGGTACGGTAAGAGGTAAGTTGGGATCGCGGCTGAAACCGCGTATGGATATAGCTAGCTATTTCTATACAAATTTAAATACGCTTGTCCCAGTTTCCAGATAGCGAATATTGTGATGGCGGAAATTGCCTGGATGTGGAAGCAGGAAGACTGGTTATTATGGAAGTGCCTGACATCGCGGGATGTCTGCCTATAGACGAGGTCTTTTCCAATGTTTACAAATTGTTCAAAGCACAATCATTAATAAACGATTGGTTATTTGCTTTTTGGTGTCTAAAGGTAAGCCAAAGAGACGAGATAAAGAATGTAAACAAACTTTAAAAAAATGTATAAAGATATAATGTTGACCGCTGCTTTTCCCACCGCTTTCCTGTACCACGAATCACACAACGACAGCTGTCGTCGACCATTTGACGTCATTATTGCATGCGAGATAATGGTGCCGATTCTGTTGTAAATCGCACTAAACTAATTTTAGTCACATCTCATTTCTTTTTTACGAACATGATTGAAAAAGGATAGAACATATTTTAAGTTGTCAAATTAATCTTTGCCGTCTTATTTTGCGTGTATTTAGGCGTAACCGCGATAGATGGCGACTAAAATCTTCGTGTGGTGGCAGACCGGACATTGATAATCGATGTATATAATGCTCTTTGCAGATCTATTGTGACCTATTGCAACACCTCTTGGGGTGGCGCATGTAGCACTTATATGTTAGTACTGGAGCGTGCCCAAAGAGCATTACTCAAGGTTGCCACCTTCAAACCCTTTAGGTTTCCGACATCAGACCTATACAGGGACTGTGGAATACTGACAATTCGACAGTTGTATATCCAAAACTTGATTCTAACCCAACATAAACAGATAAATGATGTAGAAAAATCAAACGCAAATAGTAGAAGAAGAAAGGATAGAGTCTTTGATATACCAAAATTTAACACAAGGTTAGCCCAACGTCATCAATCTTTTCTGGGGCCATATTTGTACAATAGCGCAGGTAAAATTATAAATAAATTGGTAAAACTTAATAATAGAGAAGCCAAACATGCACGTAGCAGCTGGCTGAGCAACCTCAGCTACGATGAGACTGAACACCTACTGAAAGTATTAAAATAATGCACACACCCTCACACACACATCCACACCCCTCACAAACACACACACACCCCAAACACACACACACAAATCTCTCAAACACACACACACACCCCAAACACACACACACACACATACACACTTATCTCTTATAAATAAATTACTTACCTTAAACTATTAAATAACTAACACTTAAATGTATACTTAATTAAATTATAAAATTATTGTCGGTCACTAAAAATGATTAAAATGTAACTCAAATGTAACTTTATAATTTGTACCTCTTTGTAATGAAATTTGTCTTTATTATCTTTCTATTTTACTTAGTATCATACTATGACTACTCAACTGTACACATGAAGAGAACGCAAGCACCTACGACACAAGATTGTTTATCTTAGTGTAGGTTCTGCATGTCATTTAAATACCGAGTAGACAACAAGTGTTTTTAAGTTGTGCATGTTATTAGTTAGTTTTTATGTGTAAACTTGTATTCTTTCTTTTGAAAATAAATTATTATTATTATTATTATTATATTGAAAACAAGCGTTGGACTAATTTGACAGGACTAAATTTCTTACATCCTTTTCTTATGTTCTTTGTTAGAAAGAGACATAGTGACATTAAAATTAGTTTAGTTGTGAACAACAGAATCAGGGCCAATGATCGCTCGCTATCGTAATGTAACTCAGTAGACGTCGGTTGTTTACATATTTTATCTCCTATCGATGGCTTATCTTTACTTTTTAAGATTTTGCGATTTTTATTTACAGGTGCAGTTAAGGAAACGTTCTGTGTGAAAATAGATCCGGTATAAGCTTTTTGTTCTAAAAAACACCAATCGATTTCGGAACTGTGTGAACCATAGACATTTGTTTTATTTTTTTGTGATACTGTGTGAACTTTCATAATTTAGTATGCAATGTCCTTCATTCTCGAACTTTTACCGATGTGTTGTGTAAACCTATAATTTTATTAACAACCAATTGTGTGAACGAACTAGGTATCAAGTATTTTTCACTGTTGCTTATATCGTAATAATGCGGTGTACACATTATTTCCTGTCTAATACTTTCAACCATGCTTGCAAGAGTATTGTTTAAGTGATTTTGTAAATCTTTATAGGTAGCTGCTTACTTTTTTTACAAAAGTATCTCGTACATGGAACAATTAACCTATAGAAGGGACTTTTTGGCGGGAACTTGCAGAGTGACATAGCGTTTTCATTTTTATTTTCATAAATTCATGTATTTTGAGTTTTATTACATATTATCGGTGGTATGTTATCCAATAAAGATCAATCCATGTGCACCAGTGAAGTGAAATGAAATGAATCATGTGTATTGTGACTTTTCAAGTTGTCTCAAGAAGTCCGTGAAAAGTTTTAGTACAACCACCATTGTACTAAAACATGACTTTTATGGACAGTACAGACAGAAAAACCTATAGAAGCGCAATGACGTTCATTTTGGTTGAAATAAATTCCGCCAATTTCCCACCGCCGACAATGCGCGCTGATTGGTTAAGACAAGGACGCATGCACTCTGATTGGCCAAGTCAAAAACACATGACGCAGCGAGTGGTCCTTACTGTTCAAATTCAGTGACAAATCACTGACTAGTTGTGGAATTATATTGTTCAGTATTACTACTCTATAGGGATATTTCCTCGATGATCTCGTAGGTACAATATTGCCTAGTTCTATATTGGCTACCTTCGCATAGATATAAATATGGTTCCGCGCAAAAAATAAACCGTACGCGGTGGAACCACAGGGGTCAGCTAGTTGATATAAGACTGCTTATTATGCTGTGTATAAATCACTTTGCTGACTGCACACATAAACTCGTGTCACAATCCACAGATTTCCAAGATCAACCGAAATCTCGTCTAGCAACGTGAAATTACCATAAACTAACATTCCAATACCAAAAAAGCCCGCCAATATCTCACATTACATAATACCAACGTAACAAAGTTAGTTTAAACATTATCTCATCTGATTTAGCGCGCTCGCGTGGCATGGCAGTGAAAGTCAGTTCGATGCCCATTGTATAATTTGTAATTGGACTTAAATGGCGTGTACTTGTACTTACAGATGTAATAGTGTGTAATAACACGATAATGTCGTTGCGTATGGGTTTCTAATGTTTAATAACATGTTAAAACAAAAGTTACTTAGGCACCTAGGTCTTATTAGTCGAGTTGCTATACAAATGTCAAAAGTTGGTAACTTTTTCTTAGTATTAGTGCTGTTTATTCATAGCATATTTCAAATTCTCCGGAAAATGAGTTCTTTTTTAGCTCTACTATTGCATTTTTGATAGCAGTCAGATAAATAAATGACGTATGTAGTAATTAACACAATTTTGAAGAAATACATTTTAATTGATAAAGGTAAGAAGACAAAAGAGAAGAATATTATAAAGTTTAATTACAGATACTGTTGGGTATAATGTAAACCTCACAAAATAAATAAACCCAATTGAGTTTTCAAGCATTTAAATAAGCAAGTTTCGACTTTCGGCCACAAACCGAGTGTTTCCCATTAATTTGATTGCAAGGAAATTGTAACAAACAACTTCCGCGGAACAATTATTTCTCACGCACAGATTGTGAACTTGTGAACGTAATGAGTTCCCTCTTGTAAGTATCTATACATACACCAAGATGTGGAAACTTTTGAACTTTTATAATTCTTGAATTCTTTAGCCAATAAAATACGTCAGGAAGAACGGGTTTTGAAAAAAAAAAGAAAAAATAACTTCTTGTTTGTGGTTTAGTGTCATTGACACGCTGTATACCGCTTTGCTGTATATATCTAATATTGAACCAAGGGTTGCCAAAAGATTTTGCATCTGCAACTCCAGCGAGTTGTCGTCTTAGGTGTGGCGCGTGTGACGGCAAATTAGTTTTTATTAATTTTTAAGTTTCGATAGTTATTAATGCCACTACTTACAACACAGATTTCTCGCAGAAATACCTCACCCCGCGATTTCTCTCAAACGACAAGGTTCAATAAAGTATTAATTTATATTATACAAGTTTTCTTCGTTACACGCGTCGTTCTAATAGAGACCAATAAACCTTGAGCCTTGCCAAGTACGGAATTGTATCGTGTCCTTGTGTCAAGCAATCTCAGTTATGTTTTCTCAAGTCAAGTTCAAGTAGTTATACGTAACTTACTTGGAATATTGATTTTATATTTTTTCAGCGCTTGACCGTCTAATACTACGAAGCGCTCGTGGTCGAGAAAGTTAAGCTACCACCGTCGTGGACGGTACCTAGACAAGGGCGGATCCAGGGGGGGGGGCTCCTGGATCCGCCATAACCCCCCCCTCCCCCTGGATCCGCCCTTGTCTAGGTACCGTGGGGGGTCATGACACGGGGCCTAGGCCGTCTAAGTCACCCAGAGGAATTTTTATATTTTAACACACCTGTCTGGGGGCCCTGCCATGTTCTTAAGAAACAGGGGTGGCATATTTATGTTATGTTATGTTTTTGTGTATTTTGAAACCCATCCAAGCTGGATATAAGTGTGTGACCCCCCCCCCCACCCAAAGGCTGGATCCGCCCTTGCACCTAGATCACAGATTATAACCTAGAATAACATTGTAGCGGCATCTATCAATAACACTGAGTTATTAATAGTTCACACACGGAAAAGATAGATGGCGTGGCACCACATTATCCTGCATCGCGCTTACGAAGTTTTTATACTAGTCATATTATTTTTTATTTCTTACGATACTTTTTATCCCGGGAAACGAAAGATCTCTCAAAAGGCGGGTGAAACCGCGGCGAGAAAACTAGTTTATTTTAAGCATTTAAAATCTTTTTGTTTTGGTACCGGTTTTCTGGTAAGTATACTTAAACCAAACCGTGTGAGTTTCTTGCCGGAGTCTTCTCAGTTCAAGTTGTATTTGGAACCGGTGTAGAGCCATTTGTTAACGTTCATAAGTGCCTTATCAGGGCCTAAATTACCATACCCATACTTATCCTGCACAGCATCAGCCATTATAGCAAAATTCAAGATTCAAAATCATTTATTCAAATAGACCTTCGCAGGCACTTATGAAAAGTCTGACTCTAATACTCTAATACCGGTTCGGAAGGTTGCATTTGCTGAGAAGAGCCGACAATAAACTCAGCAATTACTCTTTTCAAAACAAGCTTAGATTCATTACATAATATTTACATTCTAATCGCACTGACAACAATTGCGTGCCCCGGCGCGGCGGCAAAACTACAAAGTAGACTGAATCTATATTTAATAAGTAAATAAATAAATGGCAAACTTAAGCAGACCAACCCCCACAAGCAGCACCTGTTCAACCTACTGTTGGTGTTTCCAAGCCACCTAGGAGGCCTCCAAATACGACTAACAGCTTTACGTGCCTTCCGAAGCACGGAAACGCTCGATTTGAAATACCACTAGGCGGTCACCCATCCAGGTACCGACCACGACGGTGGTAGCTTAACTTTGGTTAATCATGCTACACCACGAGCGCTTCTACTGTATCGTCTGTATCCTACACATACTAAAGCCTAAAATCATGGCAAAATGGATCCAGAACACAGCGATGTGTATTTTGTGGGAAAGATCAATATATTTAATTAGTATATCAGCAGCGGTATCTCACAGAATAATGTATGCCAGTTTAATTAAAGTGTCTGCTATCGTAGACTGAAATAAGTATTCCCGTTTGAGCACCAAAGATAATTTCCTAGCACCAGGGAATATTTCAGGTAGATTCTCAGTTACTGAACAAAATTTGGAAAAAAGCTGTAATATTAAAAGATCTTCCACAAAAAAGAGCCTTGCTGAGTTTCTTGCCGGAATCTTCTCAGTTTAAGTTTATTCCGAACCGGTGGTAAATTCAACTGTATGTACCAATTTAACGTTCATAAGTGCCTTACTAGGGCCTAAACTGAATACATGACTTTTTGATTTTGATATTAATTACTTGTTGAAGGAAATGGCTGCTAATGAAAAAATGGTACCAGGATAATAGAAGCTTTAAGGGGAGCTCTAATGGGCATATCTATGGTGCCCTTTGTCGCATTGGTGCTCTAAAAATAGGTAGGTGCTCTATCGAGAGTACTTGTACTTCGATACATTCGTTCTTCGTGTGTCCTTGACTTAGCATCAGGGCGCTTGTGTCCTTGCCTTAGTCAATTAGAGCGCATTGTCGTCACAAAATTAACGTCATTCTTTGGTTTAATTTTCCGATGTTTGTATTATAACCTAGCCAAGTGCTTTAACTGATCCTTTTATCGAATACTAGATCCCATAGACAAAATTAACGTCATTCTGCGGTTTAATTTTCCGATGATTGTATTATAAACCTTGCCAAGTGCTTTAACATTCTTTTATCAAATACTAGATCCCGTAGTTTCACCCTAAAATACCCCAGAGGTTGAATTTCGAATAATTCTTAGTAAATACACCTCTACCACAGAATATTCAATAGTACTAGTACCTCTACGTAATAATAAGAACGAAATTGCGCTTTCAGAGCACAGACGTAAAAACTTCTTTTACATCTGTGTTTCAGTTGTTCCTATAGAAAAAGTTGTTTGTATTTGTACGAGTTCTTTCAAACCTGAAAATTTTGTAAGACGTAAAAAAATATGCTAGTAACATTCCCTATTTCACCATACCATAGATTTTTTTAAGCCTTTTATGTTTTGTTTTTCATCAATGGCGTCACACGGCTTGTGTATTTTGCCAATTTCAAGTAATATTATAAGTTCTAGTCACAATGAATCACTTTCACATAGTCCTCAGTCAGTCACCGTCCATAATAGTCATGTTTTAGTACAATGGTGGTCATTGTACTAACACTTTTCACGGACTTCTTGAGACAACTTGAAAAGCCACGATACACATAATTCATTTCATTTCACTTCACTGGTGCACATGTATTGATCTTTATTGGATAAAATACCACCGATTATATGCAATAAAACTCATAATACACGAATTTATGAAAATAAAAATTAAAAAGCAACGTCACTCTGCAAGTTCCCGCCAAAAAGTCCCGCCTTTTATGTTATGGTTGTTTACTTTTTTTTTTTTAATCGTTACCGTTGTTAAAATAAGTAGTAAGATATGAGGCAGCTATAATACGCGTCTTCATTATAGTTCTCACGATATTCTCTCAGCTATTGTTGAACAGTTCAAGTACTGTGCAATATAACACTTTCGTTAACGTTTTATTAAAATTGGTGATTGTATTTGAGGAACGTTTTTCAAAAAACCACCGCGTTTTTTGGAAGTCTAGCACGGGGTTCGAGATTTTGGCATACTTTTCGACCACCATATTTTTTTTTCAAATGGCTGCGTCTCGATAAAACCTATAATACCTACCACGATTGGGGACACTCAATGAAATAAATTATACTTAGATATCATGTCTTAAAATGGCGTTACAAACTTATTTGCAAGAAAATATTTATGTATGAGAAGTTGGTCTGCATATACAACGTGTTACAAAATACCCCGTAAAAAATATAAATAATTATCAAAGTCAAAAAAATTGTCGACCCTAGTAAGCTCAGGGAACCAGATTATTTAACAGAAAGGCCTATGTACCTATTTTACCTAATAATTGTCTACTTTAATTGTTCATCTATTTTTCATTCATGAATGTTTGCTACCTCAATACAAGGATTTTTCAACTTGAAATTTTTTGAACTGAACTGGCTTCAAAAAATTTCAAGTTTGAAAAAAAAATATGTAGTCAATTACAAATCTTAAAATTTTTTGTCGTTCCGCGAATTAGGTAGAAATGTAGGTACATTCTGCGTAGTTTACTCTATAATTTTACTGAAAAAGGGTTTGCACATACGTGAAAATATTTTTTTTTGGGGTATGTTATACAGGCGTTACTACGGTTCTTAAATATTGTGGACTCGTTACGAGGCCCCATTTAACCTCCTTTCGGCTTTACGGGTAGTTTTGTAACATCCTGTATGTATATTCTACCTACAAGTACCTAATAGTTTACATGATGTATGTTTATCGAATTATTATATAACTATTTCGAACAAGAGACGGCAACGTGCCATATCCTTGCAATGGGAGTTATAATATATCTTACTGTACTGTACAACCTTGTTGTTTGCACGTGGAGGCAAAGCCTTGGTAAAACAGCCACAGGAATGGTATTCAAATCGAACTCATTTATTCAAATAGACCTTCGCAGGCACTTATGAAAAGTGAGCTTGACTTACGTTGTTTCCTGGCATAAAGTTCAAAATTGGTATTTAAACTAATACTTGTAGTAGTACATATTTAATTGATGGTAGGTACAGTAAATATTATAATCAAGCAATTAGAGATTGTAGTCTACCTACCATGGAATGCGTCAAACATTTTATTTTTAGAATTCTTTGTTTGTTCCATAGTACCTAATAGTTGTTTAGCATGACTAACCCAATACAGCTTTAGAAAATATGATCTCGAAATCTCCATCCAGTACAGGCTAACCGTGCACCGCCATTTGTAAAAAAACAAAATGGCGCCTGATGAGCAAGCAAATTATCAAACACTTATGAACTTGAACTTGACTCTACCACACCGGTTCGGAACGTAAGAAACTCAGTAAGCGCCTTTGCACATTATAAGAAAATTTCCAGGGGGATACAAATTCAGATAATCTACTACAAGCTACAACCATTATTCTAGTCTTCCACGTGATGAGACCAGAATTATTTACCATGGTACAAGTGAGCATGCAGAAAAGTTTTGTGAAAAAATTCTTAAACTAAAGTCGGCATGATCTAATAGGCCCGTTTTGACAGCACATGTCAAAAAGATTCAAACATAGTGCGACAAGAGTCAAAACGGATATCATTATAATTATTCGACGTAGGACGGTGCGTAGCAATGCAAGGTTTTTAACCCATATCTTGACTACTCGGATATACTACACAAAATATTTCATTATCCCTCATTTTATTACACCACGTGTCACACGCACCATCCTACATTGAACAGAGTTTAAATCTCTACAACTCTAGGTAAAGTAGTATTTTCTATATTTTACTATGTGATTATTATCCTACAACTACTAACCTAGAAGGAACTGGGTTTCACGTCCTGCTGCCGAAACACTCCGCTAGGAGATTGGCAATAAATCAACTATAGCCTGGCAGCCAGACTCTACATGTGCAGTAGGTATTGTTTGCAACAGACTATAAACGATGGATTGATTTGGGTACGTCTATACGTAATACCAGAAAATAAGAGCTATAAAATCTTATTGAAGAAAGATTGCAAATAAGTTAATTAGGCACCTGCTGAAAGTATTTTTAAAGCAGGCTTCGCTTGTTTATTTTTTCGAGATTTTGAATCCGAAATGCGAAATGCATTTCGGTTAGTTTTTTGTACGTTACGAAATCGCGCAAAAACATGAATATTTTTTACATAATTTCCATCGTTTACTTGAAGATAAATTCTAAAAATCCGTTCTGTTCATAAGCACGACGATTTTTACATTGTAGTAAAAGACCTCTGAATAAAAAATCGTCGTAAATAACACTTATAATTAGGGAGTACCTACGTAGGTATTTTGGGTTTTTAAATATTTTTTTAATCTACTTATTTTTAGGTATAGCTAGGTATCCCATCTGAATTTTTTTTAGTCTATGTCCTATGTATACTGAGTGATTTTTTTCTCAGTGAGGGCAACGTCTGAACTACATGTCTTAGAGAAAAACGCTGAAAAGAGTTCCGAGCTGAATTTTGAAGAAAATAAAAATGCCATAAAAAAATGAGTTTTTCCAAGTTTTTTTTTTATTCTTGTTTTGCTTCTACGTCACAATACGAACAAAATTGTGTACCTATGACAATCTTGGTCACAATTTGCTAGAAGTTATCAAATTGACCTCCAATTGTTTGTCAGAATGCTAAGAGCTAATTATTTATGGCTAAACATAGTGAGGTCCCTGCGAGATCAGGGGGCCTACCACAAGCTCTTAAAACAAGTTTAAAATAACCTTATTTGTCTTTTGTCCCGTTTTGACGCCGGATGTCAAAGAAAGACAAAAGTCAAATTAGGTTATAATAACTACTACTACTAGGTACTTTACGCAGGATAAAACCATGTTCAAGGAAAATATAAAATAATATTTTGGATAACTTCTAGCCACTTGTGAGTAAGATTGTCATACATAATTTTGTTCATATAGTGACGTATTTTTCTTTAAATAATTTTTTTCGCATTTTTATTTTCTTTAAAATTCAGCACGGGGATTTTTTCAGCGTTTTACTCTAAGACCTGTTTCAAAAGTTGGCCATACTGGCTAGAAAAAAAAACACCTGTATGTTTAAACGTAATATTTTCTCTCGATTGATAGGTAGGTACCTACCTACTGATCGAATTACCGTCCGTAATGATATTTCGTAAGTAATAAAAAGTTTTCAGTTAGAAAATTAGAGCGTGCCTAAAGTCCTTTGTGTTTGATTAGGGCCAGGGACGATCCATCAATCTGTTTAGATCCTATTGCAACAAAACGTGACATCAGTGGCACCGACCATCGTCGACTATGCAATTATGAATAGAAAACTCGTTTATGCTAGGTTTTAGATTTTTTTTATCGTTCCTATTTCCTATCTTAGTTTAGTGATTTAAACATTTTAAAACGTCTTTTGAAGACCGATTCCTAAGTAATAATATTATCAGCTGAAAGATAATAGCACATCCCACAGCAGGGCAAAGGCTTCCTGGCTGATTGAAAATTTGATCGTAGGTAGAGAAAATGGAAGACTTTTTTACGAAAATATTCGATTCAAGAATCAAACTCAAAGGGTAAGTAAGGTATAATTACCTACCTAGGTAGAACCTACGTAGATTCAGATTCTTTATTTTGAAAGAACATGGCAACACATACGCCCCCAGTGGCAGAATAGGTAGGTAGGTAGGTAGTACGTATCCTGCCCAAATCCTGCCACTGGGGGCGTACAAAAATACATCAATCACAGATGACAGAATAGTAGACAGTCACCAATATTTAAATTATAGAATTACAGAATAACTGACAATGGTGCCGATTCTGTTGTAAATCGCACTAAACTAATTTTAGTCACATCTCATCTCTTTCTTACGAACATTATTGAAAAAGGATAGAACATATTTTAAGTCGTAAAATTAATCTTTGCCGTCTTATTTTGCGTGTATTTAGGCGTAACCACGATAGATGGCGACTAAATTTATATTGAAAACAAGCATTGGACTAATTTGACAGGACTAAATTTCTTACATCCTTTTCTTATGTTCTTTGTTAGAAAGAGACATGGTGAGATTAAAATTAGTTTAGTTGTGAACAACAGAATCAGGGCCACTTACATTATATCTAAAATACCTAGGGTCATTGCGCTGGTTTGCCGTCCAGTACCACTTTTCGTCCATATGACTGAGGTACTACAAACACATGCGTAAAATTTGAATACAAACATACCTTCCCGCGGAAGTTTGGACTTTTTGCGATCCATAATGTCTAGGCAACAGTTCTATCAACATGAAAATGTAATTTGACGAGTAGTGACTTCAAAAATATTAACGTTAGTGACTGCTTCGCATCCCGGCCTTGCAGAAGTCAACGCGCCTAAAAAAAAATTATACCGGTAGGAAACGTTCATGGTATGTTTAATAACTGTTTTAGCTAGTTTACGTAATGTTTTTGGCAAGTATGTCTATTTAACACAAATTTAAGTGTTTATTATGGTTTTTTTATGGAAATCTTAGTAAAATTTAGTGGACTAATACTAGCATACCAATTTAGCAAAATATTTGGTTTTCGTCCACGTGGACGGAAACCCAAATAGCTATGTGAATATTTGTAATGGTCATTTTACTTCAACGGACCTATAAAATAATGAATTATCTCCCAATAATGATCTTTATTGCAATGAGTTTAGAAATTTTAGTTTCCGTCCACTCCTTTGTCAGTGTTGCGGGAAGAAAAAATATTTATAGGACGTGGACGAAAACTAAAAAAAGAGTTTAATGTGGTGTTAGTTTTCGTCCATGAACGAACACTCGGGTGGACGAAAATTAAAAAAAAGATATTCTTTTGCATTACTTTTCGTCCATAGACATATTATTTGTATACTAGCTGTTCCCCTGCGGTTTCAACCGCGTTCCCAGGATAAAAAGTAAGCCTTGTCATTTTAAAAACTTACTTTAAAACTAGAAAGAAAACCGCCGCGTACACGGAAGATTCCTTAATAAGGGCTCTAACTGCAATTTGGGAAAATAAGGCGTCAGTTAGACAAGTCTAGAGATTATGGGATTCCTAAATCTACGGTCCTCGATATATATACATCACTAACTAAGTGCTAACTGTGTTTCATAGAATGTAACCGCGGCTTGGATACGTTGTTCCATTTTGAATTTCCAGTGTCAACCTTACGGGTCCATCGTCAGACCCTGAAAACTATATATGGTCAAAGTCTCACGACAATTCCAACAACCCCAAACACGGCTAGGATGCGTTGCTCCACTATTGGGCTCCAACATATCCGATAAACTATATTTGTGTTTGAAAGGTCTTTCAAGGTCCAAATCCCTACAATAGAGGACTGGACGAAAGGACTGTTTTGGTACACTGATGGATCCAAAATGGAAGTCTAGTTTAGTACACTGATGGATCCAAAATGGAAGTCTAGTTTAGTACACTGATGGATCCAAAATGGAATCAGGTACAGGAGCGGGAATATACGAAAAAGGTTACAAATGTAGCAAAAGCTTAGGGAAGATGGCAACTGTATTCCAAGCAGAAACATACGCCATAATAACCTGTGCTCAGGCGAATATAGATAGAGGAACCAAATAAATCCATCTATGTTCTCAGTGACAGTCAGGCTGCAATCAAAGCCATGGCATCCTACAAAGTGGACTCCAGACTTATTCTGGATCCTGTCCAAACCCTAAACAGGCTTGGGAAGCATAACAGGGTAAGACTGATGTGGGTACCTGGGCACAAAAGAATCCATGGTAACGAAGTGGCAGATGAACTGGCAAGAGAGGGCTCAGCAAATGACTTTGTGGGTCCAGAACCATGTGTAGGCATATCGACGTGTCTCGTAAAGGCCACATTTAGGGAGTTTGCAGATCAAAGACAACGAACACATTGGCTGTCTAATACCGGTATACAACACTCAAAGAAATTCCTAGGCTCTTATTTCAAAACCCGGGAATGCATTTGGAATATGAGCAGGGGGCAAATCCGCTACCTGCTTGGGGCCTTTACTACAGGCACTTTGGAACCAACGACATGCTCCTGAAGATGGGTCTAACCGCAACACCCATGTGCAGGTTGTGTGGGAAACATACGGAACGCATGAAGTACCTTCTGTGCACATGCGATGCACTGGCTGGTAAGCGAATGAGTCTCCTAGGGATCGGATATCCAAAACCAGAAGACTATAGGCTCATATTTCCTAGCCTCGTTGTAAAACTCATGAAAAGAGTTTTCAACGAGACTGGGGAGGAGTAAGGTATCTAGGGGACCACAATAAATCCCAATGGGTCGAAGTGTCCGAGCTATTTCTCGGCCCCTCCATAAGATAAGATAAGATTGGGCTCGAGTGCCTACCCTCCTACTCTGTCATCAGTACCTGAAAATCATATATGGTCTAAGTTCATCTCAAGACAAATCCAACATCCCCAAACACGGCTAGAATACGTTGCTACGCTATAGAGTCCCAGTTCCTACCCTCCTACTCCATCATCAGACCCTTAAAACCATATATGGTCAAAAATCACCATACGACAATTCCAACGACCCCAAACACGGCTAGGATACGTTGCTCCACTATGGAGTTCCAGTGCCTATACTCCTACTCCATCATCAGACCCTGAAAACCATGCATGATTAATGAATGAAATGAATGAATGAAATATTCTTTATTGTATAAACTAACATAGAACAAACATTAGTAAAAACACAAATTAAGGAAGTAATACAATATAGGCGGCCTTATCGCTTAAGCGATCTCTTCCAGGCAACCTTTGGGTACAGGAGAAGCTTCAAAAGGTGGCAGGTTGAGCATCTACCTACAAGTAATACAATGTATATTAAATAAACTAATACTAGAAATACACAAATACTATAATACTTTGAGATATATAAAGTAATATACTAATACTTACATACATAGAATAAATAAAGATAAATAGGTAAATAAACTAAATACTAATATTAAATATTATTAAAGTAACTAAACTTAATGTTCATCTAACGACAATTTCAATGACTTCAAACACGGCTACGATACGTTGCTCCACTATTGAGTTGCTGTGCTTACCCTCCTACTCCATTATCAAACCCTGAAAACCATATATGGTGAAAGTTCATCTCACGACAATTCCAACAACCCCAAACACGGCTAGGGTACGTTGCTCCGTTATAAAGTTCCAGTGCCTACCCTCCTACCATAGTGGTCGAAATCTAGCTCACACTAGGACGAAAACCAAATTTTTTGGACGAAAACTAGCAAAAACCCTACTTTTGATAAAATATTTTTTTATAAAAAGAGATGTGAAAATTATTTATTTTCTCTTAACATTAACCTAAAGAAGACTAATTAAGCACACATGAAAAATATAATACATTTAAGTAAGGGTACTTCAAGATATTCATTTCGCATCACAAAGCTGGCAACTCCGATAATTGGACGAAAACCAGCGCAATGACCCTATGTTAATATTTGTAAAATATTATACCTATTTATATTTATCAAAAAATCCAATGGTGCTAAACTAAACTAAACTAATTTTAGTCACATCACATCTCTTTCTTGCAAACATTGAAAAAGGATAGAACATATTTAAAGCTGTCAAATTAGTATTTGCGGGTATTTAGACGTAAACGATGGCGAATTTTTATTGAAAACAAGCATTGGACTAATTTGACACGACTAAATTTCTTACATCCTTTTCTTATGTTCTTTGTTAGAAAGAGACATAGTGAGACTAAAATTAGTTAAGTTGTAAACAACAGAATCAGGGCCTAGTGCATCAAGGGTAGGATATTTTTATTACTTAGATACCTAGGTAGTATCGGTAGTAACTAGTGTTGCCAGGTCCCGTGTGTCAAATTTCGGAACGTAAGGATAAAATAATCGGGATTTTGGGTTTCAAATCGGGACAGTAGTGAATGTCTGAATTTGGTGAGAAAAAATGAAAGCAAAAATATTTTTATGTAGTAGCATTTTAGTTATGTTCACTTTTCCTGTCAAAATTATCAAATATAGTAAAGACTCATGAGGTTAGTGAAAAATCGGGACATTTGGCGTCCCGATCAAGGGTTAATCGGGACGTGTCATCAGACCCCTGAAAATCGGGACGTCCCGCGCAAATCGGGACACCTGGCAACACTAGTAGTAACCCGTTGGTTCTCGCGAGGGACGTGCGTCCTATTAAGTATAACAAATGATGTCATTGTTATATTTTTAACGCGAGCCAAGCGATTTTGGTACCTATTAGTATCCTGTGGTATAAGGTAGGTATTAGTGGTATTATGTACCAACATAGGTACCTATTTGTTGTTGTGTTGATATATTATTACGCTTCGTTATTTCAGGTAGATATGTACCTACTTGCCTACTACCATGTACCTACCTACTATACCTACAACTTTTTATGTAATGTACCTACCTACTACTTTGTTAGGTATGTAAATACCTATAAACAATGTTTTTCATTTCGTTAAGATTCCTGGACATAAATATATTGAAAATAGTTTACGAATAAAAATAAATTTGAAATTTCTAAGAATTTGAAGACTGTCTTTATTAGGCTAAAAAATAAAATGAATAAACTGTATTGTTTCCCCAAATAGAAATTAAAGAAATCTGTGCATAATATTTTCATCTCGCTGTTTATAATTAGAAGTTATCAACAATAAATCAGACATTCTTCGCAAACGCAACTAGAAAGCATGAAATGTACCTAGGTAGGTAGGTATGTACAGAGAAACGACAAGACGTTTATTTAATTAATAATACATAATGAACAAACAAAAGAATGCCAATGAAACATCGATTGAACGCTTGGAACAAGGAAGTCGATATCTATAGGCAGAATCGTTTAAACATCTTGGGGCAGAATGACTTATTAAACATAACCTCAAAAGATTTAAAAAAAAATACAAAAAAGTATATTAGGTATTTCATAATGTAAATTACTCACTTCATCTGCTTTCGGATGCTTGTGTGAGCAATGTACATGCTCATGTTCACTAATAAACGTCTCGCAAAAAACATTATGCAGATTCACAATTAATAACACACATAAACTCAGCACTGGCACACAATTCGCGTTCATTTTCGACATTGTTTCACAATACATTAATTAATCACTCAGTTTAATTGAGAAAAAGCATTTGTTTACATTTTAAAGTGTCTATTCAGTTGACACAGTACGTGTTAACTCATAGAAATTCGCGTCGCAACTATCTATCTCTCTCTACGTACAAATAAGTTGAATGAACGAAAATACTAGTGTGAAGCTAGCGCTGCGTTGCGACAACAGCTGACGCTGCCTGAGTCCGCCATCTTATTTCCTTTTACCATCTCTTTCTTACTCATAGAATATTTCATTGAAAGAAAGGGGGCAGGAGATCGATGATGTCGAAAATGTCGAAGTTATTATAGGACTTCCATACACTATTATTGACTTTTTTTTAGCATGTTTTTAGCTGACTGAATTTTGTAGTATCACTCACTCACTACACTAATATCCTTTTGGATATCGTCATTAGTGGATAAAGCTTGGATAAAGTTTATATGAAATTTATCTTACGCTCACCTTCATAACTAGGTAGGTACTTGAGAAAGCACTAAAAGACCGGAAGTGGTAAAGTCCCTAATGTTACAAAAAAGCAAGTTTCTAGGTTCTACGAGTTTTGCGCATTACTTGATATTTACTTATGTCAGTCAGTCAGTTTCTCTTTATTATTTACTAGCTAAAAAGTAGCATGAGTCCTTCTCCATACCATAGGCTATCTGCATGCCAAATTTCATCGCGATCGGTTTAGCAGTTTAGACGTGAAAGCATAACAAACAAACAGAGTTACATTCGCTTTATAATATTAGTTAGGATAGCTGCGGCTGTCCCCAGCGGGTTTCACCCGCATACCCGGGATAAGAAGTAGCCTTATAATACTCGAGGATAATCTATTACCGCAGAATAGATAATAGTACCAACGTACAGAAGATGCAGTCTTTTGATTTTGAGGGAATGCCGTTGTAACAGTATCAAGGTTTCTTTGTTTTATTAAAATAATAAATACCCGACCGATACCGAGTTATTTATTTCTAAAGCTCTTATTTTCCAGGGGGGATATATAAACTTGACTATTCACTCACAGTATAACGTAATCCAGAAATTAGTTTGTTCTGTATCACCTAAAATGGCAGGCACCTATATTTAACTACCGAAATATTATTGTACTTGGATACGTCCTCACTCCAAGGCATTTTGGTCGATTCGAAGTCGTCAGGAGGATCAAATTGCCTAGTTTCGTAAGCGTTCTTCGAATAGAATTCCTACTGATATTCAGTTACTTTACACCTTACAATACATACTGGACCGCGGTTCACTATTGTCTATCAAAACGACTTCCTCGCACACCGTATTCAAGTCCCTATTAACTATTTAGGACGCGTACAAACACACTGAGAGTCTTATGTAATACTACGTGGTGCTTGTACTATTGTCCCTGCTATTGTGGTAGAAAGTTATGTTTATGTATACCTAATGAGTATCCTTGTATGATGTAAGGGATGTTGGAAGCGTTTGGATGTCCGTTTTGACATAGGGTACAGTAGTACCCAACTGATATGGCTTACCGATGTACCAGCGCAGAAGATACATTTTCAAAGCGCGGGAAATGCTTTTGGTCGGCAGCTGCCGACATGTTTGCGCGCGCCGTGCGGAGGGGCGTGACTTGCGAGTGAGACGGAACTAACAGCTGCAGTGTATGAACCTTATAGTAGTGATCTAAGGTTGATTGTAAGTTTTAAGCATTCTTTCGTTAATCTTCGGGGCCATACTTTCTTTTCTGTGCGAACGAAGATTCACGACGCGCCTTATCGGTTGGGTACTACTGTATCTCCTTGTCTCGTTACGCCTGCCTTTTTGACTTGGGTATAGATATATTTTCTCTCTGTTTGACCACAATCTAACCTTGGTGGTTGTGTGATCTGATGATGTGGCCGAAGGTGGTGCACACACAAAGCCTAGAAGGAACTGGCGCTCAAGTGCAGCTGTCGGAACACACCGATAGGTGCTTGGCGACAGATCCTCAACTTAAGGGTGGCAGCTCACCAGGCATGTTATTACAAAGTACCCTACCACCGCGCTATGGTTTCCTCACAATGTTTTACTTCACCGAAAGCTCAAGTTCATTGTAGGATTCGAACCCGGATCTTCGTCTCGATTAGCAACGCGTACCACTGAGCTATCATTCGCCTTACCATACATAGCGTAAATAATATACTACGTATGTACAAGCCTTACGGACTGATATGGATGTCCATCATAGCTAGTTTAATCTAGAGACAGAACAAGAGGTCCTGAGGAGCGAGAGTTGAATTTTTCGTGGAGGAAACCATAGCACCGCACAAGGGTATTTTGTACTATGGCAACCTTCTGAACCGGTATTAGAGTCAGACTTTTCGTAAGTGCCTGCGAAGGTCTATTTGAATAAATAATTTTGATATTAATGGCCTGGGTGTCTACCAAGTTCAAGTTGAAAATCTTTCATTTATATTCCGAAGTCTTCATGTAGACATTCCGAAGTCTTTCCGAAGTCTTCATGTATATTAAAAGATCTTCCACAGAAAAAAACCTTGCTGAGTTTCTTGCCGGAGTCTTCTCAGTTTAAGTGTATTCCGAACCGGTGGTAAATTCAACTGTATGTACCAATGTAACGTTCATAAGTGCCTTACTAGGGCCTAAACTGAATAAATGACTTTTTGATTTTGATTTTGATTTTGAGTACTAAACGCAGGGCCGTCTTTAATCTATTGGAGGCCCTGGGCGCTTTAGGAACGGGGCCCCTTATGACTATGACAATGTTTTCTTTATAATCACATTCAATTAATAGGCGGATTATGTACCT
The DNA here is from genome assembly GCA_951394255.1 of Polyploca ridens. Lineage (NCBI taxonomy): Eukaryota > Metazoa > Arthropoda > Insecta > Lepidoptera > Drepanidae > Polyploca > Polyploca ridens. Next base: position 4,582,741 of record OX596272.1, on the reverse strand, counting down.
ACATATAATCCGGAAGAAAACTTTTTTATCATTCACTACCCATGAGCTATATGCAAGTTAGTGCTTAAACTTAATCATTTTGATTGAAGAGGACTTAAGTACTCCCTAACTTCGGGATAAGCAAAATTGTCAATCACTAATTTAAAGTTTATATCTCTGAGTGATTAGGCATGAACTAGGAGGCCCCCATCAACCGGGAGGCCCTGGGCATTAGCCCAGTTGTAAGGTGTTCTTACAATTGATGTTTAACTGGTGGCGAAATGTGAATGAAACGCGTGTATCCAGTTAGAATGCCTTTAATGCACTAAATTGAATGTGGCGCGATCGCAGTCGCGCTATGTCAGCAAATTACATCGATATGCAAAATAGTACGCTTGCCCGTACATGCTCCCGACTCAAAGAGACGAGATGAATACAATGCAAGATATATGTAGAATGTCACAATGTTAATGATAAAAGTGTAAACAAAATGTAAAAATATAAAGTTGTAGATAAAAGTTAAAACAAAATGTAAAAGGGTCTCTTAACTTAAACTTTAAATGACGCTTTATTGTGGACAGGCGACGGCGACGTTGCCTTGTCCACCGTAGCACATACACTATGCACTGATTCACTGATAGATTTTTGTTCGCGCACACTATTCACTTCATAACTATGACGTGCTTCAGTACCGATTGGTGAATTCTGGCTATGTAATCTTCTGATTCTCAGACCTGCCCAGATGCATGTAATGATGCCGATGATAACGATTACACAATAAAGTATGTAATTATGTGCATTTTGAGATGCAACTGATGCATGAAAGGAAGATTGTTGTTCCTTTACACTCTCAATCTGTTCCTTCAAATGGGTCCAGTGTCCTGTATGATTTTCAGGAATAAATGTGTTGTCGAATGTAGGGTTGTTGATTATATTATTGATCCCAGAATCTATTTTGGTTTCTCTAAAATCTTCACCTCGTAAAATCATCTCATTATGGAGATCATAGTGTGTATGAATGATGATGTTCTCTCCTCTCAATACACATCCAGGACTCAATTTGATCAATCAATTTGATCAATGACATCCGGCTCGAAGGACCAAAATGTAGGGGCGTAAATCCTACATATGGTGATATGAATTCAGTGTGGGCTGATGGCCTCACACTGATGATGTTGTGCTACATGATGATGATGATGATGGGAGGCAGCTCCCAGGAGTATAAATAAAACCACCTCGTGCGAGTGCTGTAGCGACACTGCCTTATTCAGTGGTGCCAGCTAGGGAATGCAAACCGGTTTCACCGAAAATCGAAAAACCGGTTATTCGGTACGGTTTTGACCATCAAAAAAACCGGTTTTACATAACACCAAAACCGGTTTTTCGATTTTTTTCGGTTTTTCTTTCTATGTTTGGAAAAACTAAAAAAGGACGATTTGCCGCCGTTTTGTAAACTGAGTGCAATGCAGTGAGTATTTTTGTGATGAACTGAAGTGTGTTGATGTGTAGTTTGTTGAGCTGGTAAGAAAATAACTTAAAATAATGATTGTTTTTATGATAGATATAAAATATGCAAAACTTTTTTTTACATTACTTAGGCAGCAAACAAGCGTACGGCTCGCCTGATGATAACCAGTTACCTTAGCCTATGGACGCTTGCAACATAACGGTTATCACTCGCACGTTATCAACCCTCAACCTTTTTGAAGCGGGGAGCTCATTCCACAGCCTAAGCATCCACGATAGGAAGCTTCTTTGAAACCGCACAGTACGAGAACATTTTGGTTCCAATGTGTAAGGATGGACTCCCCATCGGTGACTACGATGGAACAAGGTAACTGGGCATCAGATCAATCAATTCTTCAGAACACTGTCTGTTGGAAAAGTGGTAAGGCAGTCTCTCCTCAGACTAAGGGGCTTTAAAACACTTGTGAGCTCGGGATCATCGACAATTCTAACGGCATGTCGCTGAACTGAGTCTAAATACCCAAGCTGGTATCCAGGTGCCCACAGAAGACATCATTAGCATTACTCCATTTGGGCCAGACTTACGACTTATATAGTTGCAGTCTTTGTCTCGATAAGAAGTACTGCTTCGCTCTATTAATCACACCGAGTTTTTTGGATACCTTGTAGATGACTTTGGAACAGAACGACGCTACAAATATTAATCTGAAGGATCCCAATGCTTTTCGTGATGTTAAGGGACATGTTCTAAAATGAGGAGGCACAGCAAATGGACTTTTCTCAGCGGTGAATGCGCAGGCTTGCGTGTGATTTAGTGGGGTTGAAATAGACTAGGTTTAGTCGACCCCAATCGGAGTCACTAGTTTGTGTGCTCTCGATTTAGGACAAGTCCTTCGCGCCTTTTCTCTTATATAGAACGAGAGATATTTGCACGGTTCGTATAATGAGCGTCCCCCGTAATTTCTTCTGCATAGCAATGAATGCTGGCAATAGAGAGTATATCATTAATATGCTGGAGGAACAGTGTTGGGGATAATTCAGAGCCTTGCGGGACGCCAGCATTAATAAGAAAGAAAGAAAGCAAGAAAAAGGATTTATTCAGGACAACACACAACATAATGTTATGCTATCGGAGAAACTACTGTCAACGAAGGCTCTTATGTATCTTCCAGACGCTGACGGCAAGCTGACTGATTGGTGTTATTTTTTACCCGTCTGCACGATAGCAAAAACTGGGTAATGTTTTTTTTATCTAAGGAAAACATTCGTATAATAATAACCACGTTAGTTTACACGCAAGTTGCTGTGCCGCTACAATATGCCATGTATATTACGTGTGAAATTAATATTATAACTTACGAAACATAATTTAATAAATGTTTAAATAATTACTTCTTTAATACTGATCTATTTTTTAACATAAAGTCATAATATCTCATAGCAATTAAAAATCAAGCAAAAATGATAATAAGTTTTTATGATTTCATTCATTTAAAATAAAATCAAAAGCAACGAAATTATAGGGAACAGGACAGGCAGATGGTGGTGATGTCTTTGATGTTTCTTTTATACCCACTTCATTATCTTTAACTGCACAATAATTCATCAGTTTGCGATTTTTAAATATTAGGCACGGTTATTATCTATAATTCGAGCTATAGAAATAACGTGAAAAAAAAAATGAACGAACATTAAAAAAACCGGTTTTAAAACCGGTTAACCGGTTTTGTCCTCTCATAACCGAAAAAAAAACCGGTTTTCATTTTGCCACGGTTTTGCATTCCCTAGTGCCAGCTTATTTTTCGCCGCCACTAATGTTATTGATTGTTCACCGTGCTCATTTGTTGATTTGCAGTAAATGATGCATGCATACGCCTTCTCTGACGCATCACAGAATCCATGCAACTCCAGTTTCTCATCCGTTTTTCCAATCCATCTAGGCATTTTGATATCGTTGATAGCGTTCAAATCAGTTGTAAACTTATCCCATTCCTTTTGTAATTTTTCTGGAAGGTTTTCATCCCATGTGATACCTGAAACCCATACTTCTTGAAACATGATCTTACCCTTGACAGTTACAGGTGATAACCATCCTAATGGGTCATACAATTTGGATATATTGGAAAGCATAGATCGTTTTGTTGCATGTTTCTTTTGTGACATCACTGTGTGTTCGAATGTAAAATGATCCGCCAGCGGATTCCACCTAATACCTAATGTTTTATTAGACTGCGCGTGTTTAAAATCGAAGATATTTTTATTAATTTGACATTGTTGTAAGTTTTCGAGTAACCTTGTGTCATTACTCGCCCACTTTCTGAGGTTAAACCCACCCTTCTGTAGAATGTCAATCAGCTGTTGCTGGGTTGTCTTTGCATCTTCTATGTTATTATTTCCGCCCAGCAAATCATCAACATAAAGTTGATTATTCAGGATTTCCGCCGCCTGAGGATATTGTGATCCTTCATCAATTGCTAATTGTTTCACTGTGCGCATTGACAAATACGGAGCGGCCTTCGTACCGTACGTCACAGTACATAACTGAAACTCCTTGATAGGCTCGTCATCCCTGTCTCGCCAGACAATCTTTTGTAGATGTTGATCTTCTTCATGTATCAATATTTGCCTGTAGAATTTTTCTATGTCGGCTGTGTATACATATTGATATTGTCGCCAGCGTAGAATCATGAATTGCAGATCCTGTTGAAGGTTTGGACCTGCACGCATGAGGTCATTTAAGCTGTAGCCAGATCGTGTTTTGGCTGACGCATTGAAGACAACACGTAATTTTGTCGTTGTTGAATCTTGTTTATGAACTCCATGGTGTGGTAAAAAATAGCTAGGTGTCCTCTGGACCTTACACTCTCTCATATGTCCGAGCTGTATGTACTCGTTGATGAAATTGTTATAATCCTTAGATAATGTACTATCCTTAGTTAGGCGTTTCTCCAATTGCCTGAATTGTGCAACAGCTGGTGGCTTGGACGTTCCTAACTTTTCCGCAGAATTCGGGATCATAGGAATCCTAACCTCGTATCTTCCATCTGATAATCTTCGTGTAGTATTTTTGTAAAAATTCTCACACCATTCTTCGTCCTCTGTCAGGTCTTTGTTAGTGTTGGAAATGTCTTCCATTTCCCAAAATGTTGAGATTTGATCAATCTCGTTAAGAACTGCATGGCATTTTAATGTCTTAGTGTAGCCTAATTTTCCAAGCAGTACCCATCCAAGCTGCGTCTGTTGAGCGATTGGTGCTTGGTCATCTCCTCGCAGTATGCCATTCATAATGATTTCCGCATACACACTCGCATCTAATAAAATATCCACGTGTCTGGAAATATTGTAGTCTGGATCAGCTAAACATAAACTCTTAATGTGTGGCCATGACTGTTTGTTAAATGTGCGATTTGGTAGGCTATTTAGCAACCTTTTCATAACCAAAGCGTCCGCCATAAAGTTGTAATCACTGTGTATTGATTCACAATGAAGATTTACCGATCCATTGCCTTGATTGTTCGATATACCGACCCCAGTTACAGTTATTGCGTTATGATTTCTACGCAAACCTAATCGTTGAACTGCATTCTCTGTAATGAGATTGATCTGGGAACCTTGGTCAAGTAAAGCTCTCATTTTGATGTACGATCCATCCGCCGCCCTGACTTTTATTTGTACCGTCGCCAGTAAAACTTCGTCGAACTCATCTGCCACGTGGTTGGCCTTGGGTAGTGATGATGTTGTTGTCGATGTCGAGGGTCTTGACACGGGTGCGGGTGTTGCAATCGTTTCATGTTGGTTATTATAACGCGAGGTATTCTTGTTACAAGCATCGTGCATAATTGTGTTATGTGCACCGCCGCACGCCTTGCATTTTTTGTTGGAATCACACAATTTTCCGCTATGACAATATAAGCAATTAATGCAAATACCATATTGTGAAATGGTTTTTAATTTCATTTCCTGTGACATATCGTGAAATTTACTGCAATGAAATAAAGTATGATTCGAATTACATATTGGACAAATTCTTAATGTACTAGCATTTGTTTTAGGCGATTGATGTTTGCCCTTTCCTTTAAATGGGAAATATTTAGACGAGAATTCCCTTGCCTGAGGGGGGTTATTCTGCTTAAATGGAGTATTGTCCTTGTATTTTTTGCTATTGACCGGTTCTAAAGCCGTAAATTTCTTGTCCAAAAACTGCATAAGCTCATCAAATGAAGGTAGCTCCCTAGGTGTTTTCCTAGCTTCCATGTAAGATGCAAACGTTTCCGAGTCTAGCTTCTCTGTTATAATGTATACGAGAATAGGGTCCCAGGTAGATGTATCCACACCTAAATTATGAATTGCATGAATGGCTTCCATGCTGACGTCATAAAGCCGCTTGAGATCCTTAGAAGACTGTCTCTGTATAGTAGGCTGATTCATGAAGACTTGTATTTGCTTCGTGAACAGTACTTGTTGATTGTTGTATCTGTGTGAGAGCAAGTCCCAGCAGGTATCGTAATTATCAGCTGTGATATGAAGGTGCTGGACTAAGTGTTCAGCTTCACCCTTGAGTCTCCCCTTAAGGTGCTGCATTTTTTGAGCTTTACTCAAGGCTGGATTGTTGTGGATTGCTTCGCAATATAAGTCCATGAAAGTAGGCCACTGAGTGTAAATTCCTGAGAAGACAGGAATTTCCACTCTTGGTGTCGACTTTTGTTGATGTATGGTCGTATTTAGCTTACGATTCAAAGACCTTTTTGTTTCTTCGAATGTACATTCGTATTCAGAATATTCTTGCTCGTAATCTACGTCAGCTCCGATTATTAAATTATCGATTTGCCAATGCAAATCATCGATAACCTTCCAACGACATTGTAGCATTTGGAGCTTGTCTTCCAGCTCCCACTTTTCGTTAATATCATCTATGTTGATGCCCTTTACTACTCTTACCAAAGCCCTAAAATTCGTCCTTTGCTGACTTTTTAATTCGTCAGTTTTAGAAGGAGACGCTTTTTCCTCATGTGGAATATTTTTATAGGTAGCTATTAGTAAACGAACTGAATCATATTGTTTGTGCACCTTGTCATGAATTTGATTGACAAAGTACTCATGATGGTCAATTTTAAACGAGAGCAGGTTTTCATGGTTTTTTTCAAATTCTACCCACATAGCATCAAGTGACTCAAGCCGCTGCTTGATCATTTCATTGGTCTTACGATTCGCTGGATCTTTTTTGAAATTGGTTTCTATCCGCTGGATCGACTCAATGATAGCCTGTTGGCGCTTGAGTAGGGTATCCATTGTAGATAATGAATGTAAAGTAAGTCAAATATGGAAAGATCTTACTTGACGAAGTCTGATGTTGCGTAGCGGTGATCACTGAAGCTGTTTGCTCCTTGGTGATACCTCAAGATGAGAGCTGTGTGTGCTCCCGCGCTGAACCTCAGAATGAGAGCTGTGTGCTCCCGCTGCTGGAACTCGAAATGAGAGCTGTGTGCTGCCGCTGCTGTGTGAAGACTTAGTGAGAGCTGTATGCTCCCTGTTGTGTGAAGACTTTGTGAGAGCTGTTTGCCCCCTGTTGTGTAAAGACTTTGTGAGAGCTGTTTGCCCCCTGTCAAAGTCTACTGTTTCACTAGTCACTGCTACACATAGAACTTAGTTCACGGCACCTCGTTTGACGAAACTTCTCGCGACCGAACTGTGTAGACGCGATAGGTCCTGTTGGACTTAAAACGTGAACGCGAGGTCCCGTAGGTTCGAAGGACCAAAATGTAAGGTGTTCTTACAATTGATGTTTAACTGGTGGCGAAATGTGAATGAAACGCGTGTATCCAGTTAGAATGCCTTTAATGCACTAAATTGAATGTGGCGCGATCGCAGTCGCGCTATGTCAGCAAATTACATCGATATGCAAAATAGTACGCTTGCCCGTACACCAGTGTCCAGTGGAAAAGAGGGACCTTAGTAAGAGAATAAGGTTTAAAAAAAACACAAACTCACATAAATAAATTTATTCCTATATAGATCTATCACCATATACTATATACAAAAAAAACACTGCCATAAAACAATATTAAACGCCTAGTAACAGTCTTAAAAAGCATAAAACTACATGTCGGCTGCACAGACCTTGTGAGGCTTACACTAGAAATTCATATTAATTGTAGCAAATTTGATTTGTACTTTTATTTAGGATTGAATTTGACTACAATTTCATGTATATGGCTAATTCTATCTTCTCGGCTGCCATTCCCTTCTGTAGGAACCGTTTTATTATATTAAAGGCGAACGGGCAAAATGGGCTCACCTCCAATAAGGATATCGTCGCTTAAGTTCTAACACCACGTACGTCAAAAATATTAACTTTACAGGAGCGAACTGTATAATTTTACATAGATTGCCCTACAATACCATTGTTACTTTTTACTTAATTTATGAGTTTTTATTGGACGTTGCTTGTTTCTGATTGGGTGACAACACATCTTCCGATTCTCTAGCAAACAGCACTAAATTGTCAATCCCACCAAAACTTTACTAACGTGGTGTCATAACGATATGTATATCAAAGTATAGATATTCATTCATTTATTATCAATAGTTTTCCTCTCGGGTTGAATTCTGGAAATCATTTTTAAGGTTGCTTACAACTGCATTGAGGTCAAGATGTCTGCCGGATCCCAGATACTATCCTACAGGTAAAATCTTACCATGATAATATATAACTCTCCACACGACGAATTATGGCATGCGCATTATTGATACATAAATACTGATCTATATTTTGATATATCAACCACACTCCATACATTATTGCCCATTGTCCTTTGTAATGATATGTTAGAAATTTAAAAAGCCGGTAATTGGGGCAGCAATAGATTATTTTATATGCCGGCTAAGTAGGTAACTCTCAAGTGCAGCTGGCTGGCACACCACCAGGTGATCTTATAATACTATATATTGATAAAAACGTCTTTTATATACTTATTTATGAGGTCATTTCATTTAAATTCAGTTCTTCTCCGCATAATTTTCTAAAGAAACCTTTTGACGATTCGCACCTTTGACTCACACAATGGGGACACCTGTAATTATACAAATGTCAAAATCAATCACAAAATAGTAGGGTAGTGGCACCAAAAGATGACCGACCCCCAATAGATGAACGATCGACCGAAAATTATAGAAATATAATATAATCCCTAAATTTACATGTTTGCAATATTTTTTTCCCCATAAGGCAATATTTTTTCTTCCATATTCCTTAACAACATTGACAATGACAGCCCAGACGCGCTTGCGGTGAATTTTTTATGTGTTCGGTACCCGCCAAAAATCGGTTTTATATGGAAACCTTCTAACGGTAAGTCCCTCCAAATTTAAGAACATTGTCAGCGTATAGAAAGAATTAATGTCATATTAGAGCAGTTTTGGTTGGAATAAAATCTTGATATATTCTGCTTTCAATAACTTAATAAATATTATTACATTATTTACCGTTTTTTAGAGAAATTTACTGTTCAAGTAATGGATTCAATTTTGTTCACTTGATCCAATAGATGAACGGCGTTCAACTAATGGAAAAAGGTCTAATTTTTATACCCATTAAAACCTATAAGTTAACGATTAAACACAAAAACAAAAATACTCAAATGAATTTTATTAAATTTATGAACTTAGTTACCAAAAGTTGAACAAATTATTTTAGAGTTTTTGATTATGTTAAACCTAACTTTCCTATAGAATCACCATTAAGATCGGTGGTCGAAATTTGAACGGTTCACATTTTATTCGTTCAACCTTTGGGTATATTTGCCTCAAGTTGAACGAATAATATTCACTTAGAATATTATTCGTTCATTTTATGGTTCATTAATCCATTAAATGAACGAACTAATATGGAATCTACTCCTATTCAAATGTTAGTTCAACTTTTGGGTACAAAACGTTCATAATTAGGGCTCAGTGTTCAACTATAGGGGTAAAACCTAAATTTTCCTACATTTACAATTTTAAAAAAAATATTTGAAGATGTAGGATATAATTACTTTAATCCTTCAATTAATAAGGATTTAAGGTATTATTGAAAAAAAACACAAGCGCCTATGTCATAAAATGACTGAGTTATAGCTATTTAAAGATGGACAAAACCCTTAAACGTTCATTTATTGGTGCCTCTACCCTACATTATGATACATGTGTGCAAAGTTGGTTATTAACACTCGAGGCGGTATTAAGATAAGTGATCCGAGAGTGTAATGATCAATGCACATGCTTATCAACACACTTTTCAACACACTTGCGAGGAAACAGACAGACTGGTATTTTTTTATGTAGATTTTTTGATAATAATCAACCACACAATGAGAATGTTAACAAATATGGCGCGCAAGTTTTTTTTTTTACAGCGGTGATCTGTCAAACTATTTTACCCGTTTAAATTAAGAATGCTTGGTCTACACACATATCACTTGCAGTGAGGTACAAACTTATCATAATCGGGATTATACCTATCATAAAACTGTGCGGTAATGTAAAGTAAAAAGCACTAGTGCGTAATAAGCTACATTAAGATACTAAAAACGGTGCAATAAATGTCACTTTACGAGCGAGTGTGTTGAAAATACTATTATGGAAGAAATATAATTAAAAACTAAAATATACACAACGTGTTACGAAATTGGTATATTTATCCGAAAGGGGTTAAGACTACATCAGGTATAGACACACTATAACAAATTAAATTATTAAAAGAAACAAAAAACCCGACTGCGTAAAACTAAAATTAACTGAAAAGAGAAAAACAAGCTCTTTAATCTATAGAATTTTGAATATAACTTGAATGCTATAAGGTATTTACAAGCTTTCATTTGATACCCATATTGTTATAATAACGAAACTTTTATTTTTAATACACCCCCTATTTTTTTATTCTTAGGCGCCATATAAAAATAATATACCCTATGACACTCCCCCAGTCAAGACGAATCTAACGACACCTCATATGCTTAAATCCATCAAGCCGTTTAGGCTGCAGAGCGGCACAAAGAAATAGACATACATACATACATACATACATACACTCGAAAAACATAACCCTCCTTCCGGGTCAGTCGGGTAAAAAGATTCAGTACAAAATAAATTGCTCAAAAATTCGAGCCGTCTACCTCTCTTAACGTAGGCACCCACTTATCTAGTTTCTTATATCTTATCCAAATTAACTGTCCTAATATTTCACATATAATCATCATCATCATCATCATCAGCCTGTGGTCGTTCACTGCTGGACATAGGCCTTTCCCAGTAGTCAGCAAATCTTCCGGTCCTCCACTTTCCGCATCCACCCACCGCCCGTCAAGGTCCGCAGGTCATCGGTCCACCGAGCGGGGCGGCGTCCCACACTTCGCTTGCCTGTGCGTGGTCTCCAGTCAACAACTCGTTTACCCCATCGGTTATCCGTTCTGCGACAGATATGGCCTGCCCACTGCCACTTCAGCTTGCTTATTCTTAGAGCTATGTCGGTTAATTTAGTTCTCCGCCGGATCTCAACGTTGCGAACTCTGTCCTTTAGAGAAACCCCGAGCAAAGCTCTTTCCATTGCCCGCTGATATAATGGGCCATCCCATAAATTACTTCACACATAAAGGAATAGTCAAAAAAACATGAAATTCATGTGCCGTCATTTATAGATGGCCCTAAGCTGCCAACATAAAGAATCATGGCGAGATTTGTACAAAAAAATAAAGATTTTTTAGATACGTTCGAATGACGTTATAATTGATCCTTGGTGCCTAAGGAATAACTTGAGGCAGTAAAATATTTTTAGATCCCCGGGATAAAAATGCGACACTCTATGTCATGCCAGCAAATCGCGACCAAAACCTATTGTTGTTATGGTTTATAATATATTGCTGGTAATGTAATCACAACATTGGCAGTGATTCAAAACCTTCTAAAATGTTAATTTTTAACCGACTTCAAAAAAAGGAGGAGGTTCTCAATACGGATGTATTTTTTTTTACCTTATAACTCCGTCATTTATTAACCGATTTGGAAAATTCTTTCTATTTGAATGGGTACACTTCCTGTTTGGTCCCATTGTCAGATCAGGATTTGATTACTTCTTAGTGTATTTTGAAGTAGGTTTAAGTTTTTTGTAAAACAGTCCAATTATGTACAAATCAATGTATCTCGCCATGTTTCTTTGAGATTTTCTATAGAAAAACACAATCTACTCTTTCGGTGACCATAAATACGGTACATATACAGGGTGTAACGGAAAGGTCATATACATACGAAAGGGGTGAAAACTACATCAGATATAGAGTCTCTATAAAAAGTTTCAGATTTCAGCAGAGCAAAATAAATTACTCAAAGAATTCATACCAAATTTTTGGTTCCATAAGTTTATTGAATTCAAATCATACCAAAGTGTCACTGCACTACGAGGGTTATTATCCTTGCAAATAATATTATTAAAATCTCTTTCGTGATCTGTGCGCCTAGTACAAGATGTGCCGTCGCCGCCTCGTGCCGCCGCGGCTTCCCTTTGACGGCGCGAACTAACAGGGATCAAACGAGCCGATAAGCGGTAGTTAGCACCGACATGACGAGCACGTGTCATCTTTGCTTTAGCCAAATAATGAGGAATGTTACTAGGTATGCAAAATCGCTTGAAAGTTTGTAACAGTAGAGCCATTATGTATACAAATACACTAGTTTTTGTTTCATTAAAAAAAACCAAGTAGTTATGATTTTACAGACATTTGAAATTTCCCTAAATATCGAGGCCCACTAGCAGTCACGTGACCCCAGTGTGACGTCATCTTGCAACGCTCCGCTCACTTGCGTTAGTCGCCAGCGTTCCTTGCGCTATAATATTAGGGGAAAGTGTTTTGTTTCATCCGTGAATTATTCTACTGTTACGTTCATAGTGTGTGTATTCTTAATCAAGGTCATTACAATACAAAAAAACCTTTATTAAATCATGATGGATTAAAATAGATAGCCTTATAGTTGCCCATTAATTTATCGACGAATAGTGATTCCGTTGCCGCTGAAAAGCGAGGAGTAAGTAAGAATGCACATGCTTCCTGTGTGTGTATTTGAATTTGTTTTTTTTTTGCATTATTTACCTAAAAGAATTAATTTTAAGTAGGTACTTACCAAACCTTTTCCCCCTTATTAAAAAATAAGGTGTATTTAGTAGGTTAGTCTTGTAACACCCAGGTATTAAGATAGCTCCAGCCCTTTTTGTTTATATGACATTAGAAAGTGACGGATATATTTTAATCCTAGGTTTAACTATACTTGACTTACACCTTATTTATTAATAAAACGGTTTAAGTTTACGTTATAGATAACAAATAAGTAGTAATGTTTTATCTGTACCTATTTATACTCTTGTTATACGTGCCAGTTGGCGCAGTTGGTTAAGGTTCACCTTACGCGCCGCAGGTCGTGGGTTCGATTCCCACACAGGACATGTATTTGTGTGCATGAACATGTCTGTATGTCCTGAGTCTGGGTGTAATTATGTATATTAAGTATGTATTTACAAATAATAAGTAGTATATGTATTATATCAGTTATCTGGTTTCTATAGTACAAGCTCTGCTTAGTTTGGGATCAGATGACCGTGTGTGAGGAATGTCCCAGGATATTTATTTATTTATTTTTATAGTAACCGTCTTCGCATGCGGATTAAACATTTGACACAGTTTGTTCCGGCCTCCTTACTTACGTAGTAAATATTTAGTAATCTGTGTCCTAACCTACGGAACGGCTGGACCGATTTTAAGGAGACTATCACAGGTAGATAGCGTATGTTATAAGAAGGAACTTAGGCTAATTTTATTTTAGAAAAATAATAACGGGGTTCCGCGCAAAAAAATCTAACTGTAGGTACGCGCAGGTGAAACTGCTGGGGTACCAAAATAATGCACACTATAAATGAATAATGTGTAGATAGCAGACTCTCACTATACTGACGATCTTCAAAACAATAAGCCTTGATTTTATCTCTAAACTAACACTCCGCCCCGCCGTTTTACCTGCGTCCTCTTCTTTACCCACTAGATGGAGGGATGGAATTTCTAAAATCCTTTCTTAGGCTACAAAAGGAACTAATGTATTCCAATTTTTGAGTTAATACAGACGTAGTAAAATCCTCCCCTTAAAACATTATTACCCCTTTTTGCCCTACTAGGGGTAGATTTTCGCGAAACCCAAAAACACGTGTTTTTTTATGTTTATACGATGTATTAAAACCGTGTTTTAAGTTAATCGGACCGCGCGGTAGGTTTATTCCATACAAACTTTAACACCTCCTAAACCCCCTTTTAGGGGTAGTTTTAAAAATCTAATAATGAGAAGCTGTATTATTTGATTAAATAAGTAATAGTGCTAAGTTTCAAATTTATAAACCCAAGGAATAAGATTTTTCAAGAGAAAAAGAGCGCGACGGACTGAGCGAGCGTTGAAACATGACGTCACACGCATCAAGTACCGGGCGGTCGAATCCCGCGTCGCGCGCTCATTTAAAAATTCTATATCTCGGAAAGTAATTGTCGTATTGAAATAATTCTTTCACATATATTTTTTATTTTCTACAGAAAATGCGATGAGCTAAAATTCAAAATTAGTGAACATTCTTCATTGTTAACCATTACTTTAGGTAGTATTGAGTAGTTTAGTGTATTAAGTAATAATGCGTTATAATTTAATTACACGTTAATATCGAGCTAGAATTAAAAAATATGTAAAAAATCGGTTTAGATAGGTATCCTAGCTACTTAGCTATTTTTATTTTATTCCTTAATCCTACCTAGTAAACTGTAAAATCTAAAGCCATACTTAATCTTGTAAATTAACTTACATTTTTAAAGATAGGGTTCGATGTGGTGGCCTTGGTATTGTATGCACAAGGCCACTCGCTTGTTCATGGACATCTGAACATTCCGCAGCATTTCTGGGGTAATTGTCCTAAAGACGGCTTCGATCCGGACTCTCATTTCATGCACTGTATCGCACTGCACTGCGTTCACCACATTTTTAATGTAACCCCATAAAAAAAAGTCTAAAGGAGTTAGGTCTGGGGATCGCGGAGGCCAAGCCACGTTCCTACTACCGCGCCCGATCCATTGAGAAGTAGGTGTAGTAGAAGTAGGTGCGTGGAAGGAACCGGTTTGGTGCAGACGATGTAGGTATCATCCGATGGAAACTGGCAACCGAAGGCAGCTGCCGATCAGCAGCGATCAGCATCTGGTCTGCCTTCGGTAAATCTTTGACGATACAACCAAATCAAATCAAAATACTTTATTTGTAACACAACACAACCACAGATTTATAATACACAACTCCTCTGTGACACAACTCTCGGGCAGCGCGCACATTGCCATCCTCGGCCGGGCCGACACACAACATCATTTCCTAATATTCGCTATTACTGAACGACATTTTACGTAACGAAATCAAAGCGGATGGAGAGAGCGACACAAAGCACAACAAACTCGAGGATAGCCTACGTACGACTGACGACTTCTGTGAATCAAAAATATTCAAAAACGATCCTAAAAATTTCTTCCCTCCTGGTACTAGGGTAGCTAGGCCAATTTCGTATTATTCAATCATTTTTCTAATCAACTAACTCGGCCACTGCTGGATGGACATCACTCGGTACTTACCACATCTAGTCACCCCAGCTACCTTCTTCAGGTCGTGCCTACTACCTAATAATAATAATTTAATGAAAACTCTGAATTTAATAAGTACATCGACGCACACTAGGGCGCAGATTGAAGAAGAGCTAGGTCAGGATACTAGTTAAGTAAAACCCATGAGCTGATCAGCTGAGTTGACAAACGATACCGATTAGATCACTTGTTGTTGACTGTGCTGGGGGTACCTACATAAGTCCGTCGTTGTATTAATTTGTAAGTACGGAATAATCACATAAGTTGAGGTTCGATTCAATCTGGGGAACGGTTAAGTGCCCCCGCCCCGCGCTAAGACGAGCCATTTTGCATGGTTTTGCTTTAAACCATGTTTTGTAAGGGGGATAAAGTTTCTACTGCATAGTTTTATTGTTATCTAAAAAAAGCCGATTTCGTCACTGACTCACTGATATGGTCTCGTCTTGGAAACATTTTACATGAAAATGTTTTTGGTAAGATTTATTTATTGATCAAAATCAAAAGTTGTACCAGGAGTAAGTTATCTCCACCTTCGTAACTGCAACTGGCCTATTTACCCTATCGTTGTATTGTATGTATGCATCATCGAAATTAGGGTTCATTCAGTAATTTTGTTATTATTGTGCGCAAACTCTATTCGTAAAACTCTCGTTGCTCATGAGGTCCTAGTACTTTTAATAATTATTTCCTTAATTTGATTAGCGGAATATTAAGGAGAGACTTTTGCCTCCTTAATGTGCCTTCTTATACCACCTTTTACAACGAACAGGACAGTGTTCGGAAGAATTGTTTGACCTGATGCCCACAGCTACATACCTTATAAAAGCCTTATACCACCGCAACTCTCGCCATCGACACGGCGCCGGCGCCGGCAGCGACGCGACGTCCATTCATTGCTCGCTCATACATTGGAACCGAAATGGTTTCGTACTGTTGGCACTGTGCGGTTTCAACGGAGCTTCCTACCGCGGACGCACGCTCAGGCTAGTGTGCATTCCCCGCCCGTAGTTTTCCCAAGTGAGTACAGCATGGGGTTCTTCAAAAAGGCTGTAAAGAGATTTTCGCAGGGTCGGCAACGCGCGAGTGATACCCCTGTAGTTAAAAAGCTACTACCTACCAACTTATAAAAAAAAATGGCAAAAGCTACCAACTAGTACCAACATATTCATAATACAACATACCATATCAACATATCATGTGATATCATATTTAAATTAAAAGCGGAACCCACTGAAATTATTGTTACCAGGAGATACATAAGTTGCATAGGAAAGTCATTCAGGGTTCATTTTGATATAAATTTATGTTACAAAATCCTTTTTCGGTTCTGTTCCATACATACATACAGTACAACTTCTGCAAAACTTACCTACAAAACGTCTTTTTTCTGTATTAAATAATTTCTAATTCCAATCTTTACCAAAACAATTAAATTCTGATATGGGTATCAAAAATTCAAGATTCAGAAGGAAAGAAAATTAAAATTAAAAAATAAAATTTACTTTGTACTATGTACTTCCCCGATGGCGCCCGTTTTGTACTACAACACGACTGTGACGTCTCACCCACCCTCAGATCACAACGTCTCGCGCACGGGTAGTATGTACACAATTAATAGGCACCTACATTTACACGTTCATCGAAAGTCGCGTAGTCGTGAACTAAGTACTCCGTTATGTTCAACAATCCTAGCTTTCTTAAATCTGATTTAAACTAAAAACGGAACCCTTTAGCATTATTTTTGTACCAGGACACACATAAGTTGCGTAGGAAAGATATTCAGGGTTCATTTGAACATAAATTTGTGTTACAAAATCCTTTTTCTGTTCTAAGTTCCATAATTTACTTTCGCAGTACCTAGCTATTTACCTAGTTATCTAAGCAATTAATTTCTGGTACAGTATGTATTGCCAATGGCAACCAATAAAAGATTAGATACTTATTTGATGATTTACTATGTTGAACTTACCTAAATTGTGTGGTAGAAGATTACTGTGGATAATAGTGCGTTTACTCATTTACATTACATACTACGTTATGTTTATTATTTTACGTAGGTACGTTAACGTGTTAGGTGTTTTATCTAAGGAGGTACCTATTATTCCGTAGTCCCTACTCATTCGCTACAATATTTGTATTTTAACTTGTTCACAAACATAATGGTCGCTTTTGTAAGAGAAAGTAAGAACTTATTAATAATAAAATAAAAATCCGGAACCCATTAAAAAAATATCCAAAAATACCAGGAGTAAGAAGTTTGTTTTCACGTTTGAATAGGTCAATAACACCGACCAGCTGATTTGTGATAGTGATGTGTTTAATTTCAATTTGAAATTTTCGGTTTCTTGGTATCGTTGGATTGGAATTTCTCATTTTCCTAACCGTTAGACATAGGATTTAAAAAAAATTATAGTATGGTTTATTATCATCCAAAGAAGTCGTGCACTTTATATGTATATGACCTTTCCGTTACACACTGTATAAGGGAGTATATATGATAAATTGTAATGTTGAATAATTAATAACATTACCTGGTTAGGAACTGGTTAGAAATCCTAGGTCCGTCCGACAAATGTTTCTTAACGATATCCGCGAGTGCTTCGATGAATATGGGGTGGTCGTTTGGCGCCGCCGCTCTTTCGATCTGCACTATACCCGCCTGCAAATAAATAATTATTATTATTGTCAAACATCAAAGATAACATTTGTGTGGGGGTGTGTTTGTGAGTGTGTGGGGAGGTGTTTGTGTGTGCTGGGGGGTGTGTGTGTGTGTGTGTCAAAGTCTATCGATACTATCGTAACTTCGAAAAATAGTAACAATATCGATATCGATAGTCTCGATACTATCGATATCACATATTGACCACTACAATTGATTATAGACAATATTGTAACTAGTTTTCAAGGTCTACTATCGATTGTCAAACTATATACTTGTATGTGTGTATGTTACAGTAGTACCCAACTGATATGGCTTACCGATGTACCTGCGCAGAAGATACATTTTCAAAGCGCGGGACACGCTATTGGTCGGCAGCTGCCGCCATGTGTGCCGAGCGGCCTCACGCGCGAGTGAGACGGAACTAACAGCCGCAGTGTATTATGAACCTTATACTAGTGATCTAACGTTGATTGTAAGTTTTAAGCATTCTTTCATTAATCTTCGGGGCCATACTTTCTTTTCTGTGCGAACGAAGATTCTCGACGCGCCATATCAGTTGGGTAATACTTTACTAAATATCTTTAAAACTGACATCCAATTAAGGGTCTATATTTTAAAGTATTAAAATATAGAACCTAATTTAATGTAGTCCCATAATTTTGGGAAAAAATTAAATATTCAAATTAAATTAAATAAAAATTAGTTTTGTTTTTTTTTTTATTATTAGATGTTAGTTGAATTGGCACAGACTACAAAGTATAGCTGTAACACAGATTAAAAATAAGTAAATATTGTTGTTGGTGTGCTTTTTAATTATAGTAAATTCTTAATTTCTTATGTTTTATGTTTGTCTTAATATTATGTACTAATTTCTTGTTCCTGTATTTTGTCCGGTTGTGCGTGATGTCACAAATGGCAGCGACAGAAAATCAGTGCTGCTACCCGGTTTCGGTATAGCAGTGTTATACTGAGTCGCTGACCAATTTTGATGTCACTCGACACTACTCTGTTTTTTACGCTTTGTGTCTGTTATATGTAACGTAATATGTGGTGTTGTGTGTATCTCAAAATAAACTTATTTTCTTTCTTTCTTTCTTTAAATAAAAAACCGACCAAGTGCGACTTATACCCACACACGAAGGCTTGCGTAAAAACGTATCTTGTATGGGGGCTCTTTAATTTTTATTATATGTTGGTATAGCGGCAATAGAAATACACATTATGTGAAAGCTTCAACTGTCTGCCTATTACGGTTCATGAGATACAGCCCACTGACAGACAGACGGACGGACAAGTGGGTATGAAACCCTAAAAAAAAGAAACCTGCACTGATAAGGTATAAGTGGATAAAGCTTTAGATGAATCTAATATACTAATATTATAGAGGTAAAGTTTGTATGTAGGAGTTAATCTCCTGTACGTGGATTACGTAACTTTATTGCAATGAAATTCAGATTGAAATTACCTATGAATCGGTAGAAATTTTACAAAATTGGAAATGGTTCCATTTCTAATGAACCACTGTTTGTATTTACAGTTATCAAAACGTAAAAAAGTTATCAGAAAACCGCTATATTGAACCGATTTCAGTTCGAAAATGATTGAAATTTAGTCACGTAATCGCCCCACTGAACTACTGATCCGATATTGAAAATTCTTTGACTAATATGAAGCTACATTATCCCCGAGTATTATAGGCTTTTTATCCCGGGAACGCGAGTGAAACCGCGGGGGACAGCTAGTACTTAATATAATAATAAAATACTTACCTCCTTAGCCAATTCATCGCAGTACTCGATGTCCAATTCATGTAACGTTTCAATATGTTCATTAACAAATGCTATGGGCACTAGTATTAGGTGTTTGCGCCCTTGCTTAGCGTACGCCTGTAACAAAATATTATATCTTTATTTATTTATAATAGTTTAACAGTCATTGTAAAAATTTTAATATATACAACGTGTAATAAACAGTTGCGCGTGTGTAGAGCTCTCATTGTGGCCGCCACTGTGGCAGCCACCTCGTGCTGATATGTGTTACCTTGATGGCGTCGTCAGTGTAGGGTTGCAGCCACGGCAGCGGCCCCACCTTGGACTGCCACACGAGCCGGTGCGGGTTGCGCGTGTGTAGAGCTCTCATTGTGGCCGCCACTGTGGCAGCCACCTCGTGCTGATATGTGTTACCTTGATGGCGTCGTCAGTGTAGGGTTGCAGCCACGGCAGCGGCCCCACCTTGGACTGCCACACGAGCCGGTGCGGGTTGCGCGTGTGTAGAGCTCTCATTGTGGCCGCCACTGTGGCAGCCACCTCGTGCTGATATGTGTTACCTTGATGGCGTCGTCAGTGTAGGGTTGCAGCCACGGCAGCGGCCCCACCTTGGACTGCCACACGAGCCGGTGCGGGTTGCGCGTGTGTAGAGCTCTCATTGTGGCCGCCACTGTGGCAGCCACCTCGTGCTGATATGTGTTACCTTGATGGCGTCGTCAGTGTAGGGTTGCAGCCACGGCAGCGGCCCCACCTTGGACTGCCACACGAGCCGGTGCGGGTTGCGCGTGTGTAGAGCTCTCATTGTGGCCGCCACTGTGGCAGCCACCTCGTGCTGATATGTGTTACCTTGATGGCGTCGTCAGTGTAGGGTTGCAGCCACGGCAGCGGCCCCACCTTGGACTGCCACACGAGCCGGTGCGGGTTGCGCGTGTGTAGAGCTCTCATTGTGGCCGCCACTGTGGCAGCCACCTCGTGCTGATATGTGTTACCTTGATGGCGTCGTCAGTGTAGGGTTGCAGCCACGGCAGCGGCCCCACCTTGGACTGCCACACGAGCCGGTGCGGGTTGCGCGTGTGTAGAGCTCTCATTGTGGCCGCCACTGTGGCAGCCACCTCGTGCGGGTACGTGTCGCCGCGTGACACAGCCTGCAACATTATTACATTACTTATTTAACATATCAAATACACAAATGTACGTGAGACATGCTTGTAGTGTAGATTTGTTTGTGTGAGGGTGTGTGGGAGTATGTATATGGGGGTGAGTGGGGGTTTGTGTGGGTGTGTATGGGAGATTATGTGTGGGTGTTTTTGTGTGAGGGCGTGTGTGTTTGTGTAATTTAAAACAATAAATTCCCTGCCTGTTTATATGAGTTTTTCTGTCCATAAGTTCGTTAGCTTAACTCAGGCACCATAAGTATTTAGTAAGTTTTGGTGTTGCCATCGTCTATAGGCTACAGTAACCGCTTGCTATCAGGCGGGCCGTATGCCACCTTAGTGAAAAAATAAATGGACTCTCAGTCAAGAAAACCAATAAAAATTAAAGTAATAAAATGTCACCTTCAATGGTAAACTATGTGCAGTGAAGAGCACTAGTACATTGTCGCGCAACCGTTCGTCGAACAGTAGCAGCTTCTCGCGGATCCGTTCGGCGAACACGCTCGCGAGCAGCGGGTGCGTCGCCCACCGCTCTATCATGCTGAACTTTATTGTCGATGGTATCTCTCTGTAATTGTTTATAATATATTTTAGGCAAATAATAATAACTAGAGGTCGCCCAAGAGTCGAATCGACAGCTATATCAAGAGAACTCAATACTTAGTATAACACTGCTTTGAATTATTTTACATGTCAAATACAATCCACGTCTATCTATAGTCATTTTTCAGGTCAACCTTATGAAACAGTAATGTGCAAGCGATTATAGACCGTAAAGTGGTAAAAATTTTTAGTCCGCGATTGTACTTGTAATGTATTGTATGAAAATATTAGCGCAAGAGGCTAAGAAAGGAATCCAAAGATTTCACGTATTAATATAAATTTAATTTAATACGGACTTGTATATAAAATACAGTCCTTGTATACAAGTATTTGGAAAAAAAAGCTTGCTGAGTTTCTTGCCGGAGTCTTCTCAGTTTAAGTGTATTCCGAACCGGTGGTAAATTCAACTGTATGTACCAATTTAACGTTCATAAGTGCCTTACTAGGGCCTAAACTGAATAAATGACTTTTTGATTTTTCCCACCAACTGATTGACGCGCAAGCAGGTTGGTTGGTTAAGATTCCACCTATCACGCCGCAGGTTAGGGTTCGATTCCAACCCAGGACATGCATCATCTACATGTCCCGAGTCTGGGTGTAATTATGTATATTAAGTATGTATTTGCAAACAAAAAGTATTATGTAGTATATCAAGATAGCCGAGTATGAGGAATGTCGCAGAATATTTATTTATTTATCTTTTCACAACATAATAATCAAAAAAGTTACTGTTTATCCTAAAACATATATGTACCTAATGATTTGAAAAATATATATATTGATTGACGGGCCAGTTGGCGCAGTTGGTTAAGGTTCAGCTTACGAGCCGCAGGTCGTGGGTTCGATTCCCACACAAGAAATACATTTGTGTGCATGATCATGCCTGTATGTCCTGAGTCTGGGTGTAATTATGTATATTCAGTATGTATTTACAAACAAAAAGTTAGTATATGCATTATACCAGTTATCTGGTTTCCATAGTACAAGCTCTGCTTAGTTTGGAATCAGATGACCGTGTGTGAGGAATGACCCAGGATATTTATTTATTTACCTGTAGCAGTAGCGTTACCTGTTTTTATAGAAATCCGCAATAGCATTGAGACTAGAACCGGTTGTGGCGCAGCTATACTGCGGGTACTGCGAGAATATCACTGCTCTTTCTACACCATCTCTGAAATGTACATAAACATTACTCAGAAATTTTTAACCGACTTCAATAAAAGGAGGTTCTCAATTCAGTTGTATGTTTTTTGAAGTGAAAGAACTTTAGCGGCATTGTGCTCATTTTGGGATGGGTAAAAAATGTTAAACTCGTGTCAGATGTCACGTGACCCTGATCGAAAATTCGTAAGACGGAGGGAGAGTAGTTGCAAATTAGACTGTATTTATACTGGGGTTATGTTCAAATTCTTATAATATTATCTAGCTAGCTAGCTAGCCGGAAGGTAGGTACCATTTCTGTTCCCATTTTAAGTTAATAAAAAAATCTTATTCAAAAGTATTATATGTACATGAATCTTGAACTAGCTTTCCCTTGTATAAAAACACTATGTGAAAAATGTCTAGTTTTAAAAATGCATATGTTAATATTCAAGTTTTCACTTCTGCCGGCACTCCCAGAGTGCAACCCGTTGTTTTTTTATGTGTGTTACCTCATAACTCCGTCATTTATAAACTGATATGGAAAATTCTTTTTTGTTTGGATACACTTCCCGTTTGGTCCCATTGTCATCAGGACAGGATTTGATTACTTCTTAGTGTACTTCGAAGTCGGTTTAAGTTTTTGGAAAACAGTTTTCGTTTATTTTTATTCATTTTCCATAATCAAAACAGTAATGCATTAAGATGGTAATACTAAGAAACCTCATCATCATCAGCCTATTATGTCCCACTGCTGAGCACATGCCTCCTTTCGTAATCACCATCAAAATTGGTTATTTCAATGCAAATATGTTCTATCCTTTTTCAATAATGTTTGTAAGAAAGAGATGTGATGTGATTAAAATTAGTTTAGTGCGATTTACAAACACAATCGACAAGTATCAAATTAGTCCACACCATATTTTTTTATTTGAAGCACTTATGGTGTAGGATGATTAGCCGTTCTTAAACGGCAAAGTTAAGTTACCACACTGTCGTGGTTTGTACCTGGATGTGTGACCACCTAGTGGTATTTCAACTCGAGCGTTTTCCATGCTTTGGAAGGCACGTAAAGCCGTTGGTTCCGGTTATCAATTAATTATGATAGTCGTTAAGCTAGTTCGAGGCCTCCTAGGCGGCTTGGAAACTCCAACAGTAGGTTGACCACTAGCCTGCCTCCACCGATCTGCAGTGGGCACTCGTGGTGGAGTATCTGCCCATTCCCTTCCACCCTCATTTGTGTGCAGGAGCCCTGTGCCCAGCAGTGACACATTATAGGCTGATGATGAATTAATGATCTTTTGTTTTTTTCTGTGTCAGCAACGCGGTTGATATACTAATTTAAAACATTGTTACAGTATTACCCAACTGATATGGCGCGTCGTGAATCTTCGTTCGCACAGAAAATAAAGTATGGCCCCGAAGATTAACGAAAGAATGCTTAAAACTTACAATCAACCTTAGATCACTCCTATAAGGTTCATAATACAGTGCAGCTGTTAGTTCCGACTCACTCGCGCGTGAGGCCGCTCCGCACACATGGCGGGAGCTGCCGACCAATAGCGTGTTGAAAATGTATCTTCTGCGCAGGTACATCGGTAAGCCATATCAGTTGGGTACTACTGTACTTACCTCTCTAACTGTTCAAAAGTTTCGTCCGTGAATGGAGGTACATATCTGAATGCTACGTAGTGTTTGTGGGGGGCTGATTCTGGCAACATTTCATCCAGTGCTTTTGTTAGCAGGTTTCCTAAAAACAATGAAAAGTAATAATAAATTTCAAATAGAATACATTAATATCTACTTAAATGTATGTCCTAAGCCATTGGTTCTAAGGATTTCGAAGACTATATCAAATCGGGAAGCTAGTATGCAATTACTTTGGTATATTTGTCCACACTTGATTTATCCTCATAACTAATATTATAAATGCGAAAGTGAGTTTGTTTGTCTACCTTTGTTAGTTGGCCTACCTTCACGCCTCAAAAACTCAACGGTGGTATGGAGAAGGACATTAGACAGACTTTTTATCCCTGGAACACGGGTGAAACCGGGGTGGACAGCTTGTTAAAAATAATCTAGTACGTAAATCAGACTACATCATTTCGTTCTACCCCTCTGTGTCTTATTGTTGAAGAAAATAACTATCTTATGAATAATATATATTTTTAACCGACTTCAAAAAAAGGAGGAGGTTCTCAATTCGAATGTTTTTTTTTTTTATGTTTGTTACCTCATAACTCCGTCATTTATTAACCGATTTGGAAAATTCTTTTTTAATTTGAAAGGGTACGCTTCCCGTTTGGTCCCATTGTCATCAGATCAGAATTTGATTACTTCTTAGTGTACTTTGAAGTCGGTTTAAGGTTTTTGTAAAACAGTCCAATTATTATTAATTTATTAAACAGCTGTTTAGTACAAAACGAAACAGTTTATTTGTTCTGAAAAGTTGATTTCCGCCTTTTCTAAAAAATACTAGCATACGGTCTACCTGATGGTAAGCGGTTACCATAGCTATATGGCTCACGTGTTACCAACTCTATCTCCCTCCCCAATGAGATCTGGCGTTACTCACGCACAGGAAAACCACAAAGTTAGAGACCTGAACCACAAAGTTATTTGGCTGCGGTATTCTGTAAGGCGGATACCATAAATTACCTTGGTTATTAGTCCACTTCAATATAGGTGATCCGCCACCAATTTCCATATATTTCTTTTTAACCTCCTCAGTTCTCCGCGAGGCTATCCACGGACCGAGTTTACTCTGCACCGGCAGTTGTATCATGTCTCTATCTGTCATTATACGGTGGAGGTAATCGCCGACCTGGAATAATGAGTGACATGAATAGCAGGATCTCCCATCGTAGATTGATCTAAAGTAAGCAGGCAGCAGTGGAATAATAAAGGTTTTTTGGGAAATACGCATTTTTTGAAAATTTCTACCATATACCTATTACAGTTCATGAGATACAGTCCTCTGATGGACAGTGGAGGCTTTGTGATAGAGTTCCTTTGGCACGGAACCCTAAATACCAACTGTGTCTCATGTGTACAGAGTGAGTCAAACTTATTGGCGGCTGTGATATTAGGCGCGGAACGCTGCGCATTAGCGAAAACGAAGATATGCGGTACATTCGAGATGACTGTACCTGCACAAAGCTGGCTCGCAGCACACTTCACAGCTGCACACACTTCACAGTTTGGTTCGGATACTAAATAGGTTATGAAGGATATTTCCTTCTAGACCAGGGGCATGCATCAGCTTGCACTCTCCTCCTGGCCATTGACGTTATCTATGTAGTCAACAATCTTCAATAATAATCCAGCTAATATAATACATTAGAAATTGAGTCTGTTAAGTCTCAACTGCACAACACATTTATATGAAATTTGGCATAGAGGTAGATAATTTTCTCGAATAACATATAGGATACTTTTTATCCAGGGAAAATGTAATATCCCTCAGGAATGTGGGTGAAACCGTTATGGAAACTAGTTACATACAAACAATACATTACCTGATCTGTGGTCTTAGGCCCTCCCATATTTAACATAACAATAGCTGTCTTGGGTTTCTTTGAGGTAGCTGTGCTGAACCCAGCAGCTGCACGAGGCAGGAACATGCTCGAGCGACCTGAATATTACAAAAAAAATAATACTTAGGTTATTTGGTTTGTCCTTGATTGCAATACCTTATAAAATTCAAGTTATATTTTAAAAATTCTATAGATTAGTGAGCTTGTTTTTCTCTTTTCAGTTATTTGTTTTTTTACGCAGTTGAGTTTTTTTGTTTTCTTAATAATTTTATTTATTGATAATGGATTTCTAGCTAGTTATTTTGCCGTGAATTAACAAAAAAAAAACCTAAGGCTACTCTCAGACAAACCGACTAACATTTTTTATATTGTATATGAATTTATAAGAATTTATGAAATTGCAGGTCATAATCATAAAAATAAAACAATTTATTTCCTCAAGAGGTTACAAATTGTGAAAGTTAATAACTGATAAATAACGATAAGTAAGACATTGCGAGGGATAGTTAATTGCCTTAATATGCAATTTAAAATCTATTTGTATGTAAATTTAGGTAAACAAACTTACAAATTGAAGATATCATGTCGATGATTTCGAATAAACTTGAAGGTTACGAATATAAGAGAAAATGTATAACACTGTGGTCTTATTTATATAAATGCATTGGTACAGTACAATGAATTTAATTGTTTAAAAAATAAAAGAGATCAATAAAACATTCAATTGCAAGGAAGACAAGACAACAGACCGACAGACCAGTGTTGCCAGATGAAATCTGAGAGAAGCAGTAGAAATTGAAAAAGAAAATCAGTAGATTCGGGAAAAAATCAGTAGACAGTAAAAGTTGATAGTGTAGTCATAAACATTGTCAGTAACTTCATGCCATAGAAACATACACCAAGTTTAAGCAATGCATTTATTTACAAATATAAATTAAAAATTCTTCTCAATATTATTTTCTTCATCTTCATACATACTTCACTAAAGAAAGGCACCATTTACTCTACAAACACAGGAAATTAAATCAACGGTAACTTCTTTTTAACTTTGAACTTTCGTAATTTTTTTTGTTGTGACTCGCTCGACTCTCGCCTTATGAAGTGAAAAGAAAAAAAAAATCGGATATGTTGGCAGCAAAATAGGCTCCAAGACTCATGGAGCCTATTTTGAAACGGAATGTTTAATACAGACATTTGCTGTGTTAGGCATGTCATCATTCGTTGTCAGGCTTGAAACTCGGGAATATAATAATAACACGGCAAATATCAGAAGAATGTCAAACTGGTAAACATTCCGCTTCTTCGACTGATGGAAACAACGCTGCCAGAGTAGGCAATATCCACTATTATAACAGACACGTTTTTGAACAGCCTGAATTTGTTTTTATATATTTGGTAGCTTGGATTTATCCATGAAATTAAAAAAGCAGGCAGATTTCTAGAATTGTTAGAAATAAGTCAGTAGATCAGTAGATAGCTCTAAAATCAGGTAGATCTACTGCTTTATCAGTAGATCTGGCATCACTGCGACAGACTGATTGATTGATTAGTGTGACCAGACTTAAATTTAACATTATCCTAAATTCTGCTCAAGTCTGCTAAAAATTGTTTGTAATATATTCAATGGGATTTTTTGTTTCACTGAGTTTATATGATCTTTTTGAATAGAAAGTCATGAAACTAATTTCATATAATTGCTTTGCGTTGAAATTGCGCCGGCCACAGAGGGCCACCTTAACCACGCATTAACAGGTATTTTTCTTAACCGAACCGTGCCCTTATTGAGCTTAATTATGGCTTAATTTTCTACCGTGCACCGTATGTAAACCCGATTCATTCACGGAATCGGTATAGGTTTCCCTGATTTTTGTTTACGGCCTTATCACCATAGACAATTATTTTATTACTAGTTGCCAATCTCACGAATCGAAATTATCTTGTCTATGATATATTTACATCAATCAATCAACGTCAAAGTATTATTTTTGTGTGTTGTGAAAGTAAATTGTGCAAATTTACGACAAATCTTTTCATTTCATTTTTACCGAAAAAAATGACTTGTCGCAATGCGTCTCACGCTGGAAGTTGGTATACGGAGAACGGTAAGATCTCGAGTTTTGTTTTGTAGATCCAAAAAAGTCCATGGTTTTATCAATAACAACAACATTAATTATATGAACCATAAAATAACATTAAAATCAAATTTCAAGTGACACACTGACCGTAATTTCGGTAAAGAAAAAATAATATTATTCCTGACATGACTTGGTTATTGACTTTTATTTTAGAAGTCAATAGGTTGTTGACCTCAAAGTACCTTTGGAGAATATCTAATGAATTGGAGATTCTTTTGTTCTCCAAAGCTCAAGTTAACACAATTTATAAAATAGATTGAATACAATTATTTACAAATATACAATCTGCCCTACAGTGTCCTACAGTTCATAACCTCTGTGGTCGAAATGTTGAATAATTTGTAATCGATAATAATTCCGTAA
Source organism: Polyploca ridens (assembly GCA_951394255.1). NCBI lineage: Eukaryota > Metazoa > Arthropoda > Insecta > Lepidoptera > Drepanidae > Polyploca > Polyploca ridens. Next base: position 4,554,257 of record OX596272.1, on the reverse strand, counting down.
TACAAAAATAATTAAAATTTTGTGATAGTAAATGTAAAAAAAAATCTAGTCAGTTATTTTTTATTAAAAAGTTCTTATTTTGATTTCCTTTAATTAAATTGATAGTTGTTCAAATGTCTCCTGTAGTACTTCGTTCGGAAATTTTCCGAGCGAACCGGAAGTAGACCGCCCGCGAGTTGCCATGACAGCGATTTGAATTGATTAAACGTCAAGACCGTTGTCGATTGTCAACAAAAACGCAATAGTTTATTGTATTGAGAAATGGCAGATAAAAATAAAAGCTTCGCCGCTCCAACCGCGAAAGTATTTACAAAACGTCCGTCAACTGTTTCCGTTGCAAGTTCTTCACGAAGTAAAGTTCCGCAGACTACCAAAAATATCAATACTGTTCGCGCTCGTCCTAAAATCAACAAGAATGGAACAATAATCGGTGATGCGGACTTAACTATGTTGAAACAAGAAGGTTCTATGCCGGATTTTGATGGGGAATACCGCCAAGTAGCGTATGCAAAGTTTCTTCGCGCGATGTTAGAAGAATGTTTATACGATGATCTGATTCAACGTGAGGAGACACAGGTGGATATTCAGATGTCACAATTAGCGGAGAGATTCCAGAAGACCGTGGATCATTTAGATAAAACTAATAGGAGAATGAAGGATATATCTTTTATTGTTGAACAGAAAAGGTTTGTTGACTTTACTGTATTTTTACCAGACTGACCCGGAAGGATTTATTAGTATTTTCACTATAGCATTATCAGCTTATGTTGTAATGTTCCCACAAAAGTAACTATACTACGAATTACAACATAGTCTAGCATGCATAGTCTAGGGACATCTAGGGACGTAGTCAGGACCCATGTTCCAGGGCTGTGTTCAGTAACTACACACTATCGGACCGGTGCGATCGTCTGGCAATTGCACCACATACTATTGAACTGTTACTAAACGCTACCATGATCGTCGGGCGATCACACTTGTTGTTACTGAACGCAGCCCACGAGTGTAATCCATTTTGACACCATAACATGTGTTCATGGCTTTTTTTTTACCTAAATTCAATGTTACTCAGGTATATGTACAGTTGGACAAACACAATAATTCATTTATTCATTGCTTCATGTTACATTTTAAGATGTTACAGTATTAAATTAGTCCACAACATGAGCCCTGCCAGGTCATTGCAACAGTTATTAGTAGATATGATTAGTAGTTACATAATTTATATAAATTCTGATTATAGTGATTTTGATTCTGAATATGATATGCTAAGGTACCTAAAGAACAGTTATCATATCTAAATATATTTGAATATATGGGGGGGTGTTTGAAAACCGATATCAACCCTGCCTATGGGCCTGCCCATGGGTTTGGTGAACCTATATCCCAGTATTCCCAGTATGTTAAACAATAATATCCTGGAACATTCTTCACACACAATCATTTTATTCTAATCTAAGCAGAGAAAACCAGATAACAGACTTGTTCATGCACACAAATGTCTTTCCTCAGTGGAGAATCCAACCTACAAGTAGGTAGAGTATCTTAACACGACTTATCTTTGGTGGTAATTGTAATGAACACCATTTAATGATTTCATCCAATGACGTGGCATGGCTATGACCATTTGTGGGCCCTGATTGGATGTAATTCACAAAGTTACGCAGTAGAGCCCCTTGTCGGTTTTGCTTTTGCAATAATAACACATCCTAAAAATAGTATACATTTAACTTTCAGATTACTAAACCTCAAAAATCAAGACATGATGCAGTTCTGTGAAATATCCGATAAATCTGACGGCCATGAGAAACTTGAAAAGCTACGAGACACAGAAAAAGCTTGCCTCAACAAACTGGAAACTAAAAACATTGATTTTGGTTACGACAAAGACTCGGGACATAAACAACTATTGGAGGCAGTGAATGATGCCATTGATGGCTTAGAACAGATCAAAAAACACTCAAAATTGGATCCGGAGAAGTTCAAAGAGCATGAGAAGTCTAAGAAAAATCTAGAACAGTTGAGAAAAGAACGAAGTGATTGGCAAACTATGAGGACAGACTTTGAGGCGAAATTCCCTAACTTTAACGAGGCTTTATTGAAGGAAGCGTCAATGAAGATTGCTAATATGATGTCTAATTACGATGATGATGATGATTGATTTTGTTTAAATCTTTTTACTATTTAATGTTACTATATTATACTATAATTTTATGGGATGTTAAAAGTATTGATTGTACCAAATCAACACTTTATATGGAACTGTTCTGAAGCTCTTACATGGTCATGCGTGTTTCTTCTATCTCATCTCTCCATCTTTTATTTTGCCGTCCTTTCCTTTTTCTAATTCTTGGATACCAGGTTGTTACTCTACTCCACTTATCCATTCCTCTTATGGTATGGCGAGCCCATCTCCACACATAGCATATTTAATAATACATAATAAAATGAGATTTGTGACTCAGTCTCACAACGTATTTATCCCACTCATGTTCACATTAGTGATGGGCTCATGGTCCCACTGATAGACTATCATACATAATAGGTCAATCTAAAATAGTTGTTATTCAGACGAAATACCTCATACATTCTAATTAATAATGTAAATTTACAATTACACTGCATAAATCAACGGTCCTTAAATGGTCCTTACATACATAAATGTTTGTAATTTTCTATTTAAATGTAAAGATGGAGATTGTATTTTCTTACTCCAAATATTAGTAGTTCCTCCACTTACCTAGAATGTAGTACTACACTTTAGAATACACAATATTATTATAATTATTTTTACACTGTATAGGCCTGTGTTTGACGCATGGTAAGTGATGAAATGGCCGAAGGTGGTGCACACACAAAGCATAGAAGGAACTGGATCTCAAGTGCAGCTGTCGCAACACCGATAGGTGCTTGGCGTCAGATTTTCAACTTAGGTGGTAGCCAGTCAGGCGGGTACTACCAAGTACCCGTGCTATGGTTTCCTCACGATGTTTTCCTTCACCAAAAGCTAGCTCATTGTAGAATTTGAACCTGGGACATTCGTCTCGGCATCTGACGTCTACCACTGAGCTATCATCGCATTTTTAGTGCTTTATAGGCTTTAATTAAAATCGAATAATTGTTTTGATAAAACTGTAGCAAATATAAAGTTTTTTTTTTTTGAGAATGGGCGTTTTCAAATTAGCTTTCATTACAGTCCTCAGCGAATAGTCCACGTATTCCGTTTCAAATAATTTTCTGTATGAAGTTTAACAATGCCAAAGAAAAAATTGTTCTTTTACATGACGATAAGGTTTATCTGTAAAATCAATGGTTAAATTGTATGATGGACATAAAAAAAAAACTCCGCCGTCTACTCGTCATCACCCCGCACAATTGTCTGTGGTATTTGTCGTTGATTGATAGTTATGACGTTATTTATAATATCGTCTGAAACGAGTTCAATATTATATGTATGTCTCCCCGATATCGTGTCGGTATCGGATCGGTATCATTTTCGGCTAATGTGAAAACGCCCAATGACAAATGTTTGTCGAGAAATATGTAAGCGGTCAAACATTATTTTCGCTAAATAGCGTTATGTTGGTGTAAATTACGAGCTATAATGTGATTATGTTAAAATTACTTGAATAAAAATAATAATGTTTATAATATTGTTTTATTTATAACTACCCTGTTAATTCCTAATGTTGAAGGGTGTGAAGAGATTTTTGTAGGGTCGGCAACGCGCGACAGGTACAGGGTGCCTAAACAAGATGGTTATCGACACAGTGTTTGGTGTTAGGCAGCTATAATTTTTGAAACTTGTAGCTATATTTATTAAGCTACTTTTTCTAGCTACTTTTCACTACTTTCGAAAGTTCGTAATAGGGCACTAGGTATCGAAAGAAAATAACTAAACGCGACGCTATGAGTCTGGATGTGGGTATAGGTCCTATAATAATTCCCAGTTTCATTTCATTCAAACCGTATATTACTCCTATAGGTAGTAGTGAACCTATGAAAAAAACGTACGTAATTTACTGATTTTTAATAATCTCGTGTTTGATTGAATAAAAAATATTTTTTTATTGTTATCTACCTACTAAGTAACATTTAGCTACTTCTAACACCTTTTTTGGGTAACAAAATCTGCCAATCTAGCAACTTTTTGCAAGATGTCTAGCTACTGGCTAAAGCTAGCAGTTGGCAACACTGTATCGACAATCTTTATCGTTAGTAAACGATCAACCTTTGTAGGGGATTGACATTTCAAATCGAGATATCACGTGATTTTTAACGATCTTATGTCAATCCCATACAAAGGTTGATCGTTTACTAACGATAACGATTGTGGACAACCATCTTGTCTAAGGGGGCAGGTCGGTTACCGAGGGCTGGTACCATCACAGTATTCACACATGCAATTTCACGATACAGCATGTTTTATTACATTACTAGCAGCGAATCCCGGCGTTGCTCGGGTTAAAATACATCGCATATTTAGTGGTATAAAAATATATATAAGGATACATTTTTAACAGATATTATAGATTTATATTTTCGATTTCGATTTGGTTCTTTTAGTTAAAACAATAACGATAATAGATCAATAATAACACTCGTACACATTTTGGAACTATCCAGATCAATTAAAATAATTATAACTTTCTCTATCATTTTAAATTGCACTCAATTTAGAACTTTCTCGAACATTCTAAATCGATCATAATAAATTTCACTCATTATGGAACTTCCTAGATCATTCTAGAAATTTCTAGAACTTTCTCGAACATTCTAAATCGATCATAATCAATTGCACTCATTTTGGAATTTTCCCGATCTTTCGGAAAATTTCTAGAACTTTCTCGATCATTCTAAATCGATCATAATAAATTGCACTCATTTTGGAAGATTCCAGATCATTCGGGAAATTTCTAGAACGTTCTCGAACATTCTAACTCGATTCGATAAAACTGTTATTAGGTTTGGACATTTTGGAACTTTCTAGATGAAGCCAGAAATTTGTAGAACTTTCTCAAAACATGCTATATCGATTATAATAGTTTGCATTCACTCTAGAATTTTCTAGATCTTTCCAGATATTTATTGAACTTTCTACTACCTATATTCCAGATCGATTATAACCAATTGTTGGGGCACGCAATTGTTGTCAGTGCGATTAGAATGTAAATATTATGTAATGAATCTAAGCTTGTTTTGAAAAGAGTAATTGCTGAGTTTATTGCCGGCTCTTCTCAGCAAATGCAACCTTCCGAACCGGTATTAGAGTATTAGAGTCAGACTTTTCATAAGTGCCTGCGAAGGTCTATTTGAATAAATGATTTTGAATTTGAATTTGAATTTGAACCGTTTTACACATTTTGGAACATTCCATTCCAGAAATTTTGAGATCTTTTCAGAAGTCCTCATGCGTTAGAAAAGGACAGCAATATATGTTTTAACATTTTCGCCACCCACAACCACCCCCTTCCACCCACCGCGACCAAACTCCCTTACTACCACCTGGAGACCAAGGGGTATTTACCACCCCAACGGGAAGTTGATTGGGGTTGGTGGTGATTGAGAAAACTGCGTATTTACGTACCCACAAAAGCATTTTATATATATTATTTGGTGGTGATTGAGAAAACTGCGTATTTACGTACCCACAAAAGCATTTTATATATATTATTAGATTGTTACTAATCAGTCAGTCAATTCAAAGCCCAGTGGACTGACGACCTCAAAAAAATGGCTTGGATGCGGGTGGCAAGAAATCGGAAGGAGTGGCGCGCTCTGGGAGTGGCCTATGTCCAGGAGTTGACTAATAAAGTCTGATGATGATGAGTCAATTCTAATGGACGAATGCAAAAAATACCACTACATTTATGAGCAAAAGCAAAACAATAACTGTCTCCTTCATACTCATAAGCTTGACCGCGCGCGAGAGAGACGAACAGAGTGTTGATGACGCGCATGCAGTGCGACGTGACGCCGCGCGCTTCACAGACACTACACAAGCGGAACGTGTAAATGTGTTGAACGTGCCAGCTTTAGTTAACCGACCTGTAACCGCTTACCATCAGGTGGGCCATATGTTTGTTTGCTGATTTAGTGGTATAAAATAACAGGTCTAGAGATAATCATAGACACAGAGCACCTAGCGATGAAGATCATCGCGAGATTGTCACTAATTTGTAAAAAATTTCGCCAACCAGTCGGATATTAGTTCAGCAGGGCAGCATTAATGATAATATTTTGATATCGCAGGCAGCGAACTGTCCCGCCAGCTCGACCTATGGCTGTCAAAGGCAGACCTGACACACGGCCCTGCGCGCGCTATCATAGCACCGTAAGTAACAAGTTATGCTTAACTACAAATAGATATAGATCTTTTCCTTTATGTATCCTGTGAAACTTTGCTCCTCTCCAAATTTCATGATTCTAGTGGCTCGATTCTCGTAACAAAACTTAAACGATGCCGTAGTAACATCAACTATTTAAATTGTGTTTCGTGAAATATTATGTGTAAAAAACATTCAAAAGTGTATATGCCTCAATAATTTGTCTAATAGCATAGTTTTTCAATTCATCATTTGACTTTATAATAGTAAAAAACACAGTTTAACGTTGATGTCGCTACGACACCGTTGAAGTTTTGTTACGAGAATCGAGCCACAGGTACAAATTGTAAGTAGGTACCCTATAGGATTTGATGAGTGAGTTTGCGTATATCAAAATATGTGGCATAAATGGTCGTATAGTGGTAGACTCGACAACGAACACCGTTGCATTGCAACGCCTGTCTTTTTTTCCATATCAGAAACCTTCCCCAGTGCACATTGACAAACCAAAGTATACATTGATTTAAAAAAAAGATTTTAAAAGACATACTTGTTGACAGATTTACGCACGCAAACCGCAATGTATATATTTCATATCCAATATCAACCGCAAGGCAATAGCAAGTTTTTTTTTATTGACAGGCACGCGGGGTACTCGTACTGCGGCGCGTGCGCAGCCTTCGCATATAGACAAATCAGTCCCGTTGTTGTGTAAGTAGATACTCACAATTACATTAAATTAATAAATATCCTGGGACATTTTTCCCACATGGTTTTCTGATCCCAAACTAAGCAGAGCTGGTGCTATAGAAACCAGATGACCGCCCCGGGTGGCACTTTTAGGGGGCGGCAAAATTTACCAATAAATATTAACGGGTATATCTCATCAATATTTAATTCAGAAGTGGATTTACACATTTCCCAAGTAGGTAGCAATAGGCTGCCGCCGGTAATTATTTGGCGCCCTTATCTCTACTATACAATTTGGTTGAAATTGCATAAGATTATTTTTTGGTATATTTCTGAGTAAATCAAAGTTTAATCATGTACTGACTAATAAGCCGGGGTAAAGTATGCTTCTTTCTGCAAGACATTATAAAAACGATCCCCAAATTTGCCGCCCCTATAATCTGCCGCCCTAGGATCAAGCCTACTCAGCCTGCTGGTAAATCCGCCACTAGGGTCATATTTATGTGGCACCTACAATTTGGACCGATTGGGTTATCTTTATTACTCCTGTATGATTAGAGTCTTTTGAGTTTAAGTAAGGCCTATAAGGGGGCGGCAAAATTTATTTGCACCACAGGGAAGCAGAAACAAAAAAAAATGTGGGGTAGCAAAATTTATTTCCGCCCCAGGCGTCAGTAACCCACGCTACGCCACTGAAAATCAGTAACACTTTGTCAATCCACCTGGTATTGCTCATTTACTATAAGTAGTAGGCGTTTATTGACAAAGTTTAAGGTGGCTCATTACGTGGAAGACAAGAATATATGGTTGCAGTAGCTTCTCTCTGCACTTGCATCCCCCTGGCTAAGTTACAATTGTACGAATAAGCATAAAATAATAATGTATATATTGTATAAGTATTTGGAAAAAAAAAGCTGTAATATTAAAAGATCTTCCACAAAAAAAAAAACCTTGCTGAGTTTCTTGCTTGCTAGGGCCTAAAGTGAATAAATGACTTTTTGATTTTGATTTTGATTTTGACATGGTAAGTTTAAGGCGATGATAGCTCACTGGTAGTGAGTTCTACAATGAGCTTGAGCTTTCGGTGAAGGAAAACATCGTGAGGAAACCATAGCACGGTGGTTGGGTACTTTGTAGTACCCACCTGGCTGGCTACCACCTTCAAAATCTGTTGCCAAGCACCTATCGGTGTGTTCCGACAGCTGCACTTTCGAGCCAGTTCTTTCTAGGCTTTGTGTGCTTACCACCTTCGGCCACATACCTGACCATGGTGAGATTGTGGTAATAAAAAAGTGGACAAACTGCCTTCTGCCATAAAAACAGCTTTTTGTCCAATAAAGACATTTAAACGTATATAAATAACGTCGGTTTTCCCGTGTATATTCCAGCAAGCGCATCTTCATCCTAGGTCCGTCTCATCACGTGCGGCTCGCCGGCTGCGCTCTCTCGTCTCTAGACAAATACCAGACGCCGCTCTACGACCTTATTATCGATAAACAGAGTGAGTTTATAATATTATTAACGTTATAGGATACTATAATAGTCACCAAAGTGTACCTTATGGTAAGGTAATAAACACCTTTTAAGAAGGACGATGGGTCGATGTGGTCACGACTCATCGTGCTATAGCACAGCGAGGGTGCTGGGGGGAGGTGTCAGACTTCCCCCGGGACGAGCCATCAAAGCACCGCGCTTGGAGGGGTGAGCAAGTACGCGTTCAACACGAGAGCCCGCCCCCCTCTCTACAGCGCAGATGGCGACCACCGTGGGGTTTTAGCCGGTACAAGTCCGGCATAACCTGGCTGCTTCCCCCGGGGCGGTCGGGTATCCTATGAGGATTTCCCCACGCAAAAAAAAAAAAAGAAAAGGTAATAAACACCGGCAAAGAATTAAGCTAAAAAAAATATTTTGAATAATTCTATTAAATTTTGACGACATTTTATCAAGGTAATGCATATCTTCGGTCAGTGACGAATCTTGAGAGGTATTAAATACGCATAAAAAATTGAAAAATATAATAAACTTCATATATGCAGTACCATACATTTATTTAGAATTTTATATTTTGTATGGAATATGGAATCTTTCGCTGACTTCAAAACAATGTCATATTAGAATTCCTACATCGTTTTTTAGGCCGAATTTTACCAAAGCCGGATAACTTTTATCCGTAGTATACATATGTCAGCCATATTTATTTTATAGCGTGTACAGCCCCCCTAGACAAGATGGTTGTAGACAATCGTAATCGTTAATAAACGATCAACCTTTGTATGCGATTGACATAAGAGCTTGTTAAAAATCACGTGATATTTCGAGTTGAAATATCAATCCCATATAAAGGTTGATCGTTTACTAACGATAACGATAACGATAAAGACAACCATCTTGTCTACTGGCCCAGGTCGGTTAACTAAAGCTGGCTCGTTCACAGTACTCATATATTTCACGAGACAGTATGATTACATTTTTGCTTCTAATCAGTCAGTTAATTATAATGGACGAATGCAAAAAAATAAAATTCTATGTTTATGAGCAGTAGCAAAAGCAAAACAATAACTGTCTCGTTCATACTCATAAGCTTGACCGCACGCGAGAGAGACGGACTGACTTCATGATGCGCATGCAGTGCGACGTGACGCCGCGCGCTTATTCACAGACACTACACAAGCGATGCGTGTAAATGTGTTGAACGTGCCAGATTTAGTTAACCGATCTGTAAATATAACAGTAATATAAAATAAACCCTGTATTCCAGTTTATGCTGAATTGGAGGCGACGCGTCAGTTCGAGTGGATGGACGTACAGACAGACGAAGACGAACACTCCATTGAGATGCATCTACCGTATATAGCCAAAGTTATGGAAGAGTGAGTGTCTTTACATATTTTAAAGGGGGCTCTACCGTGTATCTTTGGTCGTAATCGTAACGAACACCATTAATCAATTTCATCCAATGAGAGCCCATGAATGGTCATCAACGTAACGCATTATTGGATGAAATCATTAATGCCGACTGGTTAAAAACAGCAGATCTTTATTGCTATGTTTTTTTTTTTTAATGCTCACACACTTACACACCCATACACCAACACACTTAAATACACACATACACTCGTAAATACACAAATTCACACTCCTACAAATATAAACACACACAATCACCCATTCACACCCACTCCCATCCACAGCCACTCATACATCTACCACACACACACACACACTAATTATTACATCTACACCCACACCCACCCATACACACAGTGAAGTCACGAGTAAGAGTCTTTAAAAATCCAAATTTGACAAGAGTATAATTCTTTATGTAATTATTTTTATCGGTTTTTGCTATATGGATGGATGTTAAATGTGGCTTTTTAAATATCTAACAGGTGGAGATTTCGAGATGGCATATTTTCAAAACCTATGTTGGATTAGTCATGCTGAACAACATTTTCTATGGGACCAATGGTGAATTCTCAAAAAAAAAAACCTTGCTCGATCATAATGTATGAAAAGTATTTTTTTTTTTTGATAATTCAGTGTTTATCCCATAGTAGAAAGTTGTTCAGCATGACTAACCCAACATAGGTTTCGAAAATGTGCCATCTCGAAATCTCCACCCAGTATAAGTATTTTTATTTATATTTTCAGGTACAAAACCGGATTCACAATTATTCCAATATTAGTTGGGTCTCTCACACCTGAGAAGGAAGCTAAGTGAGTATTTTGAACTTATGTTAATTTGGAAATTATTTGTATACAAGTTTCCGCTCCGCTTTTTCTCTTACGTTCTTTAGCGACATCTATTATTTCCCGGAGATAAAGTTATTTCAGGTTATGATCTACCCGTGTGCAAAATTTTATCACGATTGTTTCTGCCGTTGAGGCGTTACAAACAAACAAACTCACATTCGCATAGTAGGACTAGTTTCCGCTTCGCGGTTTCACCCGAGTCTATCATTTTATCGGGATAAAACTATAATATTGTAGCTTCATATTACTGAATGAATTGTTTGACTGGTAGTTCCAGAGATTAGCGCGTTTAAACAAACAATGAAACAAAAAACTTCAGCATTATATGAGTAATTGCTGAGTTTATTGCCGGCTCTTCTCAGTAAATGCAACCTTCCGAACCGGTATTAGAGTATTAGTCAGACTTTTCATAAGTGCCTGCGAAGATTTTGAATAAATGAATTTGAATTCGTTGAATGTAGATACGGTTCAATCCTGGCGGCGTACCTGGCGGACCCTCAGAACCTGTTCGTCATCTCGTCGGACTTCTGCCACTGGGGCTCGCGGTTCCGCTACACGTGGAGGGATAATTCCCGGGGACAGATACACCAGAGCATCGAGTGGCTTGACAAACAGGTACCATCCACGAAAAATCCACTAGTCACTGATTTTGAAATAGGATCAATCACTGAATCGTGTGTTCTTGACTTGGCCAATCAGAGCGCATGTGTCCTTGACTTAGCCAATCAGAGCGCATGTGTCCTTGACTTAGCCAATCAGAGCGCATGTGTCCTTGACTTAGCCAGAGTGCATGTGTCCTTGAATTAGCCAATCAGAGCGCATGTGTCCTTAACGTAGCCAATCAGAGTGCATGTGTCCTTGACTTAGCCAGAGTACATGTGTCCTTAACTTAGCCAATCAGAGCGCATTTGTCCTTGAGTTGGCCAATCAGAGTGCATGTGTCCTTGACTTGGCCAATCAGAGCGCGTGTGTCCTTGACTTAGCCAATCTGAGCGCATTGTCGGTTGTGGGAAATTGGCGGAATATATTTCAAGCTCGAAAAACCTATACACTATAATTTTTTTATCATCGGTAGTTTTACAGTACAAGCTATTTGAAAAGAATCATGGCAAGATTTGTACAAAAAAAAATAAAGATTATTAGAGACGTTGAAATGACGTTATTATTGATCCTTGGCGCCTAAGGAATAACTTGAGGCATTTAAAATATTTTTAGTTCCCCGGGATAAAAGTGCGACATTCTATGTCATGCCGGCGAATCGCGACCAAAACTATTATGTTGTTATGTTTTGCGGGATTTATAAAATATTTCAAGTATATTAATATGTTGCTGGTAATGTAATCTCAACATTGGAAGTGATTCAAAGCTCTCTAATTTTGTACAAATCAATGTATGGATCTTGCCATGATTCTTTGTATCTGTTCAGTTAATTATGTTGCTGACTGTACATAACGCTTTTCTTTTTGACATTTAAGAATGCCAATGGAAAAGTTTAGGAGTTAGAAAAATACTGGAGCATGTTTATAAACCACGTGTTTGATCTCAGTATGACGAGTCAAAGTAGTTTAGTTCTTTGATATAAGGTATATAAGATTTTACTTTTTTTTACAGGGTATGGACATAATAGAGAAATTGGATCCGCGCGCGTTCACAGATTATCTAAATAAATATGGCAACACCATATGTGGGAGACATCCTATTGGAGTGCTTTTGCAGGTAATTTGTGACATAAGTTGTCATATATTTATGACCTTCTGTCATTGTCAAAGGGGTACGAACATTTTTGTATGGGAGCTGGCATAGCCACCCACCGCCATTTTGATTTTTTTTCAATGTCGCGGCGCACGGTGTAAGTGGTATATTTGGGTAGAGGACACTTATACAAACAAAAAATGTTGAGCAATATGGTGACCTAAAGTGTCACGTTTCCGAGATATTTGGAGGTAAAGATCGCCATATGAACATTACGACAATCATTAAAAATGAACGTATTACGTGTTATATGCATTAGATTGTATTCAAATAATAGTTCCCAGGTTAATTTAACTTTTTATTAGAATATAACAATACAAAGAACACGAAAAAACAATATTCATTAACTGGTTACCTACTCAACCGCATCGCAATATTCGCAATGAAACACAATGTTGTTAACAAGGATGTTAAAAAAGTTGGATATATATCCTCGCTAAAAAAACGGTGTCACTCAAGTCGGCCACCACACTGTACTTACTTAATATGTCCGACGTAGTCTGTGGTTGTCAAGTAGCTCGGATCGTAGTGGTTAGCTTGTTTTTCATGTCGCCGTTATTAACCAAAAATGACAATACTTGTCTTAAAATTCATTAAGTACAATTTATGTTCTTGTTTTTAAGCAATAGTGGTCAAATAATATTGCATCACGGTTTTAAAAATATATTAAAACTCATAATAGAAACAAGCCGTGACCTTAAAGCTTTAAATAAAAGGTTTTTTTTAAACTACTTAGGTAGCAAACAAACATACGGCCCGCCTGATTGTAAGCGAAGAAAGCTCTTTTGAGAAAGCATAGTTTGAAACTATTTGGGTTCCAATGTGTGAGGATGGACTCCCCGTCAATGGCAAGACTTGCGATGGTAGAAGGTAGCCGTGGGCATCAGGTTAAACAATTCTACAGAACAATGTCCGTTGTATAAGCGGTAGAACACACATAAGGAGGCAAAGTCTCTCAGATTGTGAGCTCGGGATCGTAGACAATTCTAATGGCACGTCGCTGAACCGAGTCTAAAGGCCCAAACTGGTATCCAGGTAAGGCCGGACTTCTAAAGTTGAAGACTTTAAAGATATGAAGTACTGCTTCGCTTTGTTGAGCACTTCGAGTTTTTTGGATGCCGAGGATCCCGATGCTTTCTCTGATGTCCGTGTTCTGGAATTGTGAAGCCACAGCAAATGGGGTTTTCTTAGCGGTGAACGCGCAGACTTGGGTCTTATTGGGGTTGAAATGGACTAGGTTTAGTCGACCGTAATCGGAGATACTAGTTAGTGTGCCCTCGATTTCAGACACAAGCCGTTCTCGGCTTTCCTCCACCACGAAACGAGGAATATTTGCAATGAGCGTCTTCTGTACAATGAATGCCGTCAATAGACAGCATTTCATTGATATGCAGCAGGAACAGTGTTGGGGACAGTACAGACCCTTGCGGGACGCCAGCATTTATATCCCTCAGCTCTTATGCATCTGCTGGACAGAAAATTGGCGACCCATTTGCATTGTCCCTCGGGAAGCCTCGGAAACTTCGTTAGAAGACACCGGTGCCATTGTGTGCACCTGAGCAGTCTTCCACGAAGACGGAACTTTCATTTAGGTGGAAGTTTTATTAGGTCGGGCTGGCCGCGGGACCGGGTTTTATTTTATTTATTTACGTCGCTATTGCAATATTGGCGCCCAGGGAACATTACTTAGCGATCTTTAGTTCCAATTAACTTGGTAACATAGATTTTAGGACAAGTATTGTCATTTTTGTTTGTATAATAATGACAAGATGGAAAACAAGTCACGATCCGAGCTAATTTGACAACATTGTGGTTCATAGCGAATATTACGATGCTGTTTAGTAGGTAAGTAATTAAAAATATTGTTTCTCGTGCTCCTAGTGTAACTCTATTCTAAAAAAATTATAAATCAACCTGGGAACCATTATTTGAATACAATCGAATGCATATAAACACGTAATCAGTTAATTTTTAATGATTGTCATAATTCTCATATGGTGATCTTTACCTCCAAATATCTCGGAAACGTGACACTTTAGGCCACCATATTGATTAACATTTTTTGTTTGTATAAGTGTCCTCTACCCATATATACCAGTTACATCGTGCGCCGCGACATTGAAAAAAAACTAAAATGGCGGCGGCTACCTATGCCACAAAGGTTCTATCCCCTTTGGTGCCGATTCTGTTGTTCACAACTAAACTAATTTAGTCTCACTATGTCTCTTTCTAACAAAGAACAAAAGAAAAGGATCTAAGAAATTTAGTCCTGTCAAATTAGTCCAACATACATTTTGTCGTCATCTATCGCGGTTACGTCTAAATACCCGCAAATGAAGACGGCAAAGACTAATTTGACAGCTTTAAATATGTTCTATCCTTTTTCAATAATGTTTGTAAGAAAGAGATGTAATGTCATTAACATTAGCTTAGTGCGATTTACAACAGAATCGGCACCAATGACATACTTTTTTCCAGGCGATATCTAAGCTCCAGAGTCAATCGAATTCTTCGCGGATGTCGCTGAAATTCCTCAAATACGCACAATCGTCTCAATGTATGAACTCTCACGATTCGTCCGTATCCTACGCTAGCGCCTCTCTCGTATTCGAATAAGTCAAAACTTAAATTAATTTAGCTGGCGAAACTTCGCCAGGATAGTTTTTTGTGATAACATAATGTATTATCATTATCAAAGTGGTTGTATTCAAAATAATAAATATTATCTATTTTTATTTATTTATCAAATAAAATGGATGTACTTTTATAACAGATACGGAATGAGAATGCGAATTTTCGCCAGCTAATTTTATTTTTATATAGGAGGATCTCGATTAGGTATACAGGTTTGAGATGGTAGTATGACCACATCTTAAAGTAAGGAAGAAGGAATTTCCTACATCGAGGACAAAGAAGTTTGAAGATTTTGGGATACTATTTTTTTTTTAAGCGGGTTTGCGATTGGCCACTGTCCCGCCCATAGGACGAAGACGAAGCCTAAGATGGAACACGCTTACCCAGAAGGAACCTATTCACTCTGGCCTTGAGAGTCCCTAGGTTGTATGAGTCAGGAAACACAGACGCCGGAAGCAAGTTCCTCTCCCTTGCTGTCCGCATTATAAATGAGGATGTAAAACGCTGTGTCCGTATTTTCGGTCGCCATTTTGTTTTTTTTAATGGCGGCGTACAATAAAACCGATATACATCGATTAGACACTCAAAGAGCAAAAAATTACAGGGGTGTCTATGTCCTATTTGCACGGCTTATGCCAGGCTTCGAACAAAAATCTTCTAACTCTTTGTTCAACATTATCAACCTTACGAGTTTTCGAAAAGATGATATACAAACTTTTTGTATACCTATTCGAGTTCACCTATAAAAAGTTAGAATGAAAAATAATATATATGTATATCTTACGGAATATATCAAAAATGTTTACTTTTAAAACTAATACTTTATTTTCATACTAGCTGTCCTATATACTGAGTGTAACGAAAAGGGTATAGTAAGGGGCACGTGTCGTGAGCACAAACTGACACCTGCGCAGTAGTTAATTTTTCGGTCTGTTTGGCGGAATGAAGAAGAGGGGAGCGCCGAACTGCACGCGATTGGTTCGTCAGTCGATGCTCGTCGTCTATTGGATGCTCGCGTGTCATTTGGCTACTGTGATTTGGTCAAAAAGTGTACATGCGCGAGCTTGACCCCACTACTGCCTATCTGTGCTCACCACTCGTGCCTCATACTATATATCCATCCGAAAGGGGTGAAGACTACATCTGGTACAGACTCTATAAAAAAAAGTTTCAGCTCAAAATAGATTACACAAAAATTCAACCAAATTTTTGCTTCCAAGTTAATTGAATTTAAATCATAACTAACGTGTCACCTCTCAATGAGAGTCATTATCACTTTGCGTCCCTTGCTAATATTAATATGAAATGTTCTCTTCCGCGATCTGTGCGAGTAGAGAGATCTGTGTGTGTAGTACCAAAAAAGTGGATTACTGTAATGTATATACCCTTTCCGTTACACCCAGTATATATTTTCTATTTATAAGTTCAAGTTTTATACCTTTTTATATAATTAAAAATAAAAAATAAATTTTAATTTAATGTTAAACTTTTTAAATAAGCAATGATAATTATTGCTAAAGAATGGGGAAGATTTTAATAAAAAAAAAAACATTTATCATAACTCTTGGGAATTGATAAGTAGATGTGTGTTCACCACTGCGTCTTTTTCAAAGATCAATTGCGTTCTAAACTTCTCTCGAAAGCTTGAAACAAAAAAATTACAATAAATTAATGTTTTTCATTCAAATCTTCTCCATTTAGGCGTGTATTAAACGTGAATCAAAACTTAAATAAAGTCTCAAGAATAGATTGTGTTATTTGAAAATAAACCTTATGTTATAATGCCTAGGCTCCTATTTGATACTGATATACGTAAGGACATTAGTTGTTTGTTACTTAAAAAAATACTGTCGTTCGAAATTTTTACTTTTAATCAAAAGTATTTAAATGTTAAATAACATCGCAGCATAATTCTAACACCCTATTATTCTTCACTGTTTAATTTCAGGCAACTACTACGCTATATTGTTATAAATAATATTAATAAGTAGCTAATAAAAATCCTGCCTTCTCCATATCAGTCAATGACTGAATATTATATCATGTCATTGGAAAGTGTAATTTTCTTTTTGAATTTGGCTTTTCTTATATTGTGAAAGCGTTGTAATATTTTGGACATAACAGCTTAATGTTTCATCGGAAAGACGTGGTATTTGATGTAAATTAACCACAATGCGATTTTCCATCACATAAGTTTTTGTTAAAAATTTCATTTTTTATACAAGCTTTTTTTGGTGATTGTACTTTTACTTGCACCCAATATACTAATGTATATCAAATATCAAGTCAATCCGACCACTGGAAGTGTGTGAAATTCGACTTGCAAGATTTGACCCGAACATACATACATTGCAAGTTAATAAAGAGCTTGTAAAAATTAACGAAAGAGAGAAAACAACTATTCGTGAAACGCGGGATTTGTGATAGCGATGTTTAAGGTTGTAAAAGCCCAATTAATGCATACAATAATCCATTGACATACGTCTCATGCGCAAATTACAAAATTCAAATTAAATGCAAGAAATATTCGTAAAAAAATCAAAATGGCGACCAACTACACCGCCATCTTTAATATAGGCGTACGTCAAATTTGAAATGGGTCCGTTTTTTTTTTAAATTAAGATTACCGACTGTAAAAATTATGAATTAATGTCTTACACTATCCTATATTTGTAATATGTAGATATATAAAAATGTATACTAAATAATATGTGCTTTAATGAACTTGAAAATAGAAAAAAACAAAAAAAAATATGTACCGAGGGTTGTATTTTTGTATAAATAGATATGTAGTTTTGAAAAATTGTAGCTGCTACTAAAAGTGATTAATAAAATCAAAAAAATATAGTTTATTAAGACCTCATCATATAAATATTTAATATTTTTGTGCACAATATCAATAATACCTAATTATTGTTTAAATAAAATGTAAAATAGAGTATTATCAATTTCAATTAAGTAATTTTCAATGGAAGACAAATAAGCTTAGGTTTTAATAGTATAAGCGTTATTTTGACTTTTCCCAAAAACTTGTTTTTATTCAAAAATAAACGACAGGTGTATTTGATGTCGAACAGCATTTATTTTGTGGAAAACTCGTCTCAATTATATTTAATTTGCTACTAACCTTGCGTTTTATTTAAACGATTATTATTATTCTTTATTTATTACTTATACTAGGTAAGTAATAATGAGACAAATAAGGATACATCCTATCTGATGGTAGGTAAATGGTTACCGTAGCGCGTTGCTGACCTTACAAAAATTGATTCACAGCCATGGACCTATTATTACTACGTATAGAGAAGCTATCATAAGCAAAGATTATATCCCATTTTTTTAGAGTCAACTATAGTTCCCTGTAGCGCTGAAACAATACCTAATACTTAGTCATCTAAGCAGATAGTCGAAACACGTTAGCGCTATCAGAATGCTTTTAGGAGTATTTTTCTCGCAAACCATGATTTTCACGGCGCTTACGCGTTTCGTTCATCCTTCTAAAACAACAAGTGTGGCCGAATTGTCACTTGAACGGAACAGTTGTGATGTGTGACGTTTTCTCTATACGTAAACTCCACGAATGATGAGCACAGATAGGCAGTAGTGGCACAGAATAAATAATAGTACTAACGTACAGAAGTTGTACTCTTTTGATCTTGAGGGTATGCCGCCTTTTCAATAGCCTACAATATTTGCAGAGCACTACGTTCATTCAAAATTACACCTTAAGGTGGCCCTCTGCGGCCGGCGCAACTTCAACGCAAGCATAGTCTAAAAGCTAGTTGTTTCATCCAACGTAATGTTTGACTGCGAAAAAAGAGAGACAACATCAGGGCCGTCAGTCGGTAAATTCCGCTGATCACTCGCGGCCGCTTCGCTAGGTCGTCATTCATGATTTCGCATTCATAAAACTTGTTCCAGGAGTATACTTCTTGTGAAAAAATCTTACAAGTTTGTGAAAAAAAAGTTAGTTATTTAGAATCTCCAATACATTTGCAATCCTGGTATCTAAATGTTTTCTTTATTTTTACAATTTATAGGTCCATTAGATATGGCCAAAGTTCAGGCAAAAACGCTGTTTTTCGGAGGCTTTGACTGAATTTGTTTCACACTTTTTTTTAATTACGCCTAGATACACGGCTAGATATAGCGCACAAGATACTAATTTGTTCAAAACATCTAACGAAAAATGTTTAAAAACGCCATAATAAGTACAGAGGTTTTGTATGAAAAGTATGACGACTTGAGTCCTCTTAACGCTACGCGCAATAGATCGCAATTCCTTTGTATTTAGGCTTAACCGAAATGACCTTACGAGCGTCAGGGCTACCTACCTATACCAACTACACCTAATTAATTAGGATACTGATTAAAACACCGTGTAAAATAAACAAAATATATATATTTCTTACATTTCAGAATCTTGCAGTAATTTTAAAAACAATAACTTTTATTTTATCTGTTTATTGCGACAGCCGTCCACTCAAATTATTAGTGTTACGGCTCTCCATTATGATATGACAAAATGCAGTGATAATTGATAAATAAATATAGTTCCGAGGTAAAAATCGCACAAGAAAACAAATAAACACGCATTCTTATTTTCGTTCCGATACAACTGAGTAACGTGCGCTCGGCGGCCCCGACTGTTTAGGCCCGGTTTCAATAATTTTCGGACCGGTATCGGTTAAGATTTATTAAAATTAAGACTCGTATATCTTTACTAATAATGAAGCAAAGATCTCAAAGCTTTGCATAGCAGACCCTCCCATATGGAAGTAGCTATCACAGGTAAAATTAGCTTACGAAATGATCTATATGCCCAGTTTGGCAATAAAAAAACCTACCATTGGTAAGCAAAACGATTCGTTTTTGTTTATTGAAACCGGGCATTAGTTGAGCCCGGCTTGAAACGAGCTGTAGGTGCTTATCGCGGTAGGCATAGGCGAGTGATAGAGGCCTGGTAATGGGGGCAAGTTCGCGCATGTACACTTTTGGCCAAATCACAGTAGCCAAATGACACGCAAGAATCCTATGGAGGTGCAAGGTGGATGACACCTCCATTGAAAAGGGAAGATCTTCCGCCAGGCTGGGGCATCGTGCCTGGGGACCGCGGTCCAACTGTACTTGTCGGACAGTTGTATATATGCAGATCGCCGAGAAATCTTTGCAAGCGCGATGCAGGATGTAGTGAGCATGGAACAATAAAAACGAGTGGAAATGCGAAGTGTCAAAATATGTATCAGAACCGCTGTCGCCAAATTTCACACAAAGAAATAGATACTCACATATTGCACACCAATAAACAATTAATTTGATTAGTCGTTTCTAGTTTAGACAATATTAGCTCAAGTCACAATATCGTACATTCAAAAATATATCTTCACTCTCTAATTATAAAATTTATTTTGCTATAGCGTAGAAAGAATATACAACGTTTTGTAATCTACAAACAATCTATATTCAATTGAACGATCGAGTTCCGCTATCGCCCCCTAGATGGCGCTATTCTCAGTGGACGCAATTATTATCTTAATGTACTTTAACATAAGGTTGATAATTGCGTCATACTTCGATATATTCTGCCACTCAACCAGTGCGGTGACACATTGAATAACATTATCGATACTGATCGATACTTTGGGCCCAATTCACATAAATATTTTACCAAAAATGAAACTTGAACCATAGACGAATAGATTTACTCTATGCTTGAACGAATCAAGAAAGAACTTACAAACCCATTTTTATGGATTTTTTTTAGTTGTTGTTTAAATAAATATTTATCTTAGTAGATATTTTCGATTTTAGTTTCACTAATGTATCGCTGTTGATTTCGTAATAAATAAATAAATAGACTAAATAAAATTCGTTCAACCTTCGGCCACATTCAGAATTTTTATTGTGTAACTGTAATTAGACTACTTGCAATGTATGTATGTAACTATGTTCGGGTGGAATCTTGCAAGTCGAATTTCACTCACTTCCAGTGGTCGGATGGACTTGATATGTGGTATACATTAGTATATTGGATGAAAATGCAAGTACAGTCAATAAAAAGTACAGTCACTAAAAAAAGCTTGTATTCAAAATGTTTTTGTTATCAAAACCTTTTATTTATTATGAGAATTGGGCCCCTCATCACGCTTATTGCTTGGCGGGCAAAAATAGTTTGAGGATGTGAGTGGAGGTAATATTATAAAGTGGGGGGAAAAGGCAAAATAAACGAATAAGTTTAAATAATAGACTAGAATAGCCCAAACACGGCTAGGAAACGTTGCTGCATTATGGAGTTCCAGTACCTACCCTCCTACTCCATCATCAGACCCTGAAAACTATATATGGTCAAAGTTCATCTCGTGACAATTCCAACTACCTCAAACATGGCTAGGATACGTTGCTCCGTTATGAAAATCCAGTGCCTACCCTCCTACTCCATCATCAGACCCTGAAAACCATATACGGTCAAAATACATCTCAAGACGATTCCAAAAAGTCCAAACACGGCTAACATACGTTATTTCGTTATCGAGTTCCATTGGCTACCTTCCGGATCCATCATCAGATCAGCTCGATGGTACCAAATTATTGTATTGTCATCGGTACTTGATAGATAAGTGTGCAAAGTTTCAGTTTAATCAGACTTCTGGAAGTCGATGAAAATTACGTTTAAAAATTCCATTACATGCATACATACATACATACAGGTGAAGCTAATAAAAGCGTGTTAAAAAAAATGACACGCTAAATGTGACAATATGCAGTCTATTAAATTTTGCTCATATTTTGTTCCAAATATTCATGTCGATAAAACCAGCATCCAATCAACCTGACTACATCACTAATTGAATAGCGAAGAACTTTCGAGAATAAAATAGATGATGACATTAAACCAAAATAAACTTTAATTTCTAAGTGATAAGGTTGATTTTAGCTTGAATTTCTATTAATTTAATAGTGAATTGAAATAATTAGATTTTTATTGATTATGTATTAAATTGTACTTACCGATGGTACGAAACACCTCCGTTATTAAGATTTTTTCTCCTACTATCATTCTTGCACTCCAAAATTGAGCAATACGGCATATTTATGGAAATCAAAGAATGTGACGGACTACCGACAAGACATAGTGGTTAGATACGACTGGGATCAAATATGCGTTGATTAAGCGTAACAACGCTTAATAGTGGCGACACGAGTCACGCCTACTTCGCACTTCCACTTGTTTTTATGTTTCCGTGGTAGTGAGCATGTATGCGCGATGTATGCACGATGCAGGATAATGTGGCGGCACGCCATCTATCTATCGGCGTGTGAACTTCGTTATGTAGTGGTTCGCTACAATCCAATAGACGACGAGCATCGACTGACGAACCAATCGTGTGCAGCTAGGCGCTCCCCCCTTCTACATTCCGCCAAACAGACCGAAAAATTTACTACTGCGCAGGTGTCAATCTGTGCTCACGACTCGTGTTATAGCTTACTATTTCACACCTTGTTTGAGAGCAGTCGGTTGGCCAGGAGCAGTTGACAATATTTGGTACTACGCTGCTAGCATATCACCACCTTATGAAGCAGCCTTTCATCTAAATAATGTTACTTTAACATTTTTAGTTCAGTCAACGCACTGCACCTTATAGCCATCGCCCTACGTTAACAATTATAATATATCTATGAAAAAATATGCTGTTCGTAGTGAAACGCATCACTTGAGAACGACTGCTCCACAGGACTGCTTACTTGGCATTTTTTTAAACTATCTGTCGACGTCTCTCGTATTTCTTTTTATTGGATAAGAAGGTGAGGTGAGGACCCAATATTTGGCCTAATCAACCCTTACATGGACAAATCTGCGAGCAAGCTCTCAACCCGGGTCTCAACTACGCCTGAGGGCGCCCCAGTTGGGGCACGAACCTCGGTTCAGGGCGTTATCGGGGGGAGGGTAACTACTACTTTTAACGAGTTAAGACTAATTGGGGGTGGTAGGAGTACAGATGTAAAAATCCCGGAATTATACGTATAAAACCAAATGACCTTCGAATCATTCTTGAATTATTCTGAATTATACTCTCCTACAAAAATAAACATACTTTATTTTACACTTTGTGAAAACACAATTTGAAGTTTGATTTAATATTCAAATCAATATAAAGTAGCTAAATTACTATTAAAACTAATAAAAGTATGTAAACTGATAACCACCACCTACTGTTTTGTTTCGCTTACTCCTATTACAAACCTTTTGAGGTGTTTTCGTAAGTAAAGCAGTACAAAAAAAAATAATTCAATTAAATTTGCTATCATTTAGTCATTGGCAGACTTGAAAAGTAGGTGGATATAAAACAGATTTTTTCTTAAATATTAAATTCTTAATAATATTTAACTGTATAGTGAAATTATCCGTTTTAAAAAATAATTCTAGAGAATTTCGATTTAAATTGTGACTTTCTGACTGCTAACAGTAGGCAACACTTTGGTGAACCGTCACTCGCATACGTACCAGCGTTGCCATTAGGGTACGCATTAGTACGCATTGCGTACTATTTCGTTAGGTAGCGTTCTCGGGTACTCTCCCGCCAATTTGCGTACTATTTTACTGACAAGGCATAAAAAAAAATTAATCAAAATAATAAAGTTCAATACTTTTAATTTCTATCAACCAAGTTTCAGCATAAAATGAGTACTACATACCCCGGTGTGTTTCTTTTTAAACATCGAGGAACAATTCCTTTAGAGTAGTAATACCGAGCAATCCGATTCCGAAACTAGTCAGTGATTTGTCACTGATTTTGAAGAGTAAAGACCAATCACTGCATGTTGTTTTCATGATTTGACCAATCGGTGCGCATATGTCCTTGAATTAGCCAATCAGAGCGCATTGGCGGTGGTGGGAAATTGGCGGAATAGATTGCAAGCAAAATGAACGTCATTGCGCTTCTTTGGGCTAGTTGTTCGATGTTTTCAAAATACGCTTTTATTAGCTTTACTTGTATGTATGTAATGTAATCTTCAAACTTAATTATCATTGACTTCCAAACGACAGATTAAGCTGAAATTTTGCACACTTATCAAGTACCTACCGAATTTGGGACCATCGAGCTGATCTGATGATGGATTCGGAAGGTAGACCGTTATGGAGTTCCACCATAACGGAATAACGTATGTTAGCCGTGTTTGAACTTGTTGGAATCGTCTTGAAATGCAGTTTGACTACATATGCTTTTCAGGGTCTGATGATGGAGTAGGAGGGTTGGCACTGGAATTCCATAATGGAGCAATGTTTCTTAGTCGTGTTTTGGCTTGTTGGGATTGTCGTAAGATGCACTTTGATCATTTATGGTTTTCAGGGTATGATGATGGAGTCAGAGGATAGGTACTGAAACCCCATAGCGGAGCAACGTTTCTTAGCCGTGTTTGGGCTTGATGCTGCCTAAATGTAAGCAGTTTTTGTAATAATAAGCGTCCCACGCTTTTTCATTCAAATATTACTTAATTATAAAAATTGCTTACATTTAGACCCTTACGGGATAGACAGAGAATATACATAGGTTCAATTTTATTAAAATTTAACACTTTTTAGTGCAAGGCTTTTTAAACATGGTTTTTTGTTTTTTTTTTTAATTATAATTTATTTTTATTCCATGTTCGTTCATCATTCTTTGTTACTTTTTGTGGTTTCACAGGTTTTGCTCTTTCGTGGAACCTTCGGTTTCGGTGCGCAAACGTTAATTACAAAATGCAAATAATGCAATTAATAAACATACTTTATCTGAGCAATAACTTGAATAATATTTCATTGACTGCGTACTCAAAACTTAAGTTACGTACTATTTTTAGGTTCCGTGCGTATCCTATCGTGAAGTCACTCTGGCAACGCTGATACGTACACAAAACTCATACACTCACGCGGCGCGAGAGTGTGCATTTGGCATTTTTCGGAATGATTCGGCGCCCAGCGGAATGATACCATATTTTACGAAATAAAACGATGTGAATTATACCATTTAAAACATTGAAAACAAAAAAGTGATTATCAACACAGTTTTAATAATTAAGTGCTTATTTACAGGTAGCATAGGCAGGTTACTTAACTAAAATTCACGGAAACCTTCAAATCACATGATACCTACCATACTTGAAGGTAAAAACTCTATAATTGCCCTTTAAATGCCTCAAAAAATAAAAGAAAATAGTTTTTATTATAAAAATCTCAGTTTTTAACTCTAAAGGAATTAAACGGCATTTTATGGAATAATACGGAATCATTCCATATTTGGAGAATAATTCCAATCGGAATGATTCGAATTATTCCGGGCTCACATCTATAGGTAGGAGTACTGTTCGAATCTCAGGCCGTTTGAACGGGACGAGACTGAGTGGGACGTCTCTCGTCTGTCAGCTCGTTATAGGTACACCGTCACTTTTTAATCGTCTTAGAAACGCATGCCACATGATGTACCCAATGCCTAGGTACTAATCATAAAGAAAAAAAAATTTTTTTGATCATTTGTATATTTAAAAAAAATATTAGAATTTATTAGAAATATCACAAATCGAATTAATAAATTAAAGTTTACGTAAAAAACAGGGCTCGTAACCCCTGTTACGAGCCCCTGTTTAAAACTACGTCATGCGTCATAATTAATAATATTAACATTTTTTTATTTATACAAATGTTCAAAAAAAAAGTTTTTTCAATAATTAGTACCTATTCATTGGGTACATACCCCCTCTTTCTCTACTGAGATTTTCTATAGTGGCCACCTTCACCAACCTCTCGGTCATAAAAGACGGCACACTATACCAGGCAACCCCTTACGAGGCGTCTGGGACCATCTGCGGTAGGTCACGCCGCCAGAGTACTCGCCCCTGGTACTCAAGAGAAAATGTGAGTCGCACCGTGATCACTCACTACCATTTGTCCAGAATGGTACCGGAGCAGTCAAAGTCGCTCACCACACGCACCCCAGCACGCCAGCGCTAGCATGAGCACAAACGTATAAATACGCAACGCAAACACCGGCACCAGCGCACCTTGTTGGTGCTAGCGGATTCAATCCCCGCTAGGGACGCCAGAGAAGCTGGCTCCCATTTCTCCAGAATGGTCCCGGAGCTGTCATGCACGCTCACCTCCCGAATACGAATCCACGCATCTACCCAATGCCTACAGCTGGGTTGCCGGAAAACTAATCCAACGGGTAGTCCTCTACTTTCTATCCAGGAAAGTGCCGGAGATGCAGTTCACTCACAGGAGCTCACTTGCTTGAGGGTTACTCACGAACCCCGCGTCTGACCACCAGGTGGCCCTTTGCCTTAGGCCGGTAACTTCAGACACTTGTTGCGCGCGAGGAATGACGCACGACCAACACATAGCCGAGCAGACAACATGCCACTCCTCTGCAACCACCACATAGACCAACGCGAGTCCATACCCAATGTCAGGTTCCACCTTTGCGCTTGCAATGGTGGAGGGCCTACCTGACCCCGCGTACCCTTATCCAAACAGCCGGACCCGTAGTTCCAGCTGCGAACCCCATCTGTTCGGGTCGTACAGACGTGGGACGTGGGACGTGGGACGTGGGTGGGACGTGGGGATTCATTGGGTACAGTAGTACCCAATTAATATGGCTTACCGATATACCTGCGCAGAAGATACATTTTCAAAGCGCGAGAAACGCTATTGGCCGGCAGCTGCCGCCATGTTAGCACGCGCCGTGCGGAGGGGCGTGACTTGCGAGTGAGACAGAACTAACATCTGCAGTGTATTATGAACCTTATAGTAGTGATCTAAGGTTGATTGTAAGCTTTAAGCATTCTTTCGTTAATCCTCGGGGCCATACTTTCTTTTCTGTGCGAACGAAGATTCACGACGCGCCTTATCAGTTGGGTAATACTGTACATTATGTGGGCTGCGTTTCTAAGACGAATAAAAAGTCACGCTGTATATAAATACTTCTTTCCCTTTCAAAGAGCATCTAGAAGATTTATAACCATATCTTCTTTCACGATGACATAATGTACAGTAATGTCAAATTGTTCGTAAATAACAACAAATTTAAAATTCAAAGTTTCCATCAAGTCTGTCTACCATCAGACTGATCTATGGGCATGATACGCCCCAGTATCCTCAGTTTATCCACATAAAGCTGACATGCACAGCTTTATTGGATACCTTTATTTTGATACAGTTGGCTTCAAATGATGGACCGCACAGCCGACTCGGACGTTAAAACTGTTAGTCATACGACAAAAGTATTCGATAAACATAAATCTTGGTACAAACTAGATATAGATGGAGATTTCATAACTAAAAACTATTATTCCTCACCAAAGAAAAAAAATAACAGCATCAAAATGAAGAAAATTGATTTCAAGTTAAAAACTGTTAAGAAACCTGTACGAAATGTAATTTATATGGAACTGATAAAACCTGATACTCTGCAGTATATTCACGAATTAATAACGAACATAAGTGTTCAATTTTGTTTTTGTTATATGTTTTTGATAATGTTTTACTGTGCTATACCTATATATAATGCTATAAATCTGACTGAACATTCAAATGATGACGCCGTATTTTAAAAAGTATTCTTTAATATTTTTTTTCATGTTTTGTATTTCAAATGTAGATTATATAAGTAAGACTATTTATTAAATTTTTAAGCGTCAGATTTAGTGCCGCCATCTATCGTGTAAACAAGGAATATGTGTGTTATATAAAATGAAAAACATAATAGTGAAAATATAAATTTTAATTAATGTTAGTTTAACATGCTTTCTTTAATTTATGATGTTGCATATAAATAAATAATATAAAAGAAAACTTAAAAACAACGTTAACAATCAATAGTCAAAGAAACATATCGTCGCTGCGCGTGCAATACCGCGAAAGAGCACTTTGTAAAAACCGCGTATCGCGTCATCGGCGTTTTACAGAAAGAAAAAAATAATAATAATATTATATTATTCTTATTATTCATATTCTCCATAAAGTAAGCTCATACTATTAGCGATAGAGTTCCATCAGCAAAATGTAGTTAAATGACTGAGATATTAAGTTTTTTTTCTTTTTTCTGTAAGATCCCGAAAACGCAATACGCGGTTTTTACAAAGTGCTCTTCCGCGGTACCGACGTTATGGAAAGTTTTATTTTAACAATTTCTCTCAAAGATTATTGATTTGACAAATCAAATACTAAAATCGTCATGACTCAAAAATAATACCGTATTTTTCAAGTTGCTAGCTTTGCTTTATATGATTTAAATATGTATTTATTTATGTTTCTAAGTATTTACTACTTATTTTTAAGATATCAAGAATACAATCGAAACTTTATTGAGAACATTGTTCTACTGTCAAATATTCTGAGTGATAAACAAATGTCAAATATCGACAATGTCATGATTTGTCGGTATAGTGCAACAAACTTACCTGGCCCGGCGGCCAAAAGAATAACTAACGACAGTAACGACGCAAGTTTGAAATGTTAATCTGCCTGCCATTCGCTATTGGTTGTTTGATCCACTAAATGCGATGACAGCGCCTCTCACCGGGCCAGATAAGTTTGTGGGACTATCTGCTTCAAGTTTTTTGTTTTCATGAACTAGATAGAGCATCGAAAATCTCTACGTGGATTACGTAACTTTTTTGCAATTAATATCTGTTTAAAAACAAACAGGGGGGCGATTACGTAACTAAATTTCAATCATTTTCGAATTGAAATCGGTTGAATATAGCGGTTTTCTGATAACTTTTTTACGTCCTGATAACTGCAAATACAAACAGTGGTTCATTAGAAATTTCCGATTTTATAATATGTCTACCGATTCAGAGGTTATTTCGATCTGAATTTCATTGCAATAAAGTTACGTAATCCACGTACTATCTAATTTTAAGTTATTAAATCGATAGAAATATATAGCAATGTCGATAGTTTTCATTTGATGAAGCACTATCTGCATATGCAGTTACCAGAACGTAAAAAAATTTAAAAACAGTTGCATTGAACCGGTTTCAAATTAAAATTGAATGCAATAAAATTGCTCCTGCCGCTCCGTTCTGGTTTTTTTAATACGTTTGTTGGTGTGTATACGCGGGTCGGATTGTGATTATTTTTCAATAATACACCAATATTTCAAACGTATCTCAAACATGGGCTCATTCAGCTAACAGCCGACCAGTCACCATGCGCAGCAGTGGGACAGCGCCTTAAAGTCTATATTTTGTAGGAATCGACGATACTAAACAATAAAGTCGATCATGTGCTGAATTTACTACTGTGCATTTACATGTTTTTTTTATAAATATTCTTCACGCCTATTCGCTCCTAAGAGGTAAGGAAAATCAGTACTGAGTATAGAATACTCAAAACAATATTATGGTTTCAAAATAGTACCCATGTGGCACTCTGCTAGATTTCATACAAATATTAAATGATTTGGAATAAAATTTAGATTTTCATTTTTATTTATTTATTTACCAGAAAATTTTAAGAAAGTCGATTATTATTTTAAATAACATAAGACATTAGACCCTTTCAGATACAAATTTAATAAAAAATAACAATTTTCAATTTAACTGTAGTGTTTTAATCAATTTCATATCGTCAAAACAAAAATTACTGTTTTCTTTTTCTAATAAATATTATAAATATATACAGTTTTTGTGTTAGAATTTCATTTATTTATTAATCACGTCCCACCGTGACTCGTCGAAGGATAATCTGTAAAGAAAAAAATATTTTAAAGATTTTTGTAAACAATTGTTTCAAACTGTGCGGGCTCAAAGGAGCTTCCTTCTGCGGATGCTCAGACTGTTGAATGAGCTCCCCATAGTGGTGCACCCAATGCAGTACAGCATGAGGTTCTTCAAAAAGGGTGTGAAGAGATTTCTTCAGGGAAAGCAACGCGCGAGTGATACTATGTTTGCCACCTTAGTGGTATAAAAAAAATGATGTACTTAAAATACCCTCAATATATCGCCCTGAAGGTCGCGGGTTCGAATCGCAATCTTTAATTTTCGGTGAATAAAACGCACGGTGGTAGGGTACACCATCAAGTTATATATTTTTCGTCAAGCACCTATCAGTGTGTTTCGACAGCTGCACTTGAGAGCCTAGAAGGAACTGTCCTTCTATGCTTTGTGTGTGCACCACCTTCGGCCACATCAACAGTCAAAGTTGCAGCTCACTATAACTGCAAGTCAAGCTATTTTCAGACTAATACTATACAATCAGAGGTAATTGTCCAAAAAAGCTAGGATCTACAGTGCAGCCGCCTAGACAATGCGTTTCTGACACGTGTTAATATTGGACTGTTCTCGGAAACGGCTAATCCTATTGTGTTGTGAATTTCACAGCAAGGTTCAGTATTTTCTTAGGCATAGCTTAGGGAAAGTCACATCATAATCAGATTAGCAGTTTCCGTGATTTGGCCAACGAACTGGGATCCAAATCTCAACCATCGAAATTGATCGCTCGATTGAAAAAAGTACGAATTCGAACATTTAACGTGTTTTAATCACGTTACATTATTCCGGAAATTTTGAGGCCGAAATTTTTAGAAGGAAAACCAGTCAACTAGAGCGATTAGGTCAACTTCGATTGGTCGGGAATTTACTCTGCCCCTAATTTTGCAGTCGAATAGGACTCGAACCGTATGTTCGATTCGAAGGCCAGTTCAAGGGAAGTGAGAATTGGATCCCTGGAGTTATCTTTAAAAACCAACATGTACGAATCAAATACAAAATCCTGTCAAGTATATCAATCTACACTGGGTTTGTGTGGACTATGACCCCAATCCCCCTTTAGGGGACCTACAGTGCCCCTCGTGCCCCTACAGTGGGGATAAGTATGATGATAATTACCTGATGCACCCATGGATTCATCCTGAAAAAGAAAAATAATATTTAGATACCAGATAGAAGCAACAAAAATGTATGGGCAAAAAATTAAGCAATTTAGAGGAAATATAAAATAAAAACGGTATGGATTATTTTTATTGGAATGTTGGAAGATATTTAAAACATTCTAAAATTATTTACATTCTGAGATATCAATGTATTATTCTTTATGGATCAAATAGATGCGGTGTTCCGCAAGGTATCATCCTTGGACCTTTACTATTTATTTGATACATTGGCGACACAATATAACACTAAAGACAAAACTGATAGGGGAAGACATATATTTCAACAGAATTTATAAAAGAAATGAAAATGTAGGATAAACAAAACTCGATTTCATACTTTTTAATGAACAAGCAGTTAATTTCTTGTTGAAAGTATACCCGTCATTGTCGATGACGTCTGAAATGACAGAGACGGCAACAGTTTTGATTCTAGATTAACTTTGGTTTGACTTTCAGAAACTGTCAGTAAATCTGTGAGTGTACTTAATATCTTGAAGTGGTTGATGATTTTATATACCTTGGCTCGTCCATTTGCAATACGGATTCTTGTGAAAGGGAGATAAGAAGGCGTATTGGCATGGCTAAAAATGCAATGGCACAGCTACAGAAAATATGGAGCGATCGCAGTATATCACGTAACACCAAAGTGAAACTCATTAAGACACTAGTATTCTCCATTTTTAGCTACGGAGCGGAAACATGGAGGCCAAGCGTGACCGTATAGACGCGTTCGAAATGTGGTGTTGGAGAAAGATGCTGAAAATTCCCTGGACCGCATTCCACACCAACGTGTCCATATTACGGGAGCTGAAAGTGGAGACGAGACTATCCTCCATGTGCCTGCGCAAAGTCCTGACATTCTTTGGTCACATAGCCAGAAAGACCGGAGACAACCTCGAACAGCTGATGGTGACCGGGAAGGTTGATGGCAAACGTCCGAGGGTGCGGAGTCCACTCAGATGGTCGGACCAGATCCGCAAATCCCTGGAGACGAACTTTCACGACGCTCTTCACGCCGCCAAGGACAGACACAATTGGCGTAACGTAATACGAGATAAAATTAGTTCACGGGGGATTCACGACCCTCAGACATGAGGAAACTTAATATCTAAGACACTGACCTGTCTAGGAAGCCTGGTCCGCTGTAGAGTCATGGTCTGCTGGGGCACGGTACAATCCGGCTGCACTCCCATCGCGTCATATATCTCGCGGAGTATTAGCAGCATCGTATCTTCAGATTCCCTGTCAGAATTAACAATGGCCCTGATTCTGTTGTTTACAACTAAACTAATTTCAATCTCACTATGTCTCTTTCTAACAAAGAACATAAGAAAAGGATGTAAGAAATTTAATCCTGTCAAATTAGTCCAATGCTTGTTTTCAATATAAATGTATACGCCATCTATCGCGGTTACGTCTAAATACACGCAAAATAAGACGGCAGAGACTAATTTGACAGCTTTAAATATGTTCTATCCTTTTTCAATAATGTTTGTAAGAAAGAGATGTGATGTGACTAAAATTAGTTTAGTGCGATTTACAACAGAATCGGCACCATTATCTTCAAGAATAAGCCGATCATAGCTCAGTGGTAGTGACGTCGGGTGCCGAGACGGAGGTCTCGGGTTCGAATCCCACATTGAGCTTGAGCTTTCGGTGAAGGAAAACATCGTGAGGAAACCGTAACACGGCGGTAGGGTACTTTTGGCTACATTACCTGACTAAGTTGAAAATCTGTCTCCAAGCACCTATCGGTGTGTTCCGACAGCTGCACTTGAGAGACAGTTCCATCTAGGCTTTGTGTGCACCACCTTCGGCCACATCAGCACTTACCATGCTGAGATTGTGTATCTGTTCATAGAAATGTCTCAAGCACTTAACTAGCGATACGGTATGATGGCGAAACGGTGGTAAATTCAACTGTATGTACAGTAGTACCCAACTGATATGGCGCGTCGTGAATCTTCGTTCGCACAGAAAAGAAAGTATGGCCCCGAAGATTAACGAAATAATGCTTAAAACGTACAATCAACCTTAGATCACTACTATAAGATTCATAATAACACTGCAGCTGTCAGTTCCGTCTCATTCGCAAGTCACGCCCCTCCGCACGGCGCGCGCTAACATGGCGGCAGCTGCCGACCAATAGCGTTTCCCGCGCCTTGAAAATGTATCTTCTGCGCAGGTACATCGGTAAGCCATATTAGTTGGGTACTACTGTACCAACTTAACGTTCATAAGTGCCTTACCAGGGCCTAAACTGAATATGTGACTTTTTAATTTTGATTATTCACTTTGAAAGTGATTGCAACAAAGTAACGCAATTCAAGTGCAGTTCTTCATAAACTTACCAGTATCCAACATGGCTGCTCATAGCGAATAGATATTCGTTGATCATTTCCAAAGGTGCTTCTTGTAACACGTAGTCCACGCGGCGGCCGTCGTTAAGTTTACCCAGCATATCTGGTGTTGCCTGTACAAAAATAACGTGATTATTGACACTTATTATTCGACTAGCTCTCGCGCGGTTTCACCCGCGTTCCCGTAATAAAAAGTAGCTTAACATTTCTCCGTCTCGCTTACATCATTCCTTTAGAAAGAGACATTTATTTATGTATTTATTTATAAGGACAGCCAACAAAACATACACCAAACAAAAAATACAATGGTCACAAACAATACTTAAGACTTTTTGGCGGGAACTTGCAGAGTGACATAGCGTTTTCATTTTTATTTTCATAAATTCGTGTATTTTGAGTTTTATTGCATATTATCGGTGGTATTTTATCCAATAAAGATCAATCCATGTGCACCAGTGAAGTGAAATGAAATGAATCATGTGTATCGTGCCTTTTCAAGTTGTCTCAAGAAGTCCGTGAAAAGTTTTAGTATAACCACCATTGTACTAAAACATGACTTTTATGGACAAGTGACTGACTGAGGACTATGTGAACGTGATTTATTGTGACTAGAACTTATAATATAACTGGAAAATGGCAAAATACACAAGCCGTGTGACGCCAACAAATTAAAAAAAAACAATACTTAAAGCAAAGTGCTGTTTTAATTACAGGCTATCCACAACATGGTAAAAGACAAAGACATGTAAATATTAAAAACTTAAGATTTGTTAACACTTGATTGAAAGTTATAGATATTAAAACAAAAAATTATATAAAGCAAAAAAGACTTAAAAACTAACCATACAGACGTGATCATCCGGCTAAGGTTTGATTTGAAAAGGCCCAAAAGAAGCCAAAACTGCATGTTTAAATGTATGTGCTTTGTTTGAGAAGATGTCAATGTTGTTATTGTTCCTATACATGGTGTTATAATGGCCCTGATTCTGTTGTTCACAACTAAACTAATTTTAATGTCACTATGTCTCTTTCTAACAAAGAACATAAGAAAAGGATGTAAGAAATGTAGTCCTGTCAAATTAGTCAAATGCTTGTTTTCAATATAAATTTAGTCGCCATCTATCGCGGTTTCGCCTAAATACACGCAAAATAAGACGGCAAAGATTAATTTGACAACTTAAAATATGTTCTATCCTTTTTCAATAATGTTCGTAAGAAAGAGATGAGATGTGACTAAAATTAGTTTGGTGCGATTTACAACAGAATCGGCACCACTGACTTTGAAGTCGATTTAAAGTAGCATACTGACCCAGGTTAGTTTTAGAACATTTTAGCAGGAATGGAATATATTTACTAGGACGAGGTAACTCGAAGGGGATGCTTAGGTTGATTGATTCTAATAAAAAGGACTATCTATAAATATTTGAAATGAGACTATCTAAAAAAGGAGGAGGTGGGGGGGGGGGTTAACGATTCATGGTTTTCTTTCTACTAACCATAAAACTCCCGCAAAAAGTTCCTGAATAAATGAGACGTAATTTGTCTATACAAATAGTAAAATTGAAGTTCTGTTCGTAATGCCAAAATAACAATTTTTTCCTAAATTAATGAAAGATAGGTACGGTCCGTATAACAAAAAACATTTTTTATTTAATGTTTGTTTGTCTTATTGCTCCGGGTAATTATCGAAACGGCTGGACAGATTCTGACTGGAATTTCACTGACATATAGCTGATGTTATAAGGAGTAACTAAGGCAACTTTTATTTTAAGAAACAAATCAGGGTTCCGCTCAAAAAATCTAAAACCGGACGCCAGTGAAACCGCGGGGTTCAGTTACAGCTAAATAAAAAATTACTCACCAATTTAGTATTAATAGATTCATCTTTGCCATCTTCGTTCAGTTGTTCCTTCTCCAATTCTTCTTCGACTACCTGTTAAAGATATTATCTTGGTTAATTCATATTAAAAATTATTTCTTAATTATTATATGACTCTAATGCCTGCCGGTAGGAGCGTGGTAGCTTATTGTATGTTTGTAGCATTTGTGCCAAAATGGCTTAACAGTCTTGGATGAAATCTTGCATGTAGTAAGACCACACCCCTGGTAAATAGGATACTTAAAACCATGAGAAAACCCTTAGTTCCCTCTGAAATGTAGGTGAAATTTCTTAACTGTACATTATGCATACCTTTTCCAATTGTCCATCGTTAGGCGGTGGCTGTGCCTTCCATTTATTCCAAGTCGCCCTTAAAGACTCAACCAATTTCTGTTTTAAATCAGCACCAACACGCGCCATTGTGTCTTTTAATTCTGTTAAAAAAATAATTAGTAAAGTCAATAATGTATGTCATGAATAAGAGTGGACAAAAGATATTACCTTGTGGAACCCAAAAAAATACACGATTTTTGTTAAGTGATTGCAGATTGTTAATTTTAGGTTTCCGATCTGTAATGATTATTTGAAATAAGAACACACAATGTAACCGCATTTGTTTCATTTAAAGTTTTAAGAAGAATATTATGATTGACCTAGTCAAAAGCCTTTCAAAAATATTTATGTATTTTGAGTGGATTTAAAACATTACAATGAGGCATAGAATCGAATCTACACTTATATAGAGGTATAGTATATATTATCACATGGGATGGTTTAAGCCAAGTCTAGTTAAACTCAGTTTTAAGACATTACCGGCTCTTTTTAACCGATTTCAAAAAAAGGAGGAGGTTCTCAATTCGAATGTTTGTTACCTCATAACTCCGTCATTTATTAACCGATTTGGAAAATTCTTTTTTTATTTGAAAGGGTACACTTCCCGTTTGGACCTGTCATCAGACCAGGATTTGATTACTTTTTAGTGTACTTTGAAGTCGGTTTAAGTTTTTTGTAAAACAGTCCAATTATTGTTATATGACGTTAGAAAGTGACGAATATATTTACTTGTTAACTTGCTTTAAACCATTTCATGTAATAAGGGGGTATAAGTTTGTGTGTAAGAGGTAATCTCCGGAACTACTGATCCAATTCTCAAAATTCTTTCACAAATATGAAGCTACATTGTCCTTGAATGCTATAAGCTACGCGAGTGAAACCGCGGGGCTTATATAGTGTAGTCATTATATAGAGTACTTACCTAAATGCATTCGTTTTCTTCCCTTATGATGCGGAATGAGGAACGGTTTCACGTCTCTTAGCTGCGAATTGATCAGGGGTTCGATTCTGAAAACGGAATATAAGTTAGTAGATGACATACATACAATCGTGAACTAAAATATAATCATTATAAGGATTATTTGAACGTTTGTACAAGTGCTGCTTGTGGGGGCTGGTCTGCGCCGAGTTTGCCATTTATTTACTTATTAAATATTTATTTAGTCTACTTTGTAGTTTTGCCGCCGCGCCTGGGCACGCAATTGTTGTCAGTGCGATTACAATGTAAATATTATGTAATGAATCTAAGCTTGTATTGAAAAGAGTAATTGCTGAGTTTATTGCCGGCTCTTCTCAGCAAATGCAACCTTCCGAACCGGTATTAGAGTATTAGAGACTTTTCATAAGTGCCAGCGAAGGTCTATTTGAATAAATGATATTGAATTTTGTTTAATGCATTTTTTTATATATTCGTAAGCTCTTATTACCTGTGATAGCCACTTCCATTAAGGGAGGGTCTACTAGATACAAGAGTTTTAATTTTAACCAATACGCTACAACCTTTTCCTCATTTTTTACGTCATCTCGTATACCAATTCGTAAAGAAAATGGCGATATTCTTTTAAAACATCGTTGCCAATCGGTGCCGATTCTGTTGTAAATCGCACTGAACTAATTTTAAACACATCTCTTTCTTACAAACGTTATTGAATAAGGATAGAACATATTTAAAGCTGTCAAATTAGTCTGCCGTTTTCATTTGGGGTTGACGTAATCAATTTTGATGGCGACCAAATTTATGTTGAAAACAAGCATTGGACTAATTTGATAGGACTACATTTCTCACATCCTTTTCTTATGTTCTTCGTTAGAAAGAGACATAGTGAGACTAAATTAGTTTAGTTGTAAACAACAGAATCAGCACCATTGCATAGGATTCAAACGAAGGACCCTCACGTTTCGCTCGCTAGTATAGGCTAATATTCTTACCTGTAAGCAATGGGGTCGTACGGATGGAATATGTTGAAGAAATTCCTGCAAGTCGGCAGAGCAAAATCCATGCCGAGAGATTCAACACCTCTAATGCATTCAAATATAGCTGAAAAAAAAAACATTCTTACTAATATTATAGATGCAAAAGTTTGTATGTTTGTTACTCTTCCACGCAAAAACTACTGAACGGATTTGGATGAAATTTTTCACACAGATAGAATATATTCTGGATTAACAGATAGGATACTTTTTATCCCGGGAAAATATACGATCCCTCGGGAGTGCGGGCGAAACCGCGCGGGACACATATTATACATGCGAATGTGAGTTTGTTTGGCTGTTACGCTTTCACCGCTTATCTACTCAACCGATTACGATGAAATTCGGCATGCAGATAGCCTATGGTATGTAGAAGGATATAAGCTACTTTTATCCCGGGAACGCGGGTGAAACCGCGGGGTACGGCTAGTATTACCAAGCTTTTGACCAAAGGGTGAGATGATATACAATTGACATAAAGTTCATTATGCTATGTACAATGATTCGTTTTCATTCCCTTCCGCATCATTGTAAATTGAGCCTGAACAACTTTTACGATGGGAAAGACACTGCAATAACGAAAACTTTTATATTGCATGGGGTTCTTCAAAAACGGTTTCTTCAGGGTCGGCAACGCGCGAGTGATACCCCTGGTGTTGCAAGCGTCCATAGGCTACGGTAACTGCTTACCATCAGGCGGGCCGTATGCTTGTTTGCCACCAAAGTGGTATTAAAAAAAAAAAAAAAAACATAATTCTTTTAGTCACTTGACTTTCATTCTTCCTCATAACATATTCATACCACACAAACGGTTACCTCTCAACTTTTCAGTCATTGGCGTTACTTTCAAGCTCCGTAGTATACCAGTGGCGTAGCGTGGGTTTCTGCCGACGCGACGGGGCGGAAACTTTGCCGCCCCCTTATTTAATTTTAAACTCAAAAGACTAAACATACTTACAGTAATGCTAAAAATAGACTGGCCGGTCCAAATTGTAGGTGCGATATAAATATGAAATGATACCAGTGGCGGATTTACCAGCAGGCTGAGTACGCTTGAGCCTTGGGCGTCAGATTTTAGGGGCGGCAAATTTGGGGACCGTATTTTTCTCATGTCTTGCAGAAAGAAGAATACTTTATTATTACATGATTAAACTTTCATTCACTCAGAAATATACCCAAAAAAGATCTTATGCAATTTCAACCAAATTGTATTGAGAGATAAGGGCGGCAAACAATTATGGCGGCTATACCTACTTGGGAAATGTGTAAATCCACAATTGAATGAAATTAATTAAATATCTATGAGATACTAGCTGTCCCCCGCGGTTTCACCCGCGTTCCCGGGATAAAAAGTAGCCTATGTCCTTCTCCATACCATAGGCTATCTGCATGACAAATTTCATGATGTTCCGCTGAGTAGTTGAGGCGTGAAGGCGTAACGAACAAACTCACTTTCGCTTTTATAATATTAAGTTACGAAGTTAGGATACATATTATTATTATTTATTGTGAAATTTTGCCGCCCCTTAAAAATGCCGCCCCCAAACTACGCTACGCCACTGAGTATAACGATGTATTGTAAAGTTTTAATAAAAACTGACTTACCAATAGGACTGCCCAGGGCGTACATGGCGGCCGGTGAGAAACACAACACGGGGTACTTGACGGTGGGCTGGCCGGTACTGGCCGACCCGGTCACGTAGTTCTTTTCTGCACATTGGCTATCACGTTCATCCTGATCACAAAAAAAACTTACAATAATAATAAATATCCTGGGACATTCCTCACACACGGTCCACTGATCCCAAACTAAGCAGAGCTTGTACTATGGAAACCAGATAACTGATTAATTTTTGTTTGTACATACATACTTAATATACATAATTACTCAGGACATACAGACATGTTCATGCACACAAATGCATGTCCTGTGTGGGAATCGAACCCACGATCTGCGGCGCGTAAGGTGAACCTTAACCAACTGCGCCAACTGACCCGACAATATGAATATCATAGCTCAGTGATACTGATACCGAGATGAAGGTCCCGGGTTCGAATACTACAATGTGCGTTTGGTTAAGGTCCAGAAGACCATAGCACAGTGGTAGGGTACTTTGTAGTACCCATCTGGCTGGCTACCACCCTCAAGTTGAAAATTGTCGGCAAGCACCTATCGGTGTGTTCCGACAGCTGCACTTGAGAGCCAGTTCCTTCTAGACTTTGTGTGTGCACCACCTTTGGACAACACATCATCACTTACCAAGGAGAAATTGCGGTCAAACATAGGTATATTTCTAAATTGTGGTCTAATTTTGACCATTTTTAGGGTTCCGTACCTCAAAAGGTAAAAAAAGGACCCCTTATAAGATCACTCTCTTGTCCGTCTGTCTGTCCGTGTGTCACCACCGATTTTCTCAGGAACGGGTGGACCTAGCAAGTTGAAATTTATACCAGATACTGAGGTCTATAATCCCTATTAGGTGTGTAAAAAGGTCCTGAGTCATTACGATAAAAAGATATGGGCAAATTTAGATTTTCGCGAAAACTTGTAAGTACCAAAATTTACCTTAATTTTCAACTTTTTTTTATTTTTCGGAATATTCCATTTACTTGAAGACCTTGCTTTTAACTAAAATTGAAAATTTTAGATCAACCGGAAGTACCCTACAGGTTTTGGGTCGAAAACCTATATGGTAGTTCCCGTTGACCTAGAATCACGATACTATTAATTTCAGAGTAAATTTGAGTAAGGTTACATTATTATTATTGTATGGAACCCTCCGTGTGCGAGTCCGACTCGTACTTGGCCGGTTTTTTGGCCCACAAGTATTCATAGATGTCTTACCATAGGCATTTGGTGGCACAGTAGATCGTACAGAATGACGCTGCCGAGCGAATGGCCGCCGATCGACACCTCGCCGTTGAAACTAGGATTTCTCTTCTTGAATAGATTGTATATGCGGTTCAACTCGTTGCATACAGTGTTTAATATAGTCTGTGGAAGGAAAAAATAATCGGTCTGTAATTAGGAGTTTTTGGGTCTAGTTTAGTCCAATTCGTTACAAAATAGTTTAAATTCTTTAATGAGGTCTGTGTGACATAACAGCAACTTCTTTTAAATGTTAAAACGATAGTTATATGGAGTTTTTTTTAAAACTAAGTAGTTAAATACTGAGTTGTGACGTCAGCATTTTCTAGTAATAAGTGCAACACAGACGAACGACAGACTATCCGTACCGCACTTTTTACTCTGTGAAAATAGAACCTATATAATTCTAAGCAGTAGCGCACACGGCGAGCAAAAGTCTACGATAGAATAGGATGTACCCAAAATTCTCTATTTCTTCTTTTTTTTTGTGTATTTCAAGCACAAAATAATACATCGCAATCTCTGCATTTTCATATCGTGTACAGTAGTACCCAACTGATATGGCTTATCGATGTACCTGCGCAGAAGATACATTATCAAAGCGCGGCACACGCTATTGGTGCTATGTGTGCGGAGCGGCCTCACACACAACTAACACCTGCACTGTATTATGAACCTTATACTAGTGATCTAACGTTGATTGTAAGTTTTAAGCATTCTTTCGTTAATCTTCGGGGCCATACTTTCTTTTCAGTGCGAACGAAGATTCACGACGCGCCTTATCAGTTTGGTACTACTGTACGTCACTACAGTTCCACCGACAAAATGATCGTATCTAAAAAAGTGTGATTTGAGGTGCTTTGAGTCTGTGATAAATAAAAATAATAAAAAGCATTTGATGTACCACATGTTTGATATATCGAAATAATCTGCTTGTGGTAGGGCTATCATAACTTGTGGCAGTAGTAACTACACCCAACTACCATACAAAGCTTCTTGTGGCAAGCCCCCGACGCCAAAGCAACTATTTGTGGCAGCCACAATTGGCCACTTTCATCATATATATCAGCCCCCTCTACCCATAAGTCAACTTGTGGCAAGTTACCACCACTTGTGGCAGCCACAATTAGCCACAACTACTTTTACCATATACAATATCATCTCTTCTACCCATAACTCAACTTGTGGCAAGTTACAACTTGTGGCAGCCACAATTAGCCACTTCTACTTTCACCGTATACCATATCATCCCCCTCCTCACATAACTCAACTTGTGGCAAGTTGCCACCACTTGTGGCAGTCACAATTAGCCACTTCTACTTTCACCGTATACCATATCATCCCCCTCCACCCATAACTTAACTTGTGGCAAGTTGCCACTACTTGTGGCAGCCACAACTCACCTGACAGAACACGGGGCTGGTGTAGAACAGCACATCAAGCACGGTGTCGTTGGTAAAGTTCCTCAGGCGCGGGATGCTGTCGAGGGTCACTTGGGCGAGTCTTCGGTCCACGCCAGTCTCGCCCGAGTGGAGAGTCTCGTGCCATGATATTGGTAACACCTGCGAGAAACAATAATATATTATTTTATTTTATTTAGGATAACCACAGCTTACAGTAGTACCCAATTAATATGGCTTACAGGTACATCGGAGCTGCGCAGAAAATACATTTTCAAAGCGCGGGAAATGCTATTGGTCGGCA
The DNA here is from genome assembly GCA_951394255.1 of Polyploca ridens. Classification (NCBI taxonomy): domain Eukaryota; kingdom Metazoa; phylum Arthropoda; class Insecta; order Lepidoptera; family Drepanidae; genus Polyploca; species Polyploca ridens. Next base: position 4,512,075 of record OX596272.1, on the reverse strand, counting down.
GCTGCCGCCATGTTAGCGCGCGCCGTGCGGAGGGGCGTGACTTGCGAGTGAGACGGAACTAACAGCTGCACTGTATTATGAACCTTATAGTAGTGTTCTAAGGTTGATTATAAGTTTTAAGCATTCTTTCGTTAATCTTCGGGGCCATACTTTCTTTTCTGTGCGAACGAAGATTGACGACGCGCCATATAAGTTGGGTAATACTGTACTTATGATTAAATGACATGATTTTTTGAATATACTTTACTAATTAATACAAGTTCCATAACAGCAAGCATTTAGAAGATCGATGTAGTTAAGTAATTTGGTTTTTGGTCCAAAAATCGACTTCAGCGACTATAGTCGTACTAGCTGTCCAGCATTCCCGAGGGATCATATGTTTTTCCGGGCTAAAAAGTGTCCTATGTGTTAATCCAGAACATATTCTATATGTGTGCCAAATTTCAAATCCGTTCAGTAGTTTTAATTATGTTTGAAATCTATGCCGCAAATTCCCCACCATCGACAAAGCGCTCTGATTGGCTCAGGGACACACTAAATATTATGATGCAGTGATTGGTCGGTCTGGTATCAGTGCACAATCACTTATTAGTTGCGGAGTTGGATTGCCCGGTATTACTACTCTAAAGGTATTTTCCTCGATGATAGTTACCTCAACTCTGTTGACGGTTCCGTTGTCATACGAGTTCCTGTAATGCGACTGCAAGAGTTGAAGACTGGTTGCACGGAAATCTTCCACTAAAACACACAGAAGAAAAAAACGTTATTTTTAATATATCAGAGACTACATCCCAATCTATACTAATACTAGTAATATTATAATATATAATTTATAATTATAATTTATTTTATAATATAAAAGCGGAAGAGTTTTTTTGTTTGTTTGTTTAAGCGGGCTAATCTCTGGAACTACCGGTCGAACTAGTCGGATTCGAAAAATTCTTTCACTAATAGGAAACTACACTATCCCCAACTATTATAGGCTACATTATATCCCAGGAACGCGAGTGAAACCGCGGGGAACAGCTAGTATAAAAATAAATTGTAAATTCTGTATAGTATACCAACAAAAAACTGTACAATAACAAAGATATCGTTTTGCAATGACACTTTGAAATAAACAGTAAAAGAAAATTCGCCTTAATTTAAAATGGGAGACACTAGACTTGGCTTAAACCATCTCATGTAAATAAGACAGATGGTGACACATTCTACAGATGCTGGGCTAACTAGTTTCTGGACTCTATATCTATATTATAAAGAGGTGAAATTAGTATGTTTGTATATAGGAGGTAATCTACAGATATAATGCTGAATTTTTTTTCACTTATAGGTAGATATGTCAGTGTTACAAGCTATTTTTGATCACGGAAATACAGGTAAAGCCGCGGTGAAAATTAGTTTTGCAATTAACTAGCTATCCCCTGCGGTTTCACCCGTGTTCTCGGGATAAAAAGTAGCCTATAACACTCGGGAATAATGGTCCTGATTCTGTAGTTTACATCAACTAATTTTAGTCTCACTATGTCTCTTTCTAACAAATAACATAAGAAAGGGATTTAAGAAATTTAGTCCTGTCATTAGTCCAATGCTTGTTTTCAATATAAAGGACAATGGCGAAATTGGCCCTAGCTGCGTATAACGGCGTAATATATATCAAAAAATTGCTTTATTAAAGTTAAATTAAATAACATAATTCAATATTTTTCAGGACTAGCAGTATGTCTAGAAAATAGAAATATACATTTATATATTTTAGGCTGTTAGTTAAGCTGATTGTGATTTGGAACGCACCCATAATGTCGTTCCATGTTCCTTTGAACGTTGTTCAAAACAACATGTGTCCACAATGTTTTTTTTATATTTGAAACATTTCTGTTAGTCATAATAATGATAAATAATTTTATTTTTAACAGAGTTTAGTTGAAAATGTCATTGCATTTATTAATACAAACTCTCTATGAGAAAAAAAAACTTTTTAACACTATAACACGATAACATATTTTTTTACGTCAAATAAAACGCGTACGTGGTCTATGGTCAGCGAGCCCTTTGAGTGAAGTTGATTGATCGACATTTTGACGAGAAATTATAATATAACTCGACACTGGCAGAAATAAGTCCTAATTTGGATTTGATTGCCAAACTTAAAACTAATAAGAAGTTGATTGATTTGTCTGACATTGTGTGACTGTCACACAATTCAAAAGGTACTTTCTTTTTGTGCGCATTCCTTCGGTTTTTGGTTGACTCCTGACTACACCACGACCCTTTGCTTTTCTACGGATACCGATTTCTTTTCTACACGTGACTACGGCATGGACCTTAGATAATCGACAATTGGCTGTGTTATTTGGATTTGCATGAACGCAATATAAATCCACTGGCAGAATTCTTAGACAATATTGTCATTGGATTTTATTTTGATGAATAAAAACCTAAATAAAAATGACCTTGTTTTATTGAAAGCCTCTGCATGTCCCGATACTTCAAAGTACCTACTACCTACCAGTAGGATATACCTATCTGGGTAAGTACCTATACTAGAAACAATTGTTAGGTACTTAAATAACATATTTATTCAGCATCTATCTGTCTCTATTGTCTACAAAACTAGTGTAAAATCATAATGAATCGCTTGGCTCGCGGTTAAAAATATAATAATGACATAAATTGTTATAATAGGACGCGCGTCACGATTTCATCCACATTTTTAAAATGTACTTATAATAGGTATATCGAACGTTACTCATTTGATATGTCAAAATCGGCATAACCTATAAAACCTTTTAACTCAAATAAAAAAAAAACTGCAGCTTTTTTGTTAAAATATTTTTTAGAAATAGCATAACAGTTTATTAATCTACAGGAATTCAACAGTGGTTATCATATACGTTACAAAAAAATGTAGGTCCAAGCATGTATGGAATCTCGCCATTCTCCTTTAGTCGCCATCTATCGCGGTTACGTCTAAATACCCGCAAATGGAGACGGCAAAGACTAATTTGACAGCTTTAAATATTTTCTATACTTCAAAAAAAGGAGGAGATTCTCAATTCGGTTGTATTTTTTTTTTATGTTTTTTACCTCATATCTCCTTTATTTATTAACCGATTTGGAAAATTCTTTTTTTATTTGAAAGGGTACATTTCCTGTTTGGTCCCATTGTCATCAGATCAGGATTTGATTACTTCTTAGTGTACTTTAAAGTCGGTTTAAGTTTTTTGTAAAACAGTCCAATTATTCAATAATGCTCGCAAGAAAGAGATGTGATGTGACTAAAATTAGTTTAGTGGGATTTACAACAGAATCGGCACCACTGTAGCTTCCTATAGTGAAAGAATTTCCAGACTAATCGGTTAATTGGCCGGTTATTCAAACTTACCGACTTCCTCGACGTTCCGGAAGCGCATGTCGCAGGCGGATCCTACTCCGTGGCAGAGCAACAGCAGGTGGTCGATGCTGGACGGCTCCGGGTCCTCGATCTCAGACTCATCACAACCGCGGCGGACGACGCGCGGACGTGACGTGGATTGCTATTCAACATTTATTTTATTCAAATAGACCTTCAAAATTCAAAATCATTTATTCAAATAGACCTTCGCAGGCACTTATGAAAAGTCTGACTCTAATACTCTAATACCGGTTCGGAAGGTTGCATTTGCTGAGAAGAGCCGGCAATAAACTCAGCAATTACTCTTTTCAAAACAAGCTTAGATTCATTACATAATATTTACATTCTAATCGCACTGACAACAATTGCGTGCCCCGGCGCGGCCGCAAAACTACAAAGTAGACTGAATCTATATTTAATAAGTAAATAAATAAATGGCAAACTTTAGCAGACAACTATACAGGGTTACAGGGAAAGTAATACTGAATTTTAAAGGACGTTATTATTCAGGTCATTTCTGATGAATTTGATTCTATAATATGGTATCCGAAACTTAGCTGTTATGGAGATATTGAATTTTAAAGTTCGAAGTTTCGTTATTTTGTACTACCACTTGGGCCTATTCAAACAATATTATTTTAAGATTTTATAAACATAGCTAGTAGATGTTATACCTTTATGAATAGCTTAAGAAACGTAGAAGTATAACGCAGAATACGTTCCACACATTTTTTAAATTATTTAAGTTTAAATAACACTTTTTTTTTTTTTTTTTATAAAACTTTTATTTAATCAATAATAATAACACTTAGATAGTCAAAAATGATAAATAGAATGATTAATAAAAAATATATATCATTTTTATTAATATAATAAAACAAAATACTGCTCGAGATTGGTTAGAATTAAAGAATTAATTTTAACTAAGTGTTTTAACATACAAGAATCTTTTGGTGTTTTCTTTACCCCTACATTTCGCAGTCAATTTGAGCAAGGTTACATCTGACACTGTTTTGAAGTCAGCGAAATATTTTCTATAGAACACGTCATGCGATTTCGCTCACTTCAAAACAGTGTCAGATAAGAGTTATTTTTATACTTTTTAGTGTACTTTGAAGGCGGTTTATTTTTTTTGTTAAAAAGTTAATTTATTTTTTTGAATTTTTAGTTTCATTATTTATTTATTTATTTATTTAACATGATATTACACAGCATTTAACAAAAAATTATAAAAAATAGAAACTTATATTACTAATACATTTGCCAATAATGAATATCTACTTTGTAACTTAAAATTATTTAACAAAATTATTGGTGGGTAGGAAACTATAAACTACAAACTAATAAAGTAAACGGTCGTCGCATCATGTGGGTGTGTGGGGGTGTGTGTGTATGTGTGTGTGTGAGTGTGTGAGTGTGTGTGAGAAGCGTTGAGTGACGAGTACCTGCCTGAGCACGACTGAATTATATACTGAATACATCTGCGTAACGTTTTCGAGTGTACAGGCCTGATGTTTTGTTGTGTGATTGCGTAAACAATGCATATTTATGCGATAGCAGCAATCGCGGCTGATTTGCTGTAATTTTTTTAAGAGTTCCGTTGTCTATCTCCGAAACTCATCATCAGATCTATATGAAATTTATATGGGACCATTTCGGAATATACCCCTTTCGAACAAAAAAAGAATTTTGCAAATCCGTCTATATATGACGGAGATATGCCCGAACATATATATAAAAAAAAAAAAAAAACTAACATCCGAATTGAGAACCTCCTCCTTTTCTTGAAGTCGGTTAAAAATACTGTACTTCTACTTTTAACGCACAACATGAAACATCATTACAATTATGATCTAATGAATGAGCTTTCTTTAACCGACTTCAAAAAAAGGAGGAGGTTATCAATTCGATTGTATGTTTTTTTTTCTCCGTCAATTATAAAACGATTTGGAAAAGTTTTATTTTGTTTGGAACTTCCCGTTTGGTTCCATTGTCATCTGCAGGGCTATTTTAAAACGCTCGGATTCGATATCGGAAACGGATTCAAAAACGACCGAGGTGATTTTCCGCAATTGCTATTTTAATTTCGGAATTCGAATATTTTTGATGTTTCTTTACGGAAATATCAATTCGATTCATCGAAAAGTTTTCAGTAATTAAAATAGCAATTGCTTAAATTCGCTTAGGAAATTTTTGAATCCGTTTCCGATATCGAATCCGAACGTTTTAAAATAGCCCTGCTGGTCAGGATTTGATTACTTTTTAGTGTACTTTGAAGTCGGGTTAAGTTTTTTGTAAAACAGTTATTTAATTAAATACCTCAGTCAAAGTCAAAGTCACAGTCAAAGCCATTTATTCAGGTGATGCCCTAGTAGGGCACTTATGAAGGTCAAAGCTACTGAAGTTACCACCAGTTCGTAAGTCGGCCTTCAACTGAGAAGAACAGGCAAGAAACTCAGCAAGGTTACATTTTTTAATACTAACTACATAAATAAATCTGCAGACAGACTAACGTTCTTCTCCTTCTGATGCCTATATTCCCCCGCACCATGCACCAGGAGTAGCAGGTGGTCAATCCTCTCCACCATGTCATGGGAGACCGTGATCTTGGGCGGGTTTCGGTACACGCGCTTACCGAACGTGAACAACTGTAGGTAGGAGATAGGATGTGGGTGGGAGGCTGACAAGGAAGTCCTGATGGTAAGTGGTTTTAGGGATTGATATGTTGCCGACAAACCGAGGGTGGTAGTTAACCAGTTGGGTACTACAAAGTACCCTACCACCGACCTATGGGTTCCTTAAGATATTCCTTCACCGAAAGGTCAAGCAGGATTCGAATCTGGAAATTTTGCTAACAGATTCATTTTATAACGTAGGCATAAATTTGGAAAGGATTTTTAGAAATTCCACCTCTAAAACTAAATACCCGGCTACACGCTCCGTCTAGCATGCGCAGTCCCAAAATAGTATATATGACTGTACAGTAATACCCAACTGATATGGCGCGTCGTGAATCTTCGTTCGCACAGAAAAGAAAGTATGGCACCGAAGACTAACGAAAGAATGCTTAAAACTTGCAATCAACGTTAGATCACTACTATAAGGTTCATAATACAGTGCAGCTGTTAGTTCCGTCTCACTCGCGCGTGAGGCCGCTCCGCACACATGCCGTGGCATAGCGGTATCCCGCGCTTTGAAAATGTATCTTCTGGGCAGGTACATCGGTAAGCCATATCAGTTGGGTACTACTGTACAAAAAAGATGGAACACTGTACAATACTGTACAGTGACCACACGTGCAAGCAACACACATTTTGAAACGTGTGTCGCAGAAACAATTTTGCTAGACTAAAGCGCGGCTTGAAATACCGTCAAAACTGCGCAGTTCCGGGCTTGCATGAGCTACCGTCTTGCCATCCACACGTAGTCTTACCTGCGCAAACTGGTTTGTGTAGCCGGCCTATAAGGAATCACGGGTGAAAGCCGCATGTTGGAAAGCTAGTGTACCCATACTCAAGCCAACTTACCGGCGGCGAGCTGAAAGCGTCATTGTTCTCGCTGTGAAGAAAGTGCACCATCACCGAGGGGCTGTGCATCACCACCATCTCGCTGTCGGGTAACACCAGCTGTCTGTGCCATTCGCCTGTCGTTATACCGCGTCGGTATTCCTCCTGTGGGAGATATGAACGGAAAACATTCCTTTAAAAAGATGGTCCAAAGTCTTTTAAAGTCTTTCGGACCATATGGTTGTCCTGAAAGTCTTTCAGACCTGTCCAAAGCAGAAGAAATGCCTTTAGGGGTACCTATATGTTTAGCAGAAGACTATCTTCGATTGTGAGGTCCTGGAATACATCGGAAGGTCCTTCAACTTGAGGGTGGTAGCTTACCAAGCGGGTACTGTGCTATAGTGTCCTTATGGATATTCCTCGCTGTTCAAGCTCATTAAGGAGCAGGTTGCCGTGGAAGTATGATACCCAGACTACCACGCCACAGGCCGTGGGTTCGATTCCCACTCAGAACAACTATTTATATGCATTAGTATATGTTTACAATCGAGTAGTATATTAGTCATTTGGTGTCTAGTGAAAGCTCTGCTTAGTTTTGAGGTGGGCAGCGTAACGCGTGAGTAATGACCCGCTTACCACCAGATAGATCATTTGTTTGTCGTATCCACGACCATCACCACAGCGTCTAATTTCAAAAGAACAATCCCATAGACTTACTTCAAGGATTATAGCAACTTCTTCCCTATAAGGTACATATCTTGCATCCGTTGTACCCTTGTAAAACCAACTGCACCTGGAATGTAAGACCCAGGAGTTAGTATTAAAATAGTCTGACTCTAATACAGTTCTGAAGGGTGCATTTGCTGAGAAGAACCGGCAATAAACTCAGCAATTACACTTTTCAAAACAAGCTTAGATACATTACATCTTCTAACTAATATTATAAAGAGGAAAGATTTGATTGTTTGTTTGTTTGTTTTTTTGCATTGAATAGGCTCCGAATCTACTGAACCGATTTGAAAAATTCTTTCACTGTTGGGAAGCTACACTATCCCCGGGTGACATAGGCTACTTTTGATGACGGGAACGCGGGTGAAACCGCGCGAGACAGCTAGTTATATATAAAATTCTACTGTACGTATGTATATCACTGAACTCCTACTAAACGACTGGACCGATTTGAATGTTTTTTTTTGTAAGCGTTTAGGGGGCGTCCTGGATGGTTTCAGATTTACATATCAGTCCGGCAGATGGCGCTGCAGTCAGTATCTAGGTTATATTATCAGGGCAGCACCCAAACGCATACAAAAAAAAACATTCAAATCGGTCCAGCCGTTTAGGAGGAGTTCAGTGACAAACACAAGTACAGTTGAATTTTTTTGTATGCGTTTGGGTGACGCTCCGGATGGTTTAGATAGGGTAGCGTAGGGTAGCACCGCAGGGTAGGGTAGCACCACACGAACGAAGTCGCGCCGGGCAACTAGTTACATTATATAATACATTTTGATCTCACTGACAACAATTGTGTACCCCAGCGTCAATTTATGAATAGGGTCGTCTTCTTCAGGGTCGGCAAAGCGCAAGTGACAGCTCTGGTGTTGCAAGCGTCCATAGGCTACGGTAACTGCTTACCATCAAGCGGGCCGTATGCTTGTTTGCCACCTTAGTGGTATTAAAAAAAAAGACTATCTTTGTGCCAAGTTTAAATCCAAATACGTTCAACTTTGGTAACAAACAAGCTGAGTGGTAACAAACATACACAAACATTCGTTTTATATATATATATATATATTTTACTTTGTATTTGCCTGTGTTTGACCACAATCTCACTATGGTAAGTGATGATGTGGCCGAAGGTGGTGCACACACAAAGCCTAGAAGGAACTGGCTCTCAAGTGCAGCTGTCAGAACACAGACTGCTTAGCGACAGATTCTCAACTTGTGGTAGTCAGCCAGGTGGGTACTACAAAGTACCCCTACCACCGTGCTATGGTTTCCTCACGTTTTCCTTCACCGAAAGCTCAAGCTCATTGTAGGATTCGAACCCGGGATCTTCGTCTCGGATGAGACGCCCTATGTTGAATTATGATGATGTTGATATTTTTTAGTTAATTTAAATTATTTCATAATAACTTACATTACAATGTGTAGTAGGCATCAGTGGTATATCTGAATGCGTAAATCTGATGAAAACTAGACTGTATCTTAAACATAAGGTTCTAAATCTTACCTCCTAACGTTGGTAGGTTTTTCAATCCAGTATACAGGGATCCTGAGTCGACCTTTAATGTTCACGTCATATCTTCCACCATCAGTAGCCACCACGGTCTGATCATTTAAGTCCGCTGAAATTACACAGATCTTTATTTGACATAACAAAACAATACCACAAAATGCGAAAAAAAAAGTAATTTAAAAAAATTAAATCCACTTCAAATAAAATCCCTAAAATGTATGGAATAACTCTAATCTGTCACTGATTTGAAGTCAGCGAAAGAGCACGCATTCCATTGTAAATATTTCGCTGACTTTAAATCAGTATCAGATTAGAATTATTCCATACTTTTTAGTGTATTTTGAATTTACATTTAATGGTATTTAATTTATTTAATTACTTTTTTATATCGTAATTTTAAGTTTTCTTAAATGCACTAGAATTTGACCAAGGTTTTGAATGTTTTTCCTTTGACACCACACCCGTAGCTCGTATCAATAAGCCAGGCCGTCACACATATTTGTCCATATCTTGAAAACTACTGAACCGATTTCGATGAAACTTGCACTGTTCCCTAAGTTGAAATAAATGTAAACTAATAAGAATGGTTACAATCCGATTAATATCTTCGAAGATATGCGTGGACAAACATACATACATACATAAACCTATGAAATTTTGTATATTTGTTTGGAAGACCAAATATATTGCAGTTCCAATAACATTACATACATACGTGTCGAATTGATAATCTCCTTTTTTTAAGTCGATTAAATCAGTACTGATATTCAGTGAATACCCTTGATGGGGTCGCGCCATTACGTCACAGATTAAGTTACCAACTTACAGCTAATAAATGCGTTTTCCAACGCCTTAGAGTCTGCCACAGAGAACCCCCTCCATATTGAATTGTCTTCGACATCCACCCGGTAGAACCAGTGATGTTTGACTGGTACGTATTCTGATGCTGGGCGGTTCTGGAATTATTTGTATAATCAGGAGTTAGAGAAAAATTATAAAGGAATCGGGTCATATAGTGGGTTAGTGCAGTTCAATCTTATTGCTTTCGCGACCCCCTTACAGGTTGAAAAATTCTGGCGACCCCCTTGTCAGACAGACAAAGAATTTATAAATTAAAAGGCTACGATAATGATTTTCTTTATTTTCATACCTTTACTTATTAGTCTGCAAGAAGCTGCGAGAGGTTTGCAACTAAGTAAGTCGAAGTTGGACGCCCGCTTGCGCGAATTCTACCTTGCTTTTTTCCTTCCGCCGGCGACCCCCCGATTAAGGTTTGGCGACCCACAGATTGAAAAACACTGTTTTAGATTATACTAGTTGTATACGTTGTATACAACTAGTATACTTAATCGTTGACGTGGTTGGTTAAGATTGTCCTGACTCTGGAATACTCTGGATGTAATTATCTATTATGTATGTAATTACAAACAAAAAGTAGTATATCAGTTATCTGGTTATAGTACAAGCTCTGCTTAGTTTGGCATTAGATGACCGTGTGTGAGGAATGTCCCAGGATATTTATTAATTTGTTAATCAATGGCCCTGATTCTGTTGTTTACAACTGAACAAATTTTAGTCTCACTATGTCTCTTTCTAACAAATAACATAAGAAAAGGATGTAAGAAATTTAGTCCTGTCAAATTAGTCCAATGCTTGTTTTCAATATAAATTTAGTCGCCATCTATCGCGGTTACGCCTAAATACACGCAAAATAAGACGGCAAAGATTAATTTGACAACTTCAATAATGTTCGTAAGAAAGAGATGAGATGTGACTAAAATTAGTTTAGTGCGATTTACAACAGAATCGGCACCATTATCTTCTTTTTCAAAAATTATTTACTCGCAATGTCAATTCACGAACAGAACACAAGATAGTACTTAAAATAATAAACTAAGTACTTTAATAAACTGAAATTATGTTGGTTTTATATATTGGACACATTTGCGACCCCCATATTCCCAAATTCGACCAACCCTACGGCTAGTTCATTATACTAAACGGTTTTTTTTTCGCAGAACCTGAGGTGAAGCGGCATATGAACGTGAATAGTAAGCAGGATGCATATTCAATCCTCTGACTCAATTAAGGTTCTGATCCGCAAATAGAAAGAAAGAAAGAAAAAGGATTTATTCAGGACAACACACAACATTACATTAATGACAAAATAAAAAATATAAAATCAGAACAAACAATAAAAACTACACAAAAATGCAATGTTGCGTGATGCCAGGAATAGGTCACGACTCAGCAATGTGCTTAGGTTAGTAAGAAAAACTAACCCTCGCGCTGGTTTTCAGTCGAGGCCCACGTCCATATAGTATCTCGGCTGCGCGTTCAGCCTTCAGAGTAAGCATTTTTCAAGATAATGTATTCAATAAATGTGTTTCAGGTACTAAGGTATATCTGACATCTTTTACAGTGACAACAAAGAATTGTTTTGAGTAAAATGTTTAATGATTAATATGATTGTTTTTGTTTTGTTCTCTTTTTTATCTTTACTTTTATATTGCTTGTAGAAACTCGAGGGGTCGCATGGCGTACTTAAAGTAAATTGAGTTAGATTTTCTGAATTTAACTCAATTTGCTATAAATACTTGCGACCACCGGTCGCTGCGAGTTGTGCCAATGCGTTTACTGTTGTGTGCTAATATAATACAACTTCTTTTGTCCAATCCCGCACGATGGGGACTCTAAGATACAGGCTTGCCCTAGTTTAGAGTCCACTGATATATCTGCGTTATGTATGGGTATTTTGCTATCTAAAACTTGTAAAATCTTATTTACATGTTTGTTTTAAATAAATGATTATTATTATTATTATTATTATTAAAAAATAGATTAGTTATAATATACAGATGAAAATAGTACCTCGTTCAGCATTGTAGCTCCTTCGTGATTTTCTCCTTGGATGTAATTGCTAAAATCAACTGACACTGATCTTCTGTTACTATCCTTATTTTGATCCATTTTTCTCTCACTATTTTTACCCGGCTCTGTATTATCATTAACCTTCCTAAATTTATATTGATTAGCGCCTAAAACATCATAGACTTTCATTTGATTTTTTATATCGCAACAATATATACATTTGTTAATTATTGAATCGAGCGTTTCGTCGTTTATTTCTGATTCCGCCAATTCTTCTGGTATGCCATTTTTATAGGTTGTCGGTTCAAAGTTATTAAATTCCGTCGTCATATCATATTCAACGGTAAAATAATTAACCGGCCTAACTACATGATCTTTAGGAACTTCGAAATTTTGTAGCGAAGTCAAATCTTTCATTAAGTTCAAATTAGCTATGTATGTATCATTTGGAATGTTGAATTTATTGTTTAAAGTTTCGCTATCGATTTTTTGTTTATCTTTTGTCTCATGTCTGTAATGGTTTTGACTCTGGCTTAATTCAAAAAAAGACTTGGAATGATCTGGTTTTGATGGTGGCATTGAGAAATAACTAGCTAATCTACTTAAGCCTTCAGCTTCCTGACCAGATGTTGCCGGTTCATTTGAAGAAAAGAAGTTGCTTGGATCTGGTAGTGATGGTATAGCCTCTTGCTTTTCTGGAACGTTTGGCTTGAAAAAGTTTATTTCATCTCGCAATGCAGTAGGTTTTACCAGCTCCACTGGAGGTTCTATTTTTATAGCGCTAGTAGGAGATATATCTCCAGATTTCTTTTCAGTCTTGACACCAAATGTACTAGAAAATCCAGGCAATCTGTCAGTTTTAAAAATAGGTGGTGTTTCTGACACCAATTCATTTAGTTTTAATTCTATTTCTTTAACAATCTCTGGTTTTGCGTCAGACGTATCGTCAGATTTATTTCCAGTTTCAGCACCAAATACACTAGAGAAAGAAGGCAAATTGTCGGTCTTAAATATGGGTGGTGTTTCCGAAACCAATTCATTTAGTTTTGATTCTATTTCTTTAACAATCTCTGGTTTTGTATCTGACGAGTTGCTAAATGTTGGAGTGTACGTAAGCTTGGTTTGAGTTGACGTATCAGGGACAAACATAATTCTATTGTTTAACTCAGCTATTTGTTGAGAATCTTGAGTTGACAGCTCACTTAATCTTCTTTTGAAATCGTCTTCAAATCCTGGCGGTATCCGTAAAGGTACTTCAGGATTTCCTACATTGAATCCAGCTAAAGTAGTAGGAGAACTTATGGAATTCCTGTAATGAGTTTCAGCTGCGTAATTTCCTGTATCAAAATATGATGCAATAGAAATAGCTGGACTATTTTTTGTCGGCAAATCGAACAAAGAATAATTCTTATGTGTTTCAGAAACTTCGTCACCGTCACCGCATATCTCCATCTTCTTAAACCTCTCCACTCTGTTAGTAAATGTATCTTGAACGGGGTCATCAGACGATTTTTCACGTTCTTTAAATTCAATCTTATCATCATCAGTCTCAGATGGTTCGATAACAAATTCATCAATAGGAAAGTCGTTTTTAGCATCCTGTTCTATAGAATGAACATCTAGGCCTCCATTTTCATCAGACTTAGAATCTTCTTCAGCGGGCGGAGCAGAAGGTATACTATTTTGTCGAGGAAGGACATCATCGTGCGTATTTTTGAATTCTGCTTTGATTTCATCGCTTGCATTATTGGGTACATTTTCAAAAAACAGGGAATTATTACCAAAAAATCCAATAGTATCAGGGTTAATTTGAAATGTGTAATCATGGTCCAATACCAATCCTTTTGATGGTACATAAGATGCTTCTTCTACAGACCAACCATAATTGACAGATTCTGCTGTTTTCATATCAGTTTCATCATCTAGTAGCTCAGTGGCTGATTGAACATTAATTGTGTCAATTGTTTCTTCAGTCATATGCGATATTTCAGCGCATTGATTAGAATCAAAGTTAGCCCTATCTAATACTGTCGCATCACTTTCCGTTAAAGGAACTTCAACTGGATTAGAAAGTTGAATTGGTGAAGTTATGTTTTCAATTAACTGAGCAGTCAAATTATCTGTTTCCTCTAAATCTTCCTTATTTACTTCCCTACAAGTTTCATAGATATCCAATTCTGAAACGTTTTTTGTATCACCTGTTAATGATTTGGTTTCTACTGGAATATTTTCAAAGAAACTAACACTAGTACTCTGATCGAACAGAGATGTTTGTGGTACATCAAACAATGATACATTTTTCATATCATACTCTAAACTTGTAAGATCTTTAGATGTGTTAGCAATAATTGTTGACAAGCCAAATAACGGAACAGAAGAAACGGCAACTATTGGTATTGCATCTATCGATAATGATTCGATTAAATTAGTTTCGATTATTGGAAAATCTTGAATCTTAGTAATACTCTTTTGCTTATCTTCAAATTTAAAATCTGTGGATGCACTTGTTCCAATTGAAGTATCCATAGTCAATGGTGTCGTGTTAAATTTTTCATAACCTTTTAAGACATTCGAATCTTCTACGTATTTTTCTTCAAATGGTTTGCTGATTGCTCTGCTTTTCATATCAATCGTAGGTTGCAGATCTATATTAAAACTTGATGATTGATCTTCAGTATTCATGTGTGACTTATATTCTTTAGCAGCTGATATGATTTCAAAGAAACTTTTCGCTGTTATATCTTGGTTAATGGCTGGCTTCTCTTCAACTGTTCGTTGAATAACTGCTTCGTCTTCAGTTATTTCAGGAGGACTTTCAATATAACCTTGTGAAAAACTAGATAAAACGTCTTCTTGTGGTTTTGACTGTAAGTCTATATTTTGAGGCAGGCTATCAACATTTTCCTTGGAATAAGCCGTTGTGTGATGCGAAGCAGTTATTGATGGATTTGAATTAGATTTTAATTGAATATCACTATGAGTATTTATAGTAGACACATTAGTTGAAGTTTGAGGAAAATTGTCAACTGAAGTTACTCCCATATTGCTAGAAGTAACTACTTGAGGTGTAACTGTTACAGAGCTAGCTGAAAATGAAGTAGCATCTGCATTTACAGGTATATCTGCATAGCTTCCAGTAGTGTTGCTATATAATGGGTAGTAACTTGATGTAGCTGTAGGATATACG
This sequence comes from Polyploca ridens, assembly GCA_951394255.1. Lineage (NCBI taxonomy): Eukaryota > Metazoa > Arthropoda > Insecta > Lepidoptera > Drepanidae > Polyploca > Polyploca ridens. The sequence continues at coordinate 4,496,881 of OX596272.1, read as the reverse complement.
TTTTGACCACGACTATAGTAACTATACTGTTCTTGCGCATTACCATACTGATTCTCTAGCGGATAGTTATTTGCAGTTTTGTAATCATATATTTGGCTATATGACTGTTGATTTTGCTCCAAATTCGGCACGAAAATTTCAAAACTAGACTGGCCCTGTGTTGGATTTATAGGTTGGCCGTATGAATCAACCCGTTGCGTTCCATGAGGTACATTATCTAGATTAGCAGCTATGTCTGTTTTAGGCTCATTGTAAGCTGGATCAAAGAAAGTAGTCACGGTACTTTGAATCTTATTCATATCTATTGAACTAAGCTTAGATTTCAAAGATCCCAGTATACCGAAGCCTTTCGTTTCTTGTTTTGGTTGTTCGTAAGATTCTGTCGTTTGTCTACTAAAATCAAAAGGTGTGTTAAATTCAGGCTGTGGTGGGAATTCTTGTGGCTTACTTATGTCAAAAGGTGCATATGCTGCTACGTTGTCAACGGGTTTACTTATATCAAATGGTGTTGGAGCTTCCACATTATGTGCTATCATACTAGGTTCAAAAGGTTGAATTTCTTGTTTCGGTGTGAATACAGAACCTTGAAAAGTATTCGTGTCTGCTGTAGATATTATAGGTTTCACGTTGTTGCTTATAGCACCAACTCCTTCTATAGGACCTGCATAATACTGCGGACGTTTCTTTGTCATTCTAAAATTGAGACTACCAGAAGCTTTCGGAGGCTCCATAAGTGGTTTTGAACTTATTTGAGGCTCAGAATGTATATTTGGTTCAGGAATTTTTGGTATATTATCTTTTGATATACTTTGATTGACTTGTGAAGCCTGATCCATATTTAGTGATTGCATTAGATTTGGGTTAAAGAAAGTTGGCGGTGGAGGCAAATTTGTCGTCGATTTTGTTTGTGTCACATTTTCAGTTAATAACAACGATGTTGATCCAATATTTGACGTTGGTAAAGGTACGTTGGTTGATATGGGTGGAGTTGGTTCAAACTGCGGTTTTGCTATTGGTGGTAACGATGTTGCTGCAAACATTGGTATAGTAGACATTGCAGTTTCAGCTGGATCCATTTCAGTAATACTTGTAGTAAATATGAAAGGTTCCGACGTTGCGTTTTTTGGTGTAAATATAGATGTTGGTACGGTATTAAACGCGGATATTGGTGTATTCTCAATATTTGTTGAGATATTTGGAGATTGTCCAATAGTTGGTGGAGCTGGTATTGATGACTGTGGCATTGTAGGTGGAAAAGATGGTGGCCGCAAGACCGAGGTCGGTGTCATGAATGGAATCGAAGATACTGATGCAGGAGGATGAGAAGGCGCAAACATTGAAGTTTCTACATTTGTTGATGCAAATAGTGACGGCTGCGAGCTACTTGGGAATGCTGATGTATGTTGACTCGTTTGTATTGGCATAAAACTCGACGACGGCAATGTTTGCGATTGCATTCCTGGCGGTGTTTGAAAACTAGATGCTGAAGTTTGACCAAACATTGGTGTTGCTTGATCAGCCGATATATCTGGAATAGGTGCCGGTACAAAGATATTATCAGTAAAAGCCACTGGCATTGCTTGAGGTTTGATTATCGGATGATTAGCTGAAATACGCCTAGCGACAGACGGTGGTAAGATTGCTTTTCCTATAGAAGGTTGACTGTCTCTCCTTGTAATGTTGGAAAACATTGGCGGAGGTGGAATTATTGGCGCGTTTGGGCCTTGTGGTACATTAACAAATTGATTAGCAGCTAGGGGAGGTGCTATTGCAGTATTTGATCTCTGAATATTAGTTAGCTGTATATTTGTGTCCTGCGATAGTGTTGATGCAACATTTTCTTTAATTCCATATGGTGCAGAAGCATTTACAACTTCTGGTACATTCACAAACTGTATACTAGTATCTTGAGTAGGTGCAAAATGATCCTTAACTCCAAAAGGCGCATAAGCTTCACAATTCTTATTAGCAGCCAAATTAGGTTTAATTTCGCTTGACATTTCAATAGCTTTAGTTTCAGCTACGGGATTAAATATATTGTATGTTTCAGCAACATTTTGAGCGATACATTTGACATTTTCATCTCTATTAATATCAGCTACTGGTACATTTTCAAGTGGTGTGAAAAATGACGGCACACTTTGATTGAAAGGTTGATTGTAGGTACTTTGAGGTGTTTCTCCGGAACTGAGACCCGGTATCTGCGCGTACGCTTTCTTCTTGGTCGTTATGCGATAGCTGACTGTACCTGCAACAAGATATAATCAATGTTAATATATGCTTTAAGTTAAAACGTTGGCAATAATTGGTTCCTGTATGACTTGTTACATAAGAGTTGGGACTTGATCTATAATCATTATTTGCTTTAACAGCTTAATACGCTCACTCAAGCCTAATACCTATATACACAAGACTAAGCGTTATTTGAATTAGAGATGATTATCGACTAGACGGGAAGGCCGACAATCCCGCATCATTCAAGACTAGAAATATTTTTGATTCTGAATCGTTTCTTATCATCGATCATGAGGTTCAGGTTCAAATCACTTGGTTCTTCACATGAGTTAAGTATCGAAAGTCGATAAAAATATAAAAGGCATTTGCAGTAATTTGCAGTACGCCAATATTTACGGCAAGAGCAAGGTCTTACAGCACAAGTAAAGGGAAAAATCCGAAAAATTGTATATTAAGGTAAATTTTGGTACTTTTAAATTTTGCTCCTACTATTCATTTCACAGTCAATTTGAGTAAGGTAACATTATTATTATTATTATTATTGAACCCTCTATATAGAACCCTCCGTGTACGAGTCCGACTCGTACTTGGCCGGATTTTTTTATGGGATAGACATTGGATGCTTCTTATCACTAACGGAAACTCGAGTGAAGGCGCTGCGGACATCTAGTTAATAATAATAATTAAATCAAAAGTCATTTATTCAGTTTAGGCCCTAGTAAGGCACTTATGAACGTTAAATTGGTACATACAGTTGAATTTACCACCGGTTCGGAATACACTTAAACTGAGAAGACTCCGGCAAGAAACTCCGGAAAAAAATAAATCAAAATAAACGTACAACGGTTTTTGAAGGTATTAATTAAGGCACGAGTCAAAATGAAAGATTAATATTAAAGATCATTCGACACCTAACCATACACATTTTAGTATTCATTACATAACACCATCTCATTCCCACGGCTCACCATCGTATGACCTTTGCCAACCATAAGAGCTATAAGGTCAATGATAAATTATAATCATATCGATGATATTAGCGTTGATTTGTTGGTTCCGTTGTTTAATGACGACGCTTAATGATTTCAAATTGGTGTAACTTATGATTATTATTTAATCAGGATCGTTATTTAAGTTCCTAAAGTCATGATTAAGGAAAAATTTTAAAATCGCGTAAGCTGTCTTGGTCGCTGGTCTAATTAACTTACACTTTTATAAAGATTTTTTGTACTCACGCGCGAACCATATTAATGAAATACGTAATTGAATGTGAAGTTAAGTTCCGGTCTTGTGTCATGGCCGACTAGTGATGTACCGGTGTTTTTAGTGATGTGATGATAAAACAGTAGGTTTGGTATTTTTACGTTTTCAGAATTGATCTAAAGGTAAAAGATGTTCAAATTGGGATTTGAGAAGGTCCGGCCCTAAAAAATCCTACGCAAAAATGCGTTATATTCACCGGATATCCGATGGGTTACCAAGATGTCTGATTTTAAATTCAAATGGCATATAAATGAAGTGTTGAAAGAAAGAGCTTATTACAAGATAGCCCATTATATTGCAGAGAAACATGCCTGAGATGCGCTCTGCACATGTGAACAACGTTCATACTTGTACGAAAGCCAGTAATCTATATAATTAGGAACTTGTCTAGATTATATTTTTTTATTTATTTTGTATATAGCTCTATGTATCTCGTTCCTAGCAATAAATGATCTGTATCTTTGTTTTTTGTTTATGCTTAGTTAACAAACGAAAACTATAGCTACGTTCGGTGTTAATAGGTACTTACCTCCAACAGACTGTTCCTTAGGAGGTGGTGCTACTTCCTTCACAGTAGTATCCTCAACACCCATCAATGGTACTGCAATATCCTCAGGCCTCAGCTGCACCTCTTGGTACCCTGGCTTCACACTATCAGGTGTCTGCTCCCTACTTTTATAGCTCAACATATTCGAAAACGAGCTGAATACAGCACTAGCCACTTGAGGAAGAACTGTAGGAAGCTGAGAGAAATTCTGAGCTATATCTGCCGTTATACTCTGTTGAAATTCCTGCACTCTATCCGCTTCATTTAGGTTTATTTCTTCCAGATTCTCCTCAGTCGGAAGATTTGAATTCTGGTCTTCTTTCAGATGACTATGTAATGGAGCACTTACATATCTAGTGCCTTGAAGCCTTGCAAAGTATTCGTTAACATCAAAATCATCTTCGGTTTTTACAGAAGCTTTTGATATAGTAGCACTCGTAAATTCATTTGGTTTCTCATGTTTTACAATGTTTTTGCTATCTAATACGTTACAATATGTGTCCGTTTGTGAATTAGAAGAGAGTATGGTCAAATTTGCGTCGCCAGATGGGAAGTTTGGAGGTTCATTGTAGGAATGCGCCAGGGTGTGTGTTTGGGGCCCGGTTTGTTGATCTGTAACAAAGGAAATTAAACATGAGCTTAGTGTATATCATCATTGTCAATAGCTCGACGAGTCTCTATGCTGAGTCTCGGAGCCTTCAATAGGAACAAGAAGACCTAAAGCCTATAAAGAGATTGGCCATACTTGAAATGTAGATTGCTCAACGATGTTTTTATCATACGTTAAATAATTAATGCAGGCCAAGAATTACCGCTCCCCACTTTACGCAAATTCACGAAAGAGATTACAAATGCATACGTCCTTATACTTATGCAAAGGACATAAAATTGCAAATAAGCAAGGCGCTCTGTGGATTTAGTAATTAACGCGGATTGAGTGGCCTAGACCAGCGTTCCTCAAATGGCACGCCAGTTTGTAGTAGGGGAAACGAGCTGCATCTGAAATTGATACAACTTACGTCTACACTATTCATTATTGTTATTGAACACTCTCTTTTATTTATATGACTAGATTGTCCTGGTGTCTTGGAAATATAATAGAGTTTTGAGAGCCTCTGTCCTACACCATTTGGAATAACATTTAATATGTAAATAGTATTTATTGTAGCTGATTACACAAAGCCTCTGTTATTTTCGATAGATCGACAGGTGCATTAATTTATTGCAACCAAAATATGACTATTAGTTTATTAATAAACGAGGTGATGGTGTCATATTTATTATATCACCTATAATGACTATATAAGGAAATGTCACTGCATTATTTTCAAGAAAAGAACTTTGTTACAGTGATAAATATTTAAGAGATAATGGTGCCGATTCTGTTGTTTAAAAACTAAACTTCTCTTCTATGCTTATAAAAGACTTATCCTGACTGACTGACACACAGCCCAAACCGCTGGGGTAAGGATATAATTTTGCAGACAAGTTCCTTACTCAACTATCAACTAGGCTCCACTAAGGTAGGATTTTTCGAACGATTTTTTAGGGGTTAAAATGGGCGGGGCGGTCGAAATCGTGGCGAAAATCTAATCTTAATATATAAAATGATAAACTGATTGTTGATATATCAGCCCACAGCCCAAACCGCTGGACCTAGAGATTTGAAATTTTGCACAAAGATACCTTATACAGTGGAGGCATCCACTAAGGAAGGATTTTTGGAAATTCCACCCCTAAGAGGGTAAAATAGGGGATGACAGTTTGTATGCAAGTCCGTCAGTTTTAAAGTTAGGATCTTCAAATTTTGTGTTTAGGCTGACGATTGAAAATTAATGTGTAGTTATCTCAGCGTTTGTGATAATTCCACCACCGAAGGGAGGAAAAGGGGGATGAAGTTGGGTATGCAAGTCCTTCAATTTCAAAGTAAACTTCACTAAATGTATTATTATACGGTGTAGACATCCACTAAGGAAGGATTTTTGGAAATTCCACCCCTAAGGGGTTAAAATAAGGGATGAAAGTTTGTATGCAAGTTCGTCAGTTTTGAAGTTAGGATCTTCAAATTTTGTGTTTAGGCTGACGATTGAAAATTTATGTGTAGTTATCTCAGCGTTTGTGGTAATTCCACCACCGAAAGGAGGAAAAGGGGGATGAAGTTGTGTATTGCAAGTCCTTCAATTTCAAAGTAAACTTCACTAAATGTATTATTATATGGTGTAGACATCCATTAAGGAAGGATTTTTTGAAAATTCTACCCCTAAGGGGATAAAATAAGGGATGAAAGTTTGTATGCAAGTCCGTCAGTTTTGAAGTTAGGATCTTCAAATTTTGTGTTTAGGCTGACGATTGAAAATTAATGTATAGTTATCTCAGCGTTTGTGATAATTCCACCATCGAAGGGAAGAAATGGGGGATGAAGTTGTGTATGCAAGTCCTTCAATTTCAAAGTAGACTTCACTAAATGTATTATTATACGGTGTAGGCATCCACTAAGGAAGGATTTTTGGTAATTCCACCCCTAAGAGGGTAATCTTAATAATAATCTTAATGTATAAAATGATAAAATGATTGTTGATATATCAACGCACAGCCCAAACCGCTGGATCTAGAGATTTGAAATTTTGCACAAAGATACCTTGTATAGTGGAGGCATCCACTAAGGAAGGATTTTTGGAAATTCCACCCCTAACAGGGTAAACTAAGGGATGAAAGTTTGTATGCACGTCCGTTAGTTTTGAAGTTAGGATCTTCAAAATCTGTGTTTAGGCTGACGATTGAAAATTAATATATAGTTATCTCAGCGTTTGTAATAATTCCACCACCGAAGGGAGGAAAAGGGGGATGAAATTTTGTATTCAAGTCCTTAAATTTCAAAGTAAACTTCACTAAATGTATTATTATACGGTGTAGACATCCACTAAGGAAGGATTTTTGGACATTCCACCCCTAAGGGTGTAAAATAAGGGATGAAAGTTTGTATGCAAGTCCGTCAGTTTTGAAGTTAGGATCTTCAAATTTTGTCTTTAGGCTGACGATTGAAAATTAATATATAGTTATCTCAGCGTTTGTAATAATTCCACCACCGAAGGGAGGAAAAGGGGGATGAAGTTGTACATGCAAGTCCTTCAATTTCAAAGTAAACTTCACTAAATGTATTATTATACGGTGTAGGCATCCACTAAGGAAGGATTTTTGGAAACTCCACCCCTAACAGGGTAAAATAAGTTATGAAAGTTTGTATGCAAGTTTTTTTTTTTTTTTTTATACCACTATGGTGGCAAACAAGCATACGGCCCGCCTGATGGTAAGCAGTTACCGTAGCCTATGGACGCTTGCAACACCAGGGGCATCACTCGCGCGTTGCCGACCCTGAAGAAATCTCTTCACACCCTTTTCGAAGTCCGTCAGTTTTGAAGTTAGGATCTTCAAATTTTGTGTTTAGGCTTACGATTGAAAATTAATGTATAGTTATCTCAGCGTTTGTGATTATTCCACCGCCGAAGGAGGAAAAGGGGGATGAAGTTGTGTATGCAAGTCCTTCAATTTCAAAGTAAAGTTCACTAAATTTAATATTATACAGTGGAGGCATCCACTAAGGAAGGATTTTTGGAAATTCCACCCCTAAGAGGGTAAAATAGGGGATGACAGTTTGTATGCAAGTCCGTCAGTTTTAAAGTTAGGATCTTCAAATTTTGTGTTTAGGCTGACGATTGAAAATTAATGTGTTGTTATCTCAGCTTTTTTGACAATTCCACCCCCGACAGGGTGAAAAGGTATGGGATGTATGTAAGTCATTCAGTTTCAAAGTAAACGTCACTAAGGATTTTTGGATATTCCATCCTTAAGGGGGTAAAATAGGGGATGCAAGTTTATATGAAAGTCCATCAGTTTCGAAGTTAAAATTAATTTATATGTGCCTCAACGTTTTTGATAATTCCGATCCCGAAAGGGTAAAAAGGGGGATGAATTTGTGTATGGAAGTACACTAAATTTATTATTTAAGCTTATGGTTATAAACTAACGCAACGATATCGGTATTGTTGGAATTTGAACCCTTAAGGAGTGAAAAGGGGGATTAAATTTAGTATATGAAGTTCTTTATTTTCGGAGTGAAAATTTCAAAATTTATTATTTCGGCTTATGGTATTGGCGTATTGAAATGACTCGCCTAAACAACATCAGGAAAAAGAGAGGAATCGGTATTAAAACAAAGATCCGGTTAATACGAGCATTGGTATTCCTCATTTTCATGTATGGAGTGGAAGCGTGGACTATACTGGCCTGAGAAAGAAAAAGGATTGATGCATTCGAGATGTGGTGCTGGAGACGGATGTTGGAAATACCTTGGACCGCTAAACGCAACAATGCATCAATCCTATCGCAGCTCCAAATTAAAACACGATTGTCCACCATATGCCACCAACGTATTTTTTCGTATTTCGGCCACATGGTGCGCAAAGGCGATGAAAGTTTGGAAATCTGATCATAGTTGGGAACACGGAAGGAAAACGACTACGTGGTCGTTCACCAACAAGATGGTCCGATCAAGTAAAAGACTTATCGTCCATCGCCGCAATGTTATTGAGGCCAAAATATTTACTGGTTCTGCCAGAGGAGAAACAGTCTTCTTGCCGCGTATACCATTGATCCCAAATCACCTTCCGTTTGAATTTAAAAGATAACAGTTCCTAATTAAGGTTTGTAGTCACAGGGAAAAACTCTGAAATTTGCTAGAGTTGATTTGCGGCAGGACTGTTTCAGTTTAATGTAGCATCCTCGAATATGAGCTCTTAATCTAGGTGAATTTTTGTCAATATCACACGTAGTGGCGGACAATAGCCATGAACAAAGCTCTATATTGTTACAATGATTCATATCTAGAAAAAAGAAATAATCTACGCGGACGAAGTCGCGGGCTATAAAGCTAGTTCATACATAAAACAAAAAATTATCGAATAGTTGTGCCAAATTTCCGATTCCTTATTTTCAATGTGAAAAGATTCACCATCAAAACTGGCAAGCTCAGTTCAAGTTTTGAGATTTTGGAACCTGCATCAATGATATTAGGTTTAGTTTCGATTAACACTATCTACTATTGAGATTTGATCTTGATTTAATACAGGCCTACGACAGCTTTGATATTTTCTATCCTTTTTCAAAAATCTTTGGAAGAAAGGGATGTGATGTGATTTAAAGTATTTAATTGCTGCTAGAGATGTAGAGCATAGCGTTTATTCGCTCAAAGAGCAGCTCGACTGGGGAAGTTACTCAACCTTACAGAATACTGCAGCCAAATAACTTTCTGTTGTGTTCCTGCGCGTGAATAAGGTCGCCAGAGCTCATTGGGGAGGGGGGAAGGACGAGAGAGATGGATGCCTCGTGTGTTTCAAACGTTCATATGGCTACGGTAACCGCTTACCATTAGTACGGCCGTATGCTTGTTTACCGAACGAAAATGCGATTTGCAAATGATTTAGCACCATTCTCCATCGCAAACGCAATTAAGGTAAATGACAAAGATAACAATCTTTTACGCGGAATTAATAACTTGAACAGTTAAAAACATGTATACTGGAATTATCGCCCAACACATATGTTGAAAAATAACTGTGAACGAATTTACCTCAATAAATATGCAAACTTATGCAATATAATACAAAACAAACAATCGTTTACCCTTGATACAACCAATTGGTAGCAGAGAGATGCCAACAGTCAGACAACTGTCATGTCACATAGAAAATTAGTCATTGAAAGAACAAACTCAAAAACATAGATTTCATATTTGTCAAAGGCTTTTTCAGGTCCTACAAGAGCACTTATGAAGATCAAAGCTACCGAGGTTAACAACGGTTCAAGCCGGCTTCAACTGAGAACAACCGGCTTGAAACTCTATAATGCTGCTATAATTAGTATTTTAAAACAGCTATTTTCTATACCTTATGGTGTCTACTGGAAAAATCGATATGGCGTTTCGTTTTAAGGTATCAAGCTGAAATTAATATCAAAAACTCAGCCCTGCAATCCATTGGAGCAACGAAATAATCAAACTTCTAAGTCAACGCAATCAGATACGGCTCTTTATGCCGCATATTCTGACGGCTCGCAAGGGAATCAAAACCTATGGGGTACTTCCCGTTGACCTAGAATCATGAAGTTTGGCTAGAAGCAATGCCATGTAGTACAAGTAAAGAAAGAAATTTGAAAACCGTAAATTTGTAGCGACATCGCAAAAACAATAACATATACGGAAAAAAGGGGAAACATCTTCGAGACTCGATTCCCGTGATGAACGAACTATTTACATTCCTACAAAAATATTTAATTTATATTGATATACTATATAAAGCTGAAGAGTTTGTATCCCGCCGTTTTCCTAAGCGAGTATTACCCAACTGATATGGCTTACCGATGTACCAGCGCAGAAGATACATTTTCAAAGCGCGGGAAACCGCTATTGGTCGGCAGCTGCCGCCATGTAAGCGCGCACCGTGCGAAGGGGCCTCACGCGCGAGTGAGACGGAATTAACAGCTGCACTGTATTATGAGCCTTATAGTAGTGATATAAGGTTGATTGTAAGTTTTAAGCATTCTTTCGTTAATCTTCGGGGCCATACTTTCTTTTCTGTGCGAACAAAGATTCACGACGCGCCATATCAGTTGGGTACTACTGTACAGCTTATTCACTGGAATACTTCTTCAAGATAGGTGCGAAGATTCTTGCAGGGTAAGCAACGCTCCAGTACCTCTGGTGTTGCTATCGTCTATTGGCTACAGTAACCGCTTACCATCAGGTGCGTTGTATCCTTGTTTGCTACCTTAAATGGCTAACAGTTGTAAAATATTTACATACCAAATCGGCTAGCTTAGACAATTTGGCACAGTTCTTGCGTTCATAAGTACACATGTGAGTAAACGATTGACCATCTTCGGAACTAGGAGCGGCATTTTATGCAACACTACTCAAAATACACACTTTCACTTTTATTTCCATTGCTTTAAGTTTTAAATCAGCTTGTAGTGTCAGTGTAGCTAACATATTTGCGTTTATTTTAACTTTTACTTCAGATGCAATAAGAATCATTATTGTTTATTTTGTAGTTGCGCGTGCGTGACTATTTGGTGTTGATATAATTATATCTTCATTTGTTATGACCTTTATTATTTTTACAATAAGAGTGAATACTGTACGTACAGATTAGATTTTGTTTAAAGTTTTGTGCAAGTCAACTACTATCTTTATGACTTAATAAATAAGATCGCAATTACCTTGTAGAGTAGCTATAACTTTAAATTCATATTAGTAAATAGTCGAAGTTTTATTAGCTTTGACTGTAAATCTTATCTCTATAGATATACGATCAATATTTGCTTGCCTATTTCGAAATCTTAAAACTCATTACGTGTGATCTTTATTACTAAAGAAATAGGAGTGACATCTGCTTACTTCGCAACCTTTAACTTGTTAATTGGTGTTTCATTACCAATTACTTCATTTGCGTTCAAAATAAACCTTATTTCTTATGTTATAGGTGCTATTTTTATTAAACGACTGTTGTTTTGTATCTCAAGTGATATAACTTTAAAGGTTATATGGGTTAGTGGTAATTTACGAGGCCTCTTAAGATCTGTCAGGCTTGGTTACAATAAAGAACATCAAAAAAGTCTGTGATGGTAATGTGATTACAATAATTGAACTGTTTTACAAAAAAAAAACTTAAACCGCCTCCAAAGTAATCAAATCCTGATCTGATGACAATGGGACCAAACGGAAAGTGTACCCTTCCAAATAAAAAAAGAATTTTCCAAATCGGTTAATAAATGACGGAGTTATGGGTAACAAACATAAAAAAAACAACCGAATTGAGAACCTCCTCCTTTTTTTGAAGAAGTTTAAATAGTTTAATCCTTTTCAGATTTTATAAGGAGCTCATCATCGCTGATTAAAAGTTTTATTTTCTCTGTATAGGGGTTGTGTTTGACAATCCCACCAGCAGTGATCATGAGGCCGAAGGTGGTGAGCACACAAAGCCTAGAAATGACTAGCTCTCAAACGAACTACCGGAGCACGCCGAGCGCTTGGCGACAGATTTCCATGGTTTCCTCACTAAATTGGCGTGGGCATGGACCCTAACAAATGCTTTACAGAGCAGGGATAACATCATATAGGATCCATAGCATGATGCGTTACTTTGATGACCAATAACAAGAATGATGACATTAACATAATGTGATTATTAAATAAAGAGCTTCGTCGAAGTAGGCATTACTTAATTTAAGTGCTCGTTACATTCCTCTTTCGAAGCTATCGTCCTTTAAAAGGGCTTGAGGTATCGAGTAAATCGTGTACAATTAGTGACAAAAGTGTCCTGACAATATTTATTTTATACAAAACTGCAATCAACGTACAAGGAATGAATAAGAAAAGGGGGCTCCATTCCCAAAAATGTGTACACAAAAGGGGGCTCCATTCCCAAAAATGTGTACACAAAAGGGGGCTCCATTCCCAAAAATATGTAAACAAAATGACAAATAAATGTACAGCATGATAGTCGGCGAACAAGCATACGGCCCGCCCGATGGCAAGAGGTTTTTTTTTTTTTTTTTTTTACTGTTTATAGGCCTGTGTTTGACTGCAATCTCACCATGGTAAGTGATGATGCCGCCGAAGGTGGTAAGCACACAAAGCCTAGAAGGAACTGGCTCTCAAGTGCAGCTGTCGGAACACACCGAAAGGTGCTTGGCGACAGATTTTCAACTTAAGGGTGGTAGCCAGCCAGGCGGGTACTACAAAGTACCCTACCACCGTGCTTTGGTTTCCTCACGATGTTTTCCTTCACCGAAAGCTCAAGCTCATTGTAGGATTCGAACCCGGGACCTTCGTCTCGGTATCCGACGTCACTACCACTGAGCTATCATCGCCTTAAAAACCATTACCGTAGCCATATGGACACACGAGGCATCACTCACGCGTTACCGACCCGTGCCCCCTCCCCAATGAGCTTTGTCGACCGTATTCACGCGCAGGAACACAACATAAAGTTATTTGGCTGCGGTATTCTGTAAGGTGGAAGTACTTCACCAGTCGAGCTGTACCTTGAGCGATTAATTGTTCACTTAAAAATGACAGAAAACAAAACTATTTAATCTTTTTAAAACAAGTCAATCACGCGTCATCGACTCTTCCCCCTCCCCAATGAGCTCAGATTGTTCCTTACAAATGCTTATCAATGATTGCGATTAATATGAAATATTGCTTTATTCGTATGTATACGAGTATTTATACCCATTGAGTATTGATTTTAATTGTTATAAAAGTCCGCGCGGACCTTAGACGAGCCAGCGGACTGTATTATTTTAAATGAAACTAGATCCAAATATACAATACACGTATTTTTTGTTTTTACGAAATTAGTTTGCTTTTTTCACAGATTACAGAATAGTAGGCAGATGTAATGTACGGGACAAGCACTGTGAGGCTCGTATTTAGCTATGTGTGCGTGAGAGCACTGTAGGAACACGTGTGACAATGTGCGTTTAGGGATGCCAGGGTGTGTTTAGGGCTGCCAGGTTGCGTGTAGGGCTGCCAGGATAATGAAGAAATACTCCCACGTTTTTTATTGGATAGTTATTGGTGCCGATTCTGTTGGCACAAACTAAACTATTCTTTACTAAAATTTAAGTCCTGTCAAATCGACGTTTCCTATTCAGTTGGCGTACGATTTAACTAAAATTTAGTTTGACAGCACTAATATCGTTTTAGTTACTCAATTTAGTTAAGTGTGTAATTTTCCTACTCTGTTGGTCACGTTTTAGGTCAAATTATATCTAAAATTAGAAATGTCAAACTAAAATTAGTTGTCATCTAATTATATGTGGATTTTTAGATCCTATAGAAATAGTGTTGGAAAGTGGATATCTTGATCTGGATTATTCATAATACTAAATATTTGCATAGAATAAGGACAAAGCAAAATAGGGATATATGTTACATATGTCACTGGACTACAAAATTATGTGAAATATTTTTTTGTACTTTCAATGATATTTTGTTTTATACCACTAAGGTGGCAAACAAGCATACGGCCCGCCTAATGGAAAGCGGTTACCGTAGCCTATGGACACACAACACCAGGGGTATCACTCGCGCGTTGCCGAGTCTGCAAAAATCTCTTCACACCCTTTTTGAAGAACCTTATGCTGTACTCCATTGGGAAAACCACGGCAGGGAGCTCATTCCACAGTCTGAGCCTCCGCGGAAGGAAGCTCCGTTAAGCCCGCACAGTTCGAAACCATTCTGGTTTCAATGTGTGATGGATGGATGTCGATGGCGAGAATTGCGATGGTGGAAGATAGCCGTGAGCATCAAGTCGAACAATTCTTTAGAACACTCTCCGTTGTACAAGTGGTAGAATACACATAAGGAGGCAAAGTCTCTCCTCAGACTGAGGAGCTCTTAACCACTTGTGAGTTCGGGATCTTCAACAATTCTGGTGGCACGATGCTGAACCGAGTCTAAAGGCCCAAACTGGTATCCAGGTGTTCCCACAGATGACAGCAGTACTCCATAAGGCCGGACTTGAGACTTATAAAGTTGCACTCCGATAGTGCCACAAGCTTATCTGGCCCAGTGAGAGTCGCTGTTATCGCATTTGGTGGAGCAAACAACCAATGAAAGTAGTGTTAATATTCTCTTTGACCAATAACGATTGACATTTCGAAATGGCGTTGTTAGTTCCTCCTTAGGATAAGATAAGTTTTTGTTTGTAAAATGGGTATTTCAAATCACAAATTCACAAAGCGAATCATCAAAAAAACATGCTTTGAATTTATTTTTCAATTTTATCATGGAAGAATAAGTAAGGTAAACAACTAAAAGGACTTTTTGGTGGGAACTTGTAGAGTGACGTTGCGTTTTCATTTTTATTTTCATAAATTCGTGTATTTTGAGTTTTATTTTGTATTTTCGGTGGTATTTCACTCAATAAAGATCATCCATGTGCACCAGTGAAGTGAAATTAAATGAATTATGTGTATCGTGACTTTTCAAGTTGTCTCAGAAAGTCCTTGAAGAGTTTTAGTACAACAACCACCACTGTAGTAAAACATTACTTTTATGGACGGTGACTGACTGAGGACTGTGAAAGTGATAATTGTTGTGACTGGAAATTATAATATAACTCGACACTGGCAGAAATAAGTCCTAATACCACAACTTCAAGGAAAATACTTTCAATGTAACCTAGCAACACCAACCGATTTTTGTTGAGGTTTTGTGTTCCTAGTCATCAGTAACAAATACACGGAAAAATAATACAAATTAGTGAAAATATCTATACTTACCTATGAAACGATATTCCGTCTCGCTTTTATTGTTTTTGGGAACAATTTTTACAATTTTTCAAAATGCAGGACGGCATAATTTTTAAGATAAATTATGACACTTGTGACGTAGTAACAACACGAGGCCTTGTTTAGTACTGACTCGAGTTTGTATTTACTTTTGAATCCGTATTTGGTGTGTTGGCGTCACTCCCGTGTTCCGCGCGCTCGATCTGCTTACTATTCTGTAATCTGTGGCTTTTTTATATAATTTGCTTTCTTATGGTCACGTGTTGATAAGGGTATTTATTAATTCTCCAAAATTAATAAAATATTTGAATAAAGTCAGTCAGACAGAAAATAACACAAAAACCGGTAAGTGCCACCCTGGTAAAGGTAATTCAGAGGAAACCCAAAACAATTACTCATCTTGAATTTTCCGTTAACAATTTTCACACTGACAGTACTAAAAATGAAGTACTAGGCAGTTCATTAGAAAGTAGCTTAGTCAATCATGTTTATACCTAGGCTGAACTTGGTGGGCAATAAATAACCAAGCGGTTTCACTTGGAGCTAGTGTTAATGATTTACTACGCACACGCTATTTTCAACCCTATTGCAATTGTAATTAAAGTCATGTTAGGTCTCTAAATTGAGGCAGTGGGCATTAAGAAGTAAGGATTAGTTAGTACAAATTGATTTGTTGATAAAATCTCGTATAAGTCTTTCCAATGGCTTTCTGAGAGGTTATTTAGATGAGATACTGCGTTGAGCGACGTTAGACCCTACACTACAGGTTGTGTGTTCAATTCAGATTAGAGTATACATACATATTTATTGATATACAGGTGGAGATTTTGAGATGGCATGTTTTAGAAACCTGAAATCTCATTTTTTTTTTCTTTATGCATGAAAAGATAAAAAAAATAAGAGATAAAAGTATTGGTTCCATAGGAAAAGTTGTTCAGCATGACTAACCCAACATAGGTTTTGAAAATATGCCATCTCGAAATCTCCATCGTGTATAACAATCACAAGCTCCGCTTAGTTTTGGATATGGCCATCTGTTAAGAATGTAGCAAATAATTATTTACAGATGTGCAAAGAAAAATGATTAACAAGCAATTTGGAATACAGTCCATTTTGCTGATTTTTAAGCAACTTATTTGTTGTTTGGATATGGTACCTAACCTCATTTGGAATTTAAAACCGATCATGTAGTCTTCCGAATCGAATTCCTTCGGAAAACTCATGTTCAATAGAATCGAATAGAAGGAAAAATACCGAACACTACTATCTTAACTATCAACGAAAGTAAAATCTAACCGGACGTTGTATTTACCCAAATGACAAAACTATGTCGCTAGGTTATTGAGTAAGTGTAACATACAAATACCTAGTAACTTTAATAGTTTAAGGCGTAGCCGAGATAAGGTTGGCAAAGTAAATAAGCGTCAAAACAGTTTGAAGTGCAACAATATCAATATGAAATAAGAGGGGACTAAAAAGAGACCCTTGAGGGATGCCAGATTTAAATTTGAAAAAAAATCGCGATTAACTTGCGTTTAACTTGTACAGATGATGATAGAATATATAAAACACATGTCTAAAACTCGTTTCGGGAAAACGTCGTGACATCATACTTTTTGATGGGAAGTATGTATGGATGTCCAATAAGGGTCTTCTCCAAAGCTTTAACTTGATATTTTTTTTCACATAGACTAGATCACACACCGCCCTAAGATGTTAGACTTAAAAACCACCAGTTGTTTCGGGACATATTTGCGATTGACCCGCCCATAAAAGACGATGACGAAACCGAACACACTTACCCAGAAGAAGCCTATTCATAAGCCTTGCAAATAAAGACCCTGACGATGAAATGGCAAAGGCCCAATAAAGAGCAGATGCCCAAAACCCACGGCAATGGCGAAGACCACCATGAAGGTACCTACCTACCTTATCAGATACAAGAAAGTGCTCTTTCACCAGGTTTATGATTTATGACAAATAACTAAAGTATGTCACCAGAGCATAGCATGGTGTAAGTGTTAGAAATAACTAGTAATAATAACGTTAATGGTAAAGGGCGTGGAGTTGAGATAGTATAGTTAAGGAGTTAGTGAGGCAATGTGTACGTGTTGCGGTCACTTGTGGTATTTGGGACATTTTGTAATATGCTAGAGGACCGCCTAGAGTGTCGCTTTTAAAGTTGCAGAACTGATTCATTCAGTTTAGGCCCTGATAAGGCACACACGACTATCTGTTCCCTGCGGTTTCACCCACGTTCCCGGGATAAAAGTAGCCTTTGTCCTTCTCCATACCATAGGCTATCTGCATGCCAAATTTTATGATCCGTTGAGTAGTAGAGGCGTGAAGGCGTAACAAACAAAAACTCACTTTATCGCATTTATAATATTTGTTTTTATTGCAAAACAAAATTAGGGACTATTAAAATTATGACACTAGGAGACAGGCACAGTATAACCTTCTCTTTCTTTATAGTAGCATAATAAAACAACTTCGAATATTGGACTAAACAACAAAAATGCAGTCTCACTAATAAAAAAAATAGCAATTCTTGAATCACTGTTGTCAAACATAATTTTCTATAAAATACCAATTTCAAATAGTTCACAGCAACATAGGTGAATCAACGAAAAGTTTGTGTAAAAGTAACGTGGTAGTTAAAATTTATCTCTGACTACACCTTTATTAGTTTCCTTTTCAAATATTACACAATTGTTTGTAATGACTTGTTACAATATTAATCATCAACATAGGTTTGTTATAATCCTACTATAAGGACAGGACAATGGCCCTGATTCTACAAGAACTCGGTAGGGTAACTCTTTCTAACAAATAACATAAGAAAAGGATGTAAGAAATTTTGTCCTGTCAAATTAGACCAATGCTTGTTTTCAATATATCATAATAGCAAGGGTCTCAACTCTCAACAGTACACTGAAATGGTCATAAAATTAAACTGATTACCATCAGCATTAAATCGGTGATAAAAAAACAGAATCAAGGCAAATATAAATATTAACCGTGAATTCGCAGAAAGAAGCTAATAATTCCACTAAATTCCTCACACACGGTCATCTGATCCCAAACTAAGCAGAGCTTACTATGGAAACTAGATAACTGATATACTAGGTACTTATTGTTTGTAAATACATATTTAATATTCATAATTACACCCAGCTGACATGCAGACATGTTAAGAAACCGACAGAATTTTTAAGAACCCTCAAATATGCATGCAAAATTTCAGCTCAATCGGAAACCTAAGTGGGTCTTAACTTGCAAGGTTTGATTACACCGGACCAATAAAACTAAATTATAAAAACCAACAAACAACTCTTTTTCGCATCTATTATATTTAGTAGTAAGATTGTAAACAAACTCTTTACCAGCAGTTCACCAATGCTGGGTCGCGACAGAATATTGGGAGGACCCTGTAAAGTCCTTCATTCATATAAGTATGCCCTTCAGTTGTTCCGTATTTTAGACTAGCTAAAGTTCGTAAGTCATTTCTTGGAAATAGTGTGCGCTTTTATAACAAAATATCACTTGCGGTGACCAAGATGACTGATTTTAAATTTAAATCACATATAAAAAAAGTTCTGAAAGGAAGAGCTTATTACAAAGTAGCTGATTATATTGAAGATAAAGATGTCTGGAAGTAGGTAGCTGCACTCTGCACAAGTGCACCTTGCTCATGCTTATACAAAAGCCAGTAGGTCAATTATGTGTTTTTTTTTAAGGTTATTATTTTTTATTTATTTTCTTGTTCTTTTTTCGTCTGTATCTATGCTTAGGTATATCTTTTTTATTGTTAATTATTTGGAAAAAAAAAGCCAAACATAGTCAGATTGTCCAAAAAATATTTAAGAAATGTAACCTTGCCGAGTTTCTTGCCGTATTCTTCTCAGTTGAAGGCCGAGTTCCGAACCGGTGGTAACTTCAGTAAATGTGACCTTCATAAGTGCCCTTCTGGGGCCTTAATTGAATAAATGGCTTTGACTTTGACTTTTTCCTTCATGAATATGCCTATTGAACTAGCTTATTGAATCCAAAGTACTTTTGAACTGCAGGCATATACGCTTTACAAAAGAGCCAGTTTTATTACATCCTTATAGCCCACAGACTAAAGATTTAAATAAATAATACAAACAAAAGGAACTTTCCTTGAAAGCTTTATTATGATCGCTATTTTCCTTTTGAGGTGTGGCCACTAAACGAGCAGATGAAGGAAATAATCCAAGCACGTATACAAACGAGGAAATTCAATGACGAATTTTTTTAAAAATATTAATTTGAAAATTAAAAATAGTGTTTATGACCAGAAACAATAAATGAAATAAGAACGAGGTCGCATTTTTACAAAGTCACAGAATGACCCTAAATCTTTCGTGTCGTAAAATATCGTAATAATAATTGTTCAATATGTTTTTTTTTATACTACTTAGGTAGCAAACAAGCATACGGCCCGCCTGATGGTAAGCGGTTACCGCAGCCTATGGACACATGCAACACCAGGGGTGTTACTAACGCGTTGCCGACCCTGCAGAAATCTAGTAAATGTTCTTCTGGCCGGCTCTTTCGGAAAAGGCCCAAATTTAATTAAGTCCTTTTGTAGGCATACACTGAGAAAGGATATTTAGAAATTCTACCCCTAACGGGGTGAAATAAAGGATCGCAGGTAAAACCACGATGCGGGAAGCAAGCCCGCTATATAACCATCCCGCTGATGCTTATAAAACTGCCTATTTACCAGCCCCACATCACTCGCCACAACAGCCAAAGTGTGGATATTATCTTATCATTTAACCATAAGTGCTAAATGAATGCCATGTTAAGTACTTAAGCACCGGATAGGCATCAACTTATGACAGGTTGCAATTTGTCTTATTTATACACTAGCGACCCGCCCCGGCATTGCATTGATATACTACATATATACCTATATCTACTACTTTTTAAATATACAGGTAGGACAGTAAGGGCAGTACTTTGGGTTGAAGCCACGTAGATTTGGTCTCAGGAAACTATCCACAAGTTTTAATTAATTGATTTATTTTATTAACATATTTTACACGACACATTTATTTCATATAATATGTCAGGGGCACCGCGCGAGCGCATCTCAACTTTTCGGGCTCCACTGAAAATTAGTGCTGATGGTACCTACGTGCCACAGCATATGCTGAGTCCTTTTTGGCATCACACCACAAATATCTATGCTATTTCTTTTTTCTTTTATGGCATATCATAATTTTTTTTTTATTTTATTTGTTTTGTTTTATTTTTTTTGTTTGGCTTTTGTGTTTTATTTGTTTTTTTTTTATAATATTTTAAGCTTTTGTTTTTGTTGTTTGCATACTTTGTAATTGCATATTTTTATTTTTGTGATGTCGAATAAAGCTATGTCTATTGTCCATAATCTGTAAAAACTATAAAAGTAAGGGATGTCTCCTAAGACCATATCTCACTATAGACCCCCATAGATAAATATAACCGAACGGTAACAGAAAACCTCTTCAGCAAGTGAGATGTATAAATAAGATTTCTTCCAAATAAAGCATTTAAATAAAATAATAATTTTTGAACAAGAGGTCTTAGAATTTTTTCTAATATTTTTTTTAGACTGGAAACTAGTTTATATTATATAACGTAGAATTGGGACTCGGGGATTGTTATTTTTTCTACTCCGAATAGTAAATATAAGTGAATTTGTTTTTTATATTATAAGTATTTTTATATATATCACATGATATCACTGAGTAGATTAGGCCCTTTGAGGAAAAATAAAATCTGATCATATTTTCCGGTAATAGTTACCAATCTCAAATTACCTCAAGGTTCTTGAATGAACGACCGGTTTAAGTACCCTTAGAATCACTGACATGTGCAAACAAAAGGATATTTGTAAAAATGATTTTCATCAAGAAATAACATTTATTATAATTATAAGCTTTTGTGTTTTATTTTGTGTTATTTCTTTGTATTTTTATTTTAAGCTTTTGTTTTTATTGTTTGCGTACTTTGTAATTTTTTTTGTGATGTTAATCTGCAACCTTCCCCGCCCTTCGGTCATCAACTCACCAAAGATTCATCAAAATCGGATAAATGAGATAGAATAATAGTAGTGATTGTGCTAGAGTATGTGCCGTGGCACAAGTACGTTACTTTTATCCATCGAGGAAAAATCCATATAGGCTCAGATTACGGATTTAAAGGCAGATAGAGCGTGCAAAACACGAAAGTGAAGCAAATACAAACACAACATCAGATACCCGCCGGGCTATTGCGTAACTTTGTTGGTAATCGTAACGAACACCATTAATTATTTCATCCAATGACGCGCACGCGGTTCGACGCGAACGATGACCATTCGCGGGCCCTGATTGGATGAAATTTAATAATGGTGGTCGTTACGATTACCACTAAAGTTACGCGGTAGAGCCCCCGGTATTCGCTTTTGAATTTGTATTTGCTATGTTTGTACAAAGTTTATTAAAAACTAGCTGTCTCGCGCGGTTTCACCCGCGTTCCCGTGATAAAAGGTAGCCTATAATACTCGGGGATAATATAGCTTCCTATTAGTGAAAAAACGCCAAGTGTTTTTTGTTAAATAAAGTAGAAATACTTAGAGTAGTAATACCGAGCAATCAGATTCCGCAACAAGTCAGTGCTTTTGCACTGATTTTGAACAGTAAGGACCAATGTCTGTTCTTGACTTGGCCAATCAGACCGCATTGTCGGTGGTGGGATATTAGCGGAATAGATTTCAAGCAAAATGCTTTTATCCTGGAACATTCCTCACCCACGGATATCTGATCCCAAACTAAAGCAGAGCTTGTGTATAGATAATTACACCAGGTTTATAATTATGTGACATATTCATGCACATAACTGTATGTCCTGTGTGTGAATCGAACCCAAGATCTGCAGGTAGGCGTGTTACCAACCAAACCAAATGGCTCGTCGTATAAATTTGTTAATTGGTCACGTACCCGTACACTATAAACCATGAGTATCAGACATAACTACGAATTACCAACTTTAACATTTGACCGTAACATAAATTATGTACGAAAACGAACGCAACATTACGCACGGTGCGAGTCGTGAGTGAACGTACAGTAAATATGTTTTTAAATCAGTAATGCAATTCTGCTGAAACTTAATGTTACAGTGTTCAGATAAGGAAGCGTTACCTAAGATTTTGAAATCCGCAAGACAAAATAGAATTTGAAATTGTTCGGGCTCAATGTCAAAAATTAACAGATAAGTGCTACAGTACATATAAACGCAAAGTAATAAAGTAGTGTAGTAAAGCGGCTAAGCCACATATTTTGACTAGGTGTAGAGTTTGTGAAGTTAGGGCTAGTAGAGTTAGGGTGTGTAGACTTATTGGTTCGGTCGACTTGGCTCTACATGAGATCTCGGAACTTTTTGTGTCGTCTTGGCAACATTTGTTTTTGGTGGGATCGTTTACTCTATTAAAAGAAGACTGAGCAGCATCAAAACATCTCCCAAGTGTTGGCAGCAAAAAGAAGATCAGTTTAATTTGCATAAGAGAGAATCAAAATAATATTAGAAAAATAATTCGAGGAAAAAAAAAACTTCTTTGACTTGCATAGGGACTATCCACGCAAATCAAAGAAGTTTTTTTTCCCTCGGATTATTTTTCTAATATTATTTTTTGATTACTAATGACCTATACATTCATCCCTCAAGAGGAAGTTCACTAATTTATTAGGACCTTATATACAGGGTGTTGTTTTAGTCGGCGACAAGCGACCCAGGAGCGGTAGTACAAAATATATATTCCCCAAAAATGGACTTAATTCCATTAAATACTGTAAATATGTTGAGAAATACCTTATTCAATTTGAAATAAAATTACCGCAAAGTATGGTTACTAGGCACGTGCACAGACTAGAGCTAGGCACAAGCCGCCATCGCCCCACCCCTTTACTCCCTCGTACTCCCGTTGAGTATTATGTCTACACTTTAGCTTATTACATGATTTTCAAAAAAAAAAATTTTTTATTTTTATTATTAAAAAAAAATAAAGTATTTTTTTTATATTTTTTTTAGCACCAGTATCATTTGTATTATCGACCCTGAGTCGCTCGTCGCTGACCAAAACAACGACCTGTATAGGCTATCTGCATGCCACATTTCATGATGATCCGTTGAGTAGTTGAGGCGTGAAGGTGTAACAAACAAACAAACTCACTTTCGCATTGATAATATTAGTTAGAATTGTTTTAGGAGATGTTAGTTGGCCCCTGACTAGTGTTGCCAGGTGTCCCGATTTGCGCGGGACGTCCCGATTTTCAGGGGTCTGGTGACACGTCCCGATTTACCCTTGATCGGGACGCCTAATGTCCCGATTTTTCACTAACCTCCTTAGGCTGTACTATATTCGACAATTTTGACAGGAAAAATGAATATATCTGATTCTGTAAGCTGTTACTACATTAACATATTTTATATACTCTTGACCGTTTTTTTTTCTAGCCATTGTAGGTAGCTGCCCCGATTTGATGACCTAAATCCCGATTATTTTAACCTTCCGTTCCGAAATTTGACACACTGGACCTGGCAACACTACCCCTGACCTTCTGAAAGCTATAAGCGAATGAGTTCATCAATATATATATAAGAAAAAGCATTGGGCCCAATATACTACCCTGAGGGACTCCGTGGGTCACTTTGGTATTTCTCCTAGGATCTTTGACTTTATCTAGACTCTTAAGCGTATGTAAAGCGCTCTACTGTTCTTTTTTATACTGTGGATAGTGTCATGAACCTGAGTTGAATACTTTCACGCAGCCATGCAGTCTGTGGACAACACCATCATGGCAACTTTAATACTTTACTATGTTTTGCTTATAGCAGCAACTAAAGTAATTAATGCGTATTTAATAAATCAATGTTACGTTACAGTAGTACCCAACTAATATGGCTTACCGATGTACCTGCGCAGAAGATACATTTTTAAAGCGCGGGACACGCTATTGGTCGAGAGCTGCCGCCATGTTAGCGCGCGCCGTGCGGAGGGGCGTGACTTGCGAGTGAGACGGAACTAACAGCTGCAGTGTATTATGGACCTTACAGTAGGTTGTATCTAAGGTTGATTGTAAGTTTTAAGCATTCTTTCGTTAATCTTCGGGGCCATACTTTCTTTTCTGTGCGAGCGGAGATTCACGACGCGCCATATAAATTGGGTAATACTGTACAAACGGACAAACTGATTTTATCACAGATCTACATTTAAATATATGACGCGAGTGTATGTACTTCGCGTGTCAAAATCTGTGCATAAAGGGAGAACAATGTTCTTCATTTGAAACTGTTTCTTGCGGACAGACAACTCGCATGCGGCTGCATGTCCACCAGAGATGTGTAGCGAGCGATGTGTTTAGCTGACAAATAGGATCGCTTCATTTTCACGTTAAAAATCAAATTCCAGCCTAACTAAATCAATCTTGTGACATTATGGTAGGTACAAAAAAGTGACACGCTTAGTTTTCATACGTATGGAGGGACTTGCGTTATCTATTTACATAGATTTATGTCTGTGGATTTTATCTAGCTTACTTTGCGATGGTTTATTTTCAAAAACTAAGATAAGTGCGTCATTTTGAATTTGATTATGAGATCAATGCAATCGTGAAATAACTAAAATACACACTTTACTCACACAAGATCAACATAGTTAAAAAAAATATGGATATTTTTGGATGGATGGATTTTGATTGAACCTTGTTCCTATCCCATTACGTCAATGACGTACAAAATGACAAAGACAGCAATATTGATCACAGAATAACTATAAAAACATATAATCGATAGGTCTTTAAGAAACGTTCACAATATCAAATTGACCCTTATACATAATATCACTGCACTATTGCGGTCGAGTCAAGTTGAGCGAGTTACTTGAAGGTTAAGTCACTTGCCTCGACTCTTGCGCAGGTTGCCGGCAAAATGCGAATTCAATGGCAACTGAAGACAGATCACTTCGTGTGACATGTTGTAAAGGTCAAAAGTTAATTCTCAAAGGCTTTGAGTAAGTACTTCCTGGCTATAATCAAAATGGTGGCTCTAAATCATCAATTATACAAAAGTATTATTAAATGATTAGCAATCCGGTTCGCTAAGACCTTATCCTACTATTTATCATCAATGCGAAAGTTAAATAAAATAAATATCCTGGGACATTCCTCACACACGGTCATCTGATCCCTGATAACTGATATAATACATATACCTCTTTTTGTTTCTAAATACATACTTAATATACATAATTACACCCAGACTCAGGACATACAGACATGTTCATGCACACAAATGCATTTCCTGTGTGGGAATCGAACCCACGACCTGCGGCGCGTAAGGTGGACCTTAACCAACTGCGCCAACTGGCCCGTCAAAATATTATTATAGAATAGTCTCAAAAGTTTGTTTGTGTGCGTCAGCTTTGGTAGCAAACTAGTCGACGACCCGTCTGATGGTAAGCAGTTACCGTAGCCTAGAGACGCTTGCGACACCATGGCTATCACACGCGCGTTGCCGACCCCGATCAAAGTATGCTTTATTCCAAAATCCAAAGGCACATATGTATAGCCGTTGTTAAGCTAGTTGGAGGCCTCCTAGGCGGTTTGAAAACTCCAACAGTCGGTTGACCACCAGCGATCCATAGTGGGCACGCGTGGTTTGCCAATTCCCTTTCACCCTCATTTGTGATAGGATGCCCGTGCCCAGCAGTGGGACATTATGGGCTGATGATGATTATACTTTATCCCATGGTATGATCTTTCCATGAGACATGTCTGAATGTGATAATATTACCTGAGGGCCTACTACGAAAAGCTATACACGGTAGTCCGATCATCGTGGTCAATCAATTAGCCAATAGAGTAGCACGAAATGCACGTCTCGTCAGTTTTGCTGCAATTCTATTGGTTAATATTTGGGAACAGAGGGTCTCTGTTCCCTGGGTAACCTATATTTGTAACCTAATAAAAATAATTCTAATTTCCCAATAAAAGAGATTCTCATGAACTGAACCTAAAACGGGTTTTTCTTGTCCCTGAAACCATCTTGCTCTACAAATATTAATAATTTGACAAGCCGTTTTGGAGATCAAGTACGTTTAAACATGAAGGTGACTAAATATTGGGTAATCTCCGGAATTACTGATCCGTTTCTGAAAATTCTTTCACTTATACGAAGCTTAATTATCCCGAGGGCTACTACTTTTCATCTCAGGTACGCGGGTGAAACCGCGAGGGAAAGCTATTCTCATATAAAATTAACAATTAATTCAAAAAGATAACTACCACAAATATTTTGACAGTGTAAACACATTGTTTACAAGAGTGAACAACATTAGAAAGGGATGGGATGCTGTGCGAGCGAGATGAAAACTCAGGTAGTTATCGTAGTACGCATAGGAGGGGTTCATTCAAGATTGAGTCAAGATGATTTCAATTTATAATAAAGGTACAGAGTACAGTCTGAGTCAAACTTATTGGCGGCTGTGATATTAGGCTCGGAACGCTGCGCAGTAGCGAAAACGAAGATATGCGATACATTCGAGATGACTGTACCTGCGCAAAGCCGGCTCGCAGCGCACTTCACAGCCACCATTAAGTTTGGTTCGGATTTTAAATTATTCGGCTGGTCGGCTCTAAGACCGGCCGCATATTATAAGAAATTTTCTGTCAGAAATTTTCGGACGCCCGCCGGAAGGCACTTTCCCCATACATTTTGTTCTAGACCCCGCATACTATCCGAAAATTCTGACGTGTCTGACGTCCAAAAATGTATGAGCAAGCGAATTTCTGACAGAAAAATTCTTATAGTATGCGGCCGGTCTTAAAGGAGGGTTTTGAAACCATAGAGTAAGAATATCAATAGAGTGATAGCGTTTAAAATATTACCTTGTGACAAGCGTGAGCAGTTTGAATATAGATGCATTCATACATATGTATTTCGTGCACTAGTGATTTACTGTCAGAAAAATATGACGATATAAGTTCCTTGTCATTTGTTTTCGATAACAATATCGATAAAAAACATTGGCAATTCAATTCATTCAATCAGTGTTATATTTTATTACTGTGCATTATGTTTGTCCATTATCTCACCATGTCCAGTGATGATGTGGCCGAAGGTGGTTAGTACACAACGCCTAGGAGGAAACTGGCTCTCCAGTGCAGCTGTCGCAACACACCAGAAAGTTGTATAGCGTCAGGTTTTCAACATTATGGGTGGCAGCTAGCCTGGTAATCATAGATATCTGGATGCTGGAAACATGTGCTGGAGACACTGAACACACTCTATATGGGGCATTTGTTACCTAAGGTAATACCGTTTGAGCAGCATAACAAACATACTTACTTTCGCATTTATTATATCATTAGGATAGATATTGGAATGCCAGCAGTGCGTGCCCGCCGGCAGCTGGCACCATAACACGAAATGACAGACCAGGGTCATGGTTTGTACAAGGTACACAAAAAGTTAGTTACGCCACCGTACTAAAAACAATTTTCCATATTTTCTCCCATCTGTCTTCGTGCTCGATAAGCTACATAAATCGATTCAGCCGATAGATAATTTACAATACGTGATCATTATTATAATATTATACACTTGTTACCACACAATCACACAATGTGGCAATTATCTCACATTTGTGTGTGATTATGAAACAATTAAGAGTTTTGTTATGCATATAATTTAAAAGTGTTTATATTTATCAATCATGTGGGTCCTGGAGGCCGAGGATGTAGTTCGTTTACCCAGAATATGGCCTTGAAGACATCAAGGTTAAAGGTGTCTGGAAACACAGACCCCGAAAATGAGTTGCATTCCTTTGATGTTCTCATATGGAACGATGATGCAAAAAGCTTTGTGCTCGTATAAGCGGGATGACATTTTTTTTGGGTAGTCATTCTCGCGGTGTCTTATGGTGCGATGGAGAGATGCTGACATCGATTTATTATAAACCAGTATATCGTGGGTTCACCACTTCCCTTCAATATGGCTTAAAGGGCGGTGGATGACACACGCGTCATAATCGTTAACAGGTGCTACTTGTGGGGACTTGGGCTTGAGTCTTTTATTTAAACTTGAAGCATAAATCTAAGCTTGTTTTGAAAAGAGTAATTACTGAGTTTATTCCCGGCTCTTTTTAAGTAATGCAACTTTCCGTACCGGTGAACTTGTACCATAAATTACAATAACATGACATCAAGATATGCGAACGTAAAAATTTACCTAGTCTCATAAAAATGTACTGAAATATAATATTTAAGTCTAGTTAATAAAGTATATAATAGTTAACATCATTAAATACATTTCTTAAAATTTTATGTTTGAATTTTTATAAAAAATAGCACACTTCTTGTTTTAAATGTTAAACAACAATAAAGTTACAACAGCTGAAATGCTATTAAATATTTAAATGAGTCATTAAGTTGATTAAATATAATATTAAAACTGAATACTCCAAAAAGGTATTTTCGTTACATAACCAAGCAATAAAATATAATATTTATATTCACATTTCATAAAATTAAGAAATTGAGATAAATATTAAACCATTATAGAAAAATAACAGTTGTAATTTCAATGATACGTAAAATATATTTTTTACCCTTAATCTTATTTTTACATGTTCCTCATAATCTTACCCGAATGAAGAATTTTTGAGATAGCTATCATGTGTAATTTATTTTCTACCATAAATATAACAATGCCGTTATCAAACTTTTATAAACTTTGACTGGCTTTCAACAAACCAAAAACACAATATCAAAAATGTTCCAAGAAACCTATGACAAAATGTATTTAACACAAAACAAACAGATAATAACGAACTAGACCGGATACAGATATCGAATTAGTAAAATCAAGAAAAAAAGGAATTACTCATTACATATGGCATGACACCGTCCGTTCTTGATCTATCTCTTAAAGACACCTGCGCGTGCGTTGCATTCAGTTGACTTTTAAGAACGAACGCGAATACACGTTCCATTTTAAAATAAATTCGTATTTCGAATCGAAGTGTTTTTGTGAGTGAATTTGTGATTATAAGTGAGCTGTGAATTTGTGTATTGCCTATTTGAAATTGGAATTTAACGTAAATATTTAGCGTACGAATACCAGTCCTGTAATTGATAAGATTTGGTAAGTCAAATTAAATTTGATATGGTTAATAATTAATTATTTTCAGTAATTATACATGCCTATATTTATCAATAAATGACTCATATTTATACATAATCAAATGAGAGTGAAACATTACAAATAAATTCTAGGTAGCATTATTTGCAAAAAGTTCTTTTAACATAATTTGTTTTTTCAACCTTAAACAAAATGATGTAATATTCAACATAATTAAAGCAAGTACAAAAGAAACTACATCATATAGATATTATGTCCAAGATAACATTACACCGCTTAAAATGAAATCAACGTACAAAAGAAAAATCAAATAGTTTAAGAAGTATTAAGCTATTTTTTTCAGTGTCTCATAGAATTATTTTTCTTCATTAGAAGGAAAAATACTTTCAGTTTTTTTCGTAATATTAGAGCAATCAGGGATCATCGTAATGTTACACCCTATATATATATAAACAACCCAATGTCAGCAACTCTAACCGCATAGTTATTTTGGTCTCTAGCAGAGACACTTTTCTCAAGACACCATCATCAAGGAGCAACTGATTTATACGATTTAAGTAAAAGGATAAGAGTGTCAGGAAAAAGATAAGAGTGTAAGGGGAAAGATAAAGAGTGTAAGGAAAAAGGTAAGGGTGTAAGGAAAAATATAAGGGTATAAGGAAAAAGATAAGGGTGTAAGGAAAAAGATAAGGGTGTAAGGAAAAAGGTAAGGGTGTATGGAAAAGGTAAGGGTGTAAGGAAAATCATCAGTAGGATAGCTAATGTGATAAAGTGACTTCGATAGAGTCCACCAATTGTCAAGACATAAATATCTTTCGGCAATTGGGCCTTTAAATATAGTGATACCTCTTCATCAGAATTTATGATATAAATTAAATCTTCGGAGATAAGACTACGTTAAAAAATAACATAAACAAATAATAAAACCGACTTGTAAATTGGATTTGCACTAAAAAGTATGAAATAGCGATTTAGAAACTCTAATCTGACTGTACTTTGAAGTCAACGAAAAACTACGGTATTGGACACGTGCTTCTCTTTAGCTGGCTTCAAAACAGTTCAATACAGTAAGATAGTTCCTTCATACTTTATTTAATACTTTTTAGTGCAAATCCATTTTGAAGTCGGTTTAATTTTTTGTTAGCTGATTTTGTTTCTCAATTTTCGAGTTTATTGTGATAAGATTTGTCACTGACCGAGGATTTGCATACATTATTAAATATCGACAATCTATATTAATATTATAAAGAAGTAAAGTTGGTAAGTTTTGATGTAGATTGCAATCTCTGGAACTACTGATCCAATTAAAAATTCTTTTACCAATAGTAAGCTATATTATACCCGAGTATTTGGCTACTTTTTATCCCGGGAACACGGGTGAAATCGCCGGGGATTTAATAAAATGTTACAATCGAATCGTACCTTCATTCAGAAATTCCACCATATCTTCAAATTCCATGGTCATATCATAATACAATTTATATGGGACCACTTCGGGATTTACCTTAATCGAATACAAATTAAACCATCCAAAACGATTAAGCCGTTTTTGAGAAATCGTTGAAAATAGATAAATAAACCGTTTAATATGAAACCTCCTTTTTATGTCCGTTAAAAGAGGTCTTTACTCCACATATATATCTAAGTAACTCTTTGTAACATATAACTTTATAAGTGCCAATAATTCATGTCACAATAATTATACAACAGTTAACATTTATTTAGTGACCATTGCGGTTTCCCATAGAGGCCATAGGTATATTATGCAAAACATATGATGTAATGGTAAATTTTCCTTCAACTTGTGATAATAAACATAATATCGCGTGTATTGAATACCCGTCGATGGCTTACAATAGCAAAAAATAACCTTACTCAAAAACACTAACTCAAACTAGTGGCCGAAATTTTACATAAATATTTTTTTTTATTTGCGTACTGCACTTCTGCATATAGACTTTAACTATGCCAAATCTCAGACTCCTCTGTGCGCGCGCAATATGCTTAAATATTTCTCTTCTCGTATTAATATATGTAAATTTAGATGGTGCCGATTCTGTTGTAAATCGCACTAAACTAATTTGAGTCACATCACATCTCTTTCTTGCTAACATTACTGAAAAAGGATGGAACAAATTAATCTTTGCCGTCTTCATTTGCGGGTATTTAGACGTAACCGCGATAGATGGCGACTAAATTTATATTGAAAACAAGCATTGGACAAATTTGACAGGACTAAATTTCATTCATCCTTTTCTTATGTTCTTTGTTAGAAAGAGACATAGTGAGACTAAAATTAGTATGTTTAAGTTCTTGTCAAACAATGTGACGATATATACGTGACCAGTTAATCAGTATATTACTTAATAAGAAGGCCGTAAATGTTTCAACCGTTTTATCGAGCGGTTTTTCCAATGCAGTTTTTCTCATAGGCTCTTAAAGAAGGGTATAATGAGACTTTGCTCTGCGGCAACGCACGAGTGACCTATGCACTGAAAAAAAATTACTACAAGTGACTACAAAATTTTATTTAACAGTAACACAAAATTTGACAACCAATAACCTAAACAGAGTGACTTGCAAAGTAAACTTACCAGTAACAAAACTAGTTTTTGTTCGTTACTAAATTATTGGATTAAATGTAACTAAAGTTAGTTTCCCGACAACTAAAGTTAGTTTCCCGACAACAAAACGTCAACTTACATAACTAGTTTTGTAGATCATTTTTTTCAGTGTGGTGTTGCAAGTGTCTATAGGCTACGCTAACCGCTTACTATCATGACGTAATTACCACCTTTATAAAGTAATATATTCCTCACGATGTTTTCCTTCACCGAAAGCTCAAGTTCATTGTAGGATTCGAACCTAAGACCATCGCTATGATAACGCTGCAGGTCGTGAACATACATGTACATGTCTGCATGTCCTGAGTCTGGGAGTAATCATCTATACTATGTATTAACAAAATAAAAAAGTAGTATACAGTTATCTGGTTTCCATAGTACAAGCTCTGCTTAGTTTGAGATCAGATAACCGAGTGTGAGGAATGTCCCAGGATATTATTACACTGCCGGCATATTTAAAACAAAGGTCGTTGCCCGCAACACCTGTAACTGACCTTCATAATAAGTAACTTATAAGTATAGAACCAAAATCTTAAACGATGAATCATGTCCTTAAATCACATTTTTCGTTTAGTATAGGTCCGCCATGAAGGGCTCATGGTGTAGCTTTATTAGCCGTTTTTAACCGATCGGCAAAGTTTAGCATACACCGGTGTGGACGCTATCCGGATGGGTGACCACTAATGCCCGGTTTCAATAAACAAAAACGAATCGTTTTGCTTACCAATAGTAGGTTTCTTTATTGCCAAACTGGGCTTATAGATAATTTCGTAAGCTAATTTTAGCGGTAGCTACTTCCATATGGGAGGGTCTGCTATGCAAAGCTTTGAGGTCTTTGCCTCATTATTAGTAAAGATATAAGAGTCTTAATTTTAACCGATAACGGTCCGTAAATTATAAGAATCGGCCATTACTGGTATTTCAACTCGAGCGATTTCCGTGCTTCGGAAGGCACGTAAAGCCTTTGGTCCCGGTTATCACTTAATTGAAGTCGTTAAGCTACTTGGAGGCCTGCTAGGCAGTTTGACAACTCTAACAGTAGGTTTAGGTTGAGCCTATGTCCACCGATCCGGAGTGGGCACGCGTGGTGGAGTATCTGCGCAATCCCGTCTTCCCTCGTTGGGAAGGGAAGCCTGTGCTCAGCAGTGGGACATTATGGGCTGATGATGATGACAGTTTATAGGTCGGAGAGAAGTAGGCTACATTTTATACCGAGTTAATAAGAGATGTAGAGATCGATTAGCCAAATAGCTGAATTGTGTTCCTACGTTGAGTACTGAGTTTCTTGCCGGAGTCGTCTCAGTTTAAGTGTATTCCGAACCGGTGGTAAATTCAACTGTATGTACCAATGTAACGTTCATAAGTGCCTTACTAGGGCCTAAACTGAATAAATGACTTTTTGATTTTGATTTTACGCGTGAGTAAGGCCGCCAGAGCTCATTGGGGAAGGGGAATGGATCGGTAACGCGGAGAACCCCGGGTGTTGACGGCCCAGACAGGCCGTAGTAAGTTGTTTACCGGCTCAATTGTATAAAAATAAGATATTTCTTTTATACCACTAATGTGGCAAACAAGCATACGGCCCGCCTGATGGTAAGCAGTTACCGTAGCCTATGGACGCTTGCAACACCAGGGGTTACCCGCGCGTTACCGACCCTGAAGAAACCACTTCACACCCTCTTTGAAGAACCCCATGTTGTACTCCACTGGGAAAACCACGGCGGGACGGAAGATATGTTCTGGGACTGCATGAAAATTGATTTACTGCTTCATTATTGGATAAAACACGATATTATTTAATAACGTCGAAAAACGCGCTATATAGTTTAAAAATAGAACGTCAAAACATCCGATAATCAAACATGTGAATCAAATTATTCAAATAATTCGAAACATAAAAATAAACAGAATAGAACCAGTTTATTAAATAGATCATTTGGTCTTTTTTGCATGCCATCGGATATCAATGTTCAAAATGTACACGTCATCGTGTGGCAGGTGTGGCGTTGAAACCGGAATTAGACACACTGTCTGGTCATTTATTAAAATTTATTTTTCATCAATTGAATTTCGAACACATATCGTGTTTTTTTTTACTTTATTATTATGTCGTGCTACGTTGGTGACATAAGATTTTTTTTTTTATTTATTTATACAAACTTTAAGATGTATCACGGTCAAGTTTAGACCACTTGGCGACCACTAGTACTTATTATTCTAGTTAGACGCCATCAATACATCGATACTCCTACAGGGTCAGTATTAGAGGAAGGATTTCCTGATTCCAACAGCGGTCAGAAACACGGAAATGTATCTAATTATGCACATTATAAAGTACAGTTTCAAATGAATGCAAATCACGTCTCGCTGAGTGAGACTAGAGTGAGGATTCTGATGTGTTAGATGGAAGACCTAGTAGTAGAGAAGACATTAGGCATAAAATCACCGAATAAGCCACAGTAAGCCCACAAAACCTATAAGGGAACAGTACAGGTCTACTGTTGACAGAATTGCAACTTGAGGGTGGTAACCAGAGTCAGGCGGGTACTACAAAGTACCCTACTACCTTCTATGGTTTTCTCACGATGTTTTCCTTCACCGAAAGCTCTAGCTCATTGCAGGGTAAAGCCCACGACTATAAGAGTAAGAGAAAATGCCAAATTAAGACGGGTAGAACATAGAACAACTCGACTGGGCAAGACAACCTTCCAGAATATCGCAGCAAAATAACTGAATGTTGTGTACCTGCGCGTGAGTAAAGTCTCAGAACTCATTTGAAATCTCGTATTGTCACGCGTGCATAATATGGTAATATAATACGTTATATTATATGTTGAACTTTTGAAATCTATTCCGCCAATTCTCCACCAAAGACAATGCGCCCTGATTGGCTAAGTCAAGGACACTAAACAGTACCGACCTTGTCGACGATATTTATAAGTTGAAAAATACTTTAGTTAGCGAAATTGGATTGCACGATATTGGTGCTGATTCTGTTTACAACTAAACTAATTTAGTCTCACTATGTCTCTTTCTAACAAAGAACATAAGAAAAGGGTGTAAGAAACTTAGTCGTGTCAAATTAGTCCAATGTTTGTTTTCAATATAAAAGTCGCCATCTATCGCGGTTACGTCTAAATACCCGCAAATGAAGACGGCAAAGACTAATTTGGCTGCTTTAAATATGTTCTATACTTGTTCAATAATGTTTGTAAGAAAGAGATGTAATGTGAATAAAATTAGTTTAGTGCGATTTACAACACAATCGGCGGCACAATTACCAATCTCGATTTTTTACAAACTCCAATTTTCAAACTACGCCTGTGACATGGAAATAATTAAATATTGGACAGGTTTATGTCGACAATTTGTTTTTTTTTTTGTATTTAGATCAATCGTGGTTTTTTCTCTATACTTTACTAAATACTGAAATATTATAATTGGTTATGGAAAAAAATAAGGAAACCGGCCGAAGGTTGGTACTCTGGTAGGTATACTTGATAGAAATACAAAGGTATGTAATATCTTGTATTTTGAAGCGCTCGTGGTGTAGCATGATTAGCCGTTCTTAATCGATCGGCAAAGTTAAGCTACGCCTGTCGTGGTCGGTACCTGGATGGGTGACCGCCTAGTGGTATTTCAAATCGAGCGTTTCCGTGCTTCGGAAGGCACGTAAAGCCGTTGGTCCCGGTTATCACTTAATTGTGATAGTCGTTAAGCCAGTTGGATGCCTCCTAGGCGGCTTGAAAAATTCCAACAGTAGGTTGACCACTAGCCTACCTCCACCGAACCGCAGTGGGCACGCGTGGTGGAGTTTCACCTTCATTTGTGAAAGGTGGCCTGTGCTCAGCAGTGGGACATTATAGGCTGATGATGATGATGTAATATCTAATTTTCCTCTTTGGACGCGCAAGGTGGGCTATAGCTTTTAGAAGAATATACATCTAAATATACCGGGGATCCCGCGTTTCCGGGATAATAAGTAGCCTATGTCCTTCTCCATACCATAGGCTATCTGCATGCCAAATTTCATGATGATCCGTTGAGTAGTTGAGGCGTGAAGGCGTAAAAAACAAACAAACAAACCCATTTTCGCACTTATAATATTAGTTAGGATTAGGATTGTTGCACTGAACCCGTTGGTCGATTTATTTTGAAGCTTTCCGCCCAGCGTTTGAACCAAGACTTTCTATTTTGAAAGAAAAATGTTTTTTTTCCCCCTTAGGGGTTGAATTTAAAGAAAACATAAGTTTGTAAAAATTGGCGTATGCCGTTCCTATTACAATATATACATACAATAAAAAAAATGCAGTGTCTGTTTGTTATCTCGAAATAACGGATTTTTACTAAATGCATATGAAAGTAAATACGGTCGAATACCAATAAACATTTTTTTAAAGATTTTGTCTGTCTGTTTGTTTGTTCAGGCTAATCTCCGAAACAGCTGAACTTATTTTAACGTGACTCTTACTGCCATATTGCTGATTTGACAGAGACAGAGATTATTTGGGAGGGGGCGCGGGTCGAACAAGAGAGTGATGCTCCGTGTGTTGCAAGCGTCCATATGGCTACCGTGACCGCTTACCACCAGGCGGGCCGTACGCTTGTTTACTGACTTAGTCCTATAATAAAAGAATAAACAATTATTCAATCATAGCACATTCAAAATAAAATAAAACAATTGAATCGATGGAAAGTTTAATGGCGAGTTTGTATTAAAAAAACCGTATATATTTTATAGTTTAAACTATGTCGTAACTTGTACAAATTGAAATTGTGTTATGTAGTTGAGTGTTATGCAAGTAAAAAGGTTTTAGGTACACGGCAGTGTATTGTAACGCCAAGTTACGGTTGTGAAATGACCCGTGTTTTTTCCAAGGGAGTACAGCATTTGGTTCTTCGAGAAGGATAGAGATGATTGCTGGGTCGGCATCGCGCGAGTGATCCTGGTGTTGTCGCGGGGTCGAATCCTAACAATGAGTTTTAGCTTTAACATCGTAAAAAATCCATAGCACGGTGGTAAGGTCCTTAGTACCCGCCTGCCTGGCTACTACCCTCAAGTTGAAAAATCTGTGTTCACACCTACTATTCTATTCTTGTGGCACTTTACTATTACACTTATTACTAAGGTGGTACAAGGCTGATAGTAAGCGGTTACCATAGCCTATGGACGCTTGCAACACCAACAGGGCTATTTTAAAACGCTCGGATTCGATATCGGAAACGGATTCAAAAACTACCGAGGCGAAATTCCGCGATTACTATTTTCATTTCCGAATTCGAATATTTTGTATGCTTCTCTACGGAAATATCAATTCAATTCATCAAAAAGTTTTCGTAAATTAAAATAGCAATTGCTGAAATTCACCTCGGATCTTTTAAAATCCGTTTCCGATATCGATTCCGACATTTTAAAATAGCCCTGCATCGCGCGCGTTGCCGACTGCAAAAACCTCTTCACACCCTTTTTGAAGAACACCACTTGAGACGCTTTTGAATGTATCTAGACTTTGTGTGCTTACCACCGTCGGCCACATCATCACATCAACGATTTTCCCCATCCAACAAGGTTAAGATAACCTTGGTACGATAAAGACTAGACCAAATATGATCATGCACTGACTGACCATGGCACCAAAAATATATTTTGTATGAATTAATTTTCATTTTATTCATTCGAAATATACCTATTTATGCACGTGACTAAAGTTTGTTGAATTATAATAGTTTTATTTTCATAAATTAATAATTTATAGTTAATTGATATGTTAATTTGAGAAGTAATCGAGATTGTGGCGGAGGAACAAACATAGGAGTCTGCTTGAGTTTCTTGTCAGTGTAACTTCGGTGGATATTCATCATCATCATCAGCCTATAATGTCCCACTATTGAGCACAGGCCTCCTTTCACAAATGAGGGTGAAAGAGAATGGGCAATACTCCACCACGCGCCACTGCGGATCGGTGGAGGTAGGCTAGTGGTCAACCTACTGGAATTTTTCAAGCCGCCTAGGAGGCATCCAACTAGCTTAACGACTATCACAATTAAGGATAACCAGGACCAAGGGCTTTACGTGCCTTCCGAAGCACGGAAAGGCTCGATTTGAAATACCACTAGGCGGTCACCCATCCAGGTACCGACCACGACGGTGGTAGCTTAACTTTGCCGATCGATTAAGAACGGCTAATCATGCTACACCACGAGCGCTTCGTGACGTCTACGCTATGGAAATGCAGAGATTGCGAATTGCAATGTAATATGTTGTACTCGGAATATAGAAAACGATGAAGGAATAGAGAATTTTGGGTAGATCCTATTCTTTCGCAGACTTTTTGCACGCCGTGTGCGTTATTGCTTAGAATTGTATAGGTTTTATTTTCACAGAGTAAAAAGTGCGGCACGGATAGTCTTCTTCGCTGCACCTTAGATGCAGTGATTGGTAGATACGTGATAGTAACGCGTGAGTTATGCCTCGAGTGTTGCAACCGTCCATTCGGCTAGGGTAACCGCTTACCATCAGGCGGGCCGTATGCTTGTTTACCGACTTCGCCGTATAATAAGTAAAAAGTGAGTCGCAAAAATACACCAATTTAATAACATTGAGAGGTCACTGACCTTTAATAAACATAATTTGACCTTTATTTATTTTCGTAACCTCATTCACGTAATGGCCTTCGCCTTACATTATTTTAAATTAAATTGCTGACTATGAATATAATTATGTTACAATTAATGGAATGGTAACGGTGCGTGAAATATTAACAAATATACTATTTTAAAAAACAGAAGTTTAATAGTGAAGTTTTTAATTAACATTTTTTTTGTATCATAATAGACCAACTTAATCATTAGACCCTAGAACCAGAGTCCTTGTATAGACGAACGAAACGAGCCCAAACTCGATGAGGTTGCAACGTTTTATTACAGTTTCCATGGCCACCTTCCAGCTCCATCATCAGATCAGCTCCATGTCACAATAGTATTGCATTGCTAGGTAATTTACATATGCATGCAAAATTTCAGTTCAATCGGAAACCGGGTAGTGGGTCAAATTTAACTTGCAAGATTTGATTACAGACACAGACACCGGGACAGGTGGAACTAAATAAAATCTTTTAAATATAGCCAATATATGCCCGAGTTTCTTGAAAGCAAAAAAAATATATTACACGGTCTTCACGGGTTGAAGGCTGGGCCGGGCCGGGCAGATCGGGCCGCTTGGACGGGACGAGACTGAGTGAGACTAGAACGGTAATGTAGTGAACGGTCAT
This sequence comes from Polyploca ridens, assembly GCA_951394255.1. NCBI lineage: Eukaryota > Metazoa > Arthropoda > Insecta > Lepidoptera > Drepanidae > Polyploca > Polyploca ridens. The sequence goes on along the minus strand of OX596272.1, from coordinate 4,457,393 downwards.
GTGATTGTGTGTTTGAATTACGAGCTTCATCAGCTGCGATCTGAGCTAAGGTGATAGGGTTATCCGGCCCGCTGAAGGCATGTCTTGGGCGCCGTATGCGAGACAATGAGACCCGCTTGCCGTCAGGTAGCCCTTATCCTTGTTTGCCACCTTAGTGGTATAAAAATACGTAGTCTACGTGCGTACTAGTCCATTTTAACTAGTTTGCTTGTGAGGCCCGTAATAGTTCTATTCGTATAATGTAAGTAACTATTTAACGATTTAAGTGAACGTGCGAATTAGGGGTACCTAACACGCGATGCGTATTAATGAGCTAGAATAATCTACCTGCTCATGGAGTTGACTCCTGATTTGAGCAGAAAAAAACCTAATTAACTGACGGATCAATGTACAGCCCAATCCGCTGGGGTTGGAAACTTGAACAGTTGCACACAGGTTGCACTTAAAAACGATTTTTGGAAATTCCACCCCTAAGGTGGTAAATTAAGTGATCGCGGGAAAAACCTCAAGGCGGAAAACTAATTTGACATAAAAAAATACGAAGTCGTTCCTAAAAATAAAGTTACGAGTCTAAAATCGAACTGAATACTTCACACATATATTAATCTTGACCACAGACCGTAAAAAGTTAGACAACAAAGCGAAGAGTTTAATATCGCTAGAATAACACTGATGAATAGGGTTGTCAGAATTGATTCCGGGATATTACTAAAGTAAGATAAGCAGCTACTCTTATTTTGACAGAGCCGTTCGACGCACCGTAGGGCTTTTTAGGGTACCCGCCCTAATTATTATTTTAGAAATAAAAAATATCGTTCAATAAAGCCGTAACGCCATTGCTAGTCGATCGCTGTGACAGTTAATTCAAAATGGGAACATCATTACTAGTATCCTGGGATATTCTTCACACTGCTGACTGATCCCAAACGAGACTGAGTCACTAGTTTGAAGAACTTAAAAGATATAATATCAATTCGAACGAATCCCGCGTTCTGTCCATCCTTAAAGTAACGCACAAAAGATTTATAACATTATTCAAGTCATTTGGTCCGTCGGCGTATGCACCGCGAATAACAATGGCGCGGCAAAGTCAAGGACGCGGTGCGTATTATGCATGCAGTTCAGAACTTTTCCGGGATCGTTGGATTCCCGCGGTTTTGTTACGTTGGACTATGGTTTTTTAACTGTTGATAAGTTAGTCTGTATACAAGCATACTACCCGCCTTGTGCTGAGCGGTTAGGTGCAGCAAAGACGCAGAGGAGTCTGCGACCCACTAAAAGGCCGTCACGGATTTTTCACATATTCAAAGTACATTACATCTTCGATCATTCTGTCGGCGGAACTCTAGCTAGGGACGTATACATGCTATGGAAATGCAGAGATTGTGATGTATTATTTTGTACTTTAAATACAGAATTAAAAAGAAGAAGAAATAGAGATTTGGGTACATCCTATTCTTTCGCAGACTTTTTGCGCGTCGTGTGTGTTACTGCTTAGAATTGTATAGGTTATATTTTTACATACTAAAAAGTGCGGCACGAATAGTCTGTCGTCTGCACTGCACCTTACCTTATGGACCCTTCACCCCTCCCCAATATGCCCTGGCGACCTTACTCACGCGCAGGAACACACGATTCAGTTATTTGACTTGCAAAAGTTTTATTTCGATTTGCGACGTTTATAACCTAACCTAACTTGGCCCCGTGAAGCCTGTGACTGTGTGCAAATTTCCACACACTGTGTGCAAATTTCATGTCAAATTAGACTATGAGTCTGGCAGTCAGTCCACTCAGTTCCTCTTTACAAGCTTTTATTTAGTTTCACCTGTCCAGCAGGGCTATTTTAAAACGTCGGAACCGATATCGGATACGGATTCAAAAAATTACGAGGCGAATTTCAGCAATTGCTATTTTAATTTCCGAAAACTTTTCGATGAATCGAATTGATATTTCGGTAAAGAAACATCAAAAATATTCGAATTCGGAAATTTAAAAAGCAATTGCGCAATATCGCCTCGGTAGTTTTTGATTCCGTTTCCGATATCGAATCCGAGCGTTTTAAAATAGCCCTGCTGGTGTCTTGTGTGACTGTAATCAAATCTTGCATGTTTTTGACCAACTACCCGGTTTCCGATCGAGTTGACATTTTGCATGCATGCATATGTAAATCGGATAACAATGAAATAAGTTTTATTACATGGAGCTGATCTGATGATGGAGCTGGAAGGTGGCCTTTGGAACTCTTTAGTAAAACGACGCAACCCCATCGAATTTGGACTCGTTTGATTGGGAGGGCGCACCAAGAGCATTCTGAATGTGTTTGCTGTGAGGTCAGATGGGCCGGGCCTACTTTAGGCAGGTTTATGAAGCTGCACGTCAGGTGTTATGCTGCATAAACTGAGTGTAATTATTGTCTGTTGTTTTAATGTTTTAAATGTGTACTAACTTCGCTCTTAAGATTTGTATTTACTAACAATCTATGGACCCTGTTGTCTGAAAATAAATCCATTTTTTTATTTATTGGTCTTGACAAATACTCTGATAGGGTCCGATGATTAAGTTCGTAGACTATTAACAAAAGTTACAGATTAATAACAGCACAACAACAGTTGTCTTATCCTAACTAATATTATAAATGCGAAAGTAACTCTGTCTGTCTGTCTGTTACGCTTTCCCGCTTAAACCGCTGAACCGATCGCGATGAAATTTGGCATGCATATAGCCTATGGTATGGAGAAGTACATAGGCTACTTTTTATCCCGGGAACGCGGGTGAAACCGCGCGGGTCAGCTAGTCTTTAATAAATAAATTAACACATTTTTACGAGGCAGGGAAAGTTACCGTTACTTAACTCCTTGAGTCCAATTGTATATGAACAGTTTATCAGTATTGCATAAGTGTAAGTTAAAGTTATTACTATATAACTTGACAACCGTGTTGGGATTCTTATGGGCACTTGTAACCATAATAAAAATTGTATGTCCAAAAAGGTATGATTACGTAGTTTCATATTTTAAGGATTCCGTACCCAAATGGGACCCTATGACCAAAGCTATGACTAAGCCTCTGCAGTCCGTCCATCCGTCCGTCTGTCAGTGAGCTATATCTCATGAACCGCAAAGGTCTGCGCCCATTATAACAGCACGGCTACGCTTCGGCATTTACCTTGTCATGCAAGTGAGGCCTTTAAATCGTATGCGTTAAAGTAAATTTTACAATTACTAAATAAAATAGTGGACGCCTCGCGGCGCACGCGCTTGCCGCTACAAGCCACTAGTCCTGACGACCACACGCGAACGGTCCGCTCCCTTGCTGCGTGACGCCAGCAAGCGGTATCTTGCCAAAGCCGCGCCACCAATTACTCCGGCGCCGCGCCGCCCACGAGCTACCACCTCGTAGGTGGCGCGCTGACAGCTAGTGGTTGGATTGAGTTGAGGCGGTGCCGGGCCGTTGCTGCGATGGAGCGGTGCTGACATAGTGAGCGATGACTCTAATAGGTAGACAGTTATAATTTTCACAGAATGTGTATTTCTATCGTTGCTACAACAACAATTAACAAAACGGAACTCTTTTAGGAATACATTTCATTCATTCTCTACGGAACCCTTCCTTGGCCGGTTTTATTTTCTTACACACAAGGTAGCAAACGTGTAGGACCCGCTTTACGACCCTATAGACGTTTGCAACATCAGGGGGCGTATCCGACCCGACTCTTCACATACTTGAAGAGATGTTGAGAGAAGTCGATATGCCGGCAGTGGTAACGCAATGATGTTTGGTACTACTTAGCTGGTCTCGGGTACAATTTTGGTAGCAAACCAGCATACGGCCCGCTGATGGTAAGTGGTATGTATAGCGTATGAACGCTTGCAACACCAGAGGTATAACATCCTTTTTGCCCCATGCTGTACTCTCTTAAGAAAACCACGGCGGGGAGCTCATACCACAGCCTGAGTGTCCGTGATAGCACAGATTACTATAACTACCTCTGTGGTGATAGGAAGCTCCTTTGAAACCGCACAGTATACGAGACCATTTTGGTTTCAATGTGTGAGGATACCCTCCCTGTCGATGGCGAGAGTTGTGGTGGTAGAAGGTAGCCGTGGGCATTATTATAGACATATGTTGTCGACATCCCGCGTACCCGGACACAACGCTTCGCTTCATCGTTTCTTATACGAATAGCAAAGGAGTGAAACTCTCTTCCGGGGTCTGTGTTTCCCGACACCTAGACGTATTCAAGGCCAGAGTGAATAGGCTTTTTCTGGGTAAGCATGCTACATCCTCGGCCTCGTCATAACTCCTCCTGGGGTCAGTCAAAGGTCAAAAAAAAGCCCATTTAACATAAAAAAATATTAACAATACTTCAGAACACTGTCCGTTGTACAAGCGGTGGCACCCATATAAGGAGAAAGAAAAATTATCATCAAAATCGTCTGGCTAACGTCAAATATTCGAGACACATTTAAAAACAGGACAATAGGGATGTTTCCTGGGTAAAAATATAATAATTCTAATTAGTCCGTCAGTTAGATTATCAAAAAATATTGGACACGTATTTTTTGCTTTACCAAATCATTAACAATTGACGAAGATAAAGCGCGACTAAGTTCGAGAGTGGGGGCTCGTGACGTCACTTGTTCCTAAAAAGTGTACGTCACGCGGAACTTCAACACACGATATCTTCGTATTTTTTTGTTTAATTGACAAAAGAAAAAATACGTGTCTAATATTTTTTGATAATGTAAATGACGGACTAATTAGTTTTTTTCAGGAAAGTAGCCTATTGAGACCATCTCCTTTTTTAAAGTCAATTAAAAATCAAATACCGAATGAAAATCTCTAAATTGAATGTAAATAGAGTAACGTTTCAGTATTTTACTTACAGAACTCTAAACACGCGATCGTCAAAGATTTTCGAGATGAGTAACACAGAGGTACGGACACGCCGAAATTATGCCTGTGCAAATTACACCTTTATTAGGATTCCCGTATAAAATTGGTAAAATATTAGGTTTGGTTTACACTGCAACTTAAAAAAACTAAGCTGAGGGTTCGACATACAAACCAACATACAAGGTAGAATAGCGTTTATTCGCTCAAAGAGCAGCTCTGGGAAGTACCTTCACCATTGCAAGCGGACCAACACCATTCGAAGTGGATGTTAATGGGGAAGGCCTATGTTCAGCAGTGGACATCCTTAGGCTGATATGATGATGATGATGATGACGCTTCCAAGGCTTATAGAAACTTTATGGACTTTGAATTTCATTAAAAAAAAATGCTCCTTTAGACTATTGAAATTGAGCTATTATCACTACGTATAGAGAAGCTATCCTAAGCAAAGGTTATGTCTCATTTTTTTAGAGTCAACAAAAGTTCTCTTTAGCACTAAAAAAAATAATTAGTCGTCTAAGCAGACAGTAGAAACACGTAGCGCTATCAGAACGCTTTTAGAAGTATTTTTCTCGCAAACACCGTGATTTTTACGGCGTTTCAGTGTTACGTTTATCTACATCAGTGTTTTTCAATCTGTGGGTCGCGACCCCTACGGGGGTCACGAAACCTTAGTCGGGGGGTCGCCGGCAGAAGGAAAAAGGCAAGGTAGACTTCGCGTAAGCGGGCGTCCAACTTGCCTCTTACTTAGTTGCAAACCTCTCGCGACTTCTTGTATAAGTAAAGTTATCAACATAAAGAAAATCATTATCGTAGTCCTTTAATTTATAAATTCTTTGTCTGTCTGACAAGGGGGTCGCCAGAATTTTTCAACCTGTAAGGGGGTCGCGAAATCAATAAGATTGAAAAACACTGATCTACATCAACAAGTGTGACCGGATTGCCTCACTTGAATGGAACATAGTTGTGATGTGTGGCGTCTTCTCTATATCTTTAAGATAAACTTTATAAAATCCATGTATCCAAGGGCTTACACCAATTATTTCGGTAATTCCGAGAGGCGGATGACTCAGACTATTATGTCAGAATGTGAACCTCACTTTTTTAGCAGCCCATACCCGTTCAGGGGTCCGTATAAACCGATAAAAAGTTATCCTTATGTAATTTGACAATTATTACGAGTCGTTTTTTTAGTATGCGGTCGGTAACCCTAATCACAAAATGAAACTGTTTTATAAACGTTTATTGTTTCTACTGACACGATTAAGCACGTCATACCAGCGAACTTACTTAATGGGCTACATGACTAAAACAATCCATTTAGTCCGTCTTTTACATTATCAATAATTGGACTGTTTTACAAAAAACTTAAACCGACTTCAAAGTACACTAAGAAGTAATCAAATCCTGATCTGATGACAATGGGACCAAACAAGAAGTGTACCCTTTCAAATAAAAAAAGAATTTTCCAAATCGGTTAATAAATGACGGAATTATGAGGTAACAAACATAAAAAAAAACATTCGAATTGAGAACCTCCTCCTTTTTTTGAAGTCGGTTAAAAAATATTTGTGAAACAATGGGATGGAAAACTATAGTTTCTTTTTATAGAATAATCAGCAAACAGCCCGCCTGATGGTAAGCGGTTACCGTAGCCATATGACGCTTGCAACACACGAGGAATCACTCTTGTTACTGACCCGCGACCCCTCCGCAATGAGCTCTGGCTCGCTTACACACATAAAGTTATTTGGCCGCGGTATTCTTTAAGTTTAATTATGCAAGTTTACTCAGTTAAGGAGAATCTCTTAAGGCGATGATACCTCAGTGGTATTGACGAATCCTACAATGAGCTTGAGCTTTTGGTGAAAGAAAATATCGTGAGGAAATCACAGTACGGTGGTAGGGTAGTACCCGCCTTGCTGGCTACCACCATCAAGTTGAAAATCTGTCGCCAAGCACCTATCGGTGTGTTCCGACAGCTACACTTGAGAGCCAGTTCCTTCTAGGCTTTGTGTGTGCACCACCTTCGGCCACATCATCACACAGGCCTATACACAGTAAAAAAAAGTCTATATCCGTTACCATACAGTTTACAACAGGTATTACATACAGGTACCTTTCTCAAACTAGATTATGTATCGGGGAAACCACAGCATAACATTGGTTCTTTGGAAATCCCGTGATGAGCTTTCAGGAAAACCCAAATCGTATAAGGAAAAGGACAATACTTTGATAATCATAAAGTTTATATTAGAAGACCTTCGATACCACTCGAGTTAAGTCAGAGGCCGGCGCGTCAGTCAAAGCCATTTATTAAATTTAGGCCCTAGTACGGCATTTATAAGTGAGCATGACTTACTTAAGTCTGCCTTATAAATAAAAATGAAACTAAAGGGAAACTACTAGATACTACGTATGTCCTTCTCTATACCATAGGCCAACCAGCATACTCAAAGTGTGCTCCGCAGAGCCTCTGTGGCGGCTCCGCGATTTTGTAATACGTTCTTCAGACAGACAAGTTCAAAAAAAATATTAAATTAATAATTCGAATTTACGATTACAGAATAATTTTATTTCCTTCCAACCTGAGACTTTTTTCCGTCCAAATCTTTTTCTTTCCTATAAAATCTTATTGTGTACGGTAAGTATCATAGGAAAACATATTTAAAAAAAAAACCATTTACACAACTTACAGAAAGTGCATAGCATGTTCGTGACATCCAGGTGTACACTATATACGTTGTAGAATTTTAGAAAAAATTAACTCACTATCGTATTATTCAGGTACGAAAGGGTTAATATTTTTTTGATATTTTTAAAAGGGGTCCGTCAACTTTGAGAACCGCTACCATAGGCAGATATTGCATGCCAAATTTCATCGTGATCGGTCGAACAGTTAATGCGTGAAAGCGTTAAAAACAAACAAACTCACACTCGAATTTATAATATTAGTTAGGATATAGTTGATTAGACCAAGGAATCACGTTGTCTTATACAAACTTTGCCCCCGTTTTTCACCCCCTTAGGGATAGAATTTCAAAAAATCCTTTCTTATCGGATGCTTACGTCATACAAAGAACACACCCTCCAAGTTTTAAGTCTCTACGATCAGCGGTTTAGGCTGTGCGTTGATCCATCAGTCAGTCATTCAGGACAAAGCATTTTATATGTATAGATAACAACGATTGCTGATCAGCACAGTGCAATGATGCAAATCCAAGAGAGGTAGAGCATAGCGTTTATTCGCTCAAAGAGCAGCTCGACTTGTGAAGTACCTCCACCTTACAGAATACCGCAGCCAAATAACTTTATGTAGGTCGCCAGAGCCCATCGGGGAGAGGGAAGGCATCGCGTTATGCCCCATGTATTTCAATATTTTGTAAGCATGATATTGTTGAAATGAAATGAAATTAATTTATTTGCGAGAATAAGGGTGACAAAAATATTGATGGTATAAATTGTAGAGTTCCAAGCTTACTCTACCGAGCTTCGGTGTGCAAATATTAATATTAAATAAATTAAAAAACATATGACATAGCTCAAAGGGATAAGACTAAATTTTAACAAATATTAATAATTCAAATTAAAAATAATAATTAAGCATAATAATATCAATAATAAATCATTACAAATTCAATAAACCATTCAAGTCTCTGTCAAATTAGTAATTATATAAAACAAAACAAGTTCAAAACGGCGTTAAATATAAAAAGAAAATTGTTATTATAAAGAAACTACAAACATTTGTGTGCAGAACCCCCAAACATTTCACAGACACTTAACGACATTTTTTGTCCTACCACAAATCTTCGATCTTAATTACGCACGCGTCTGTCCAGTCCGAATTCTTTAACCCACTTTTTTACACATTTTTTTCACACATTTCTCAGTAACTAGTGTAAACATTTAACTTTGTTGGATTAGGAATAGAGAGAAATGATTTACTTGGACTGTGTTCCGTAGCAATATCTATACCTATATTAGTACGTAAAGAGAAAAATGTGTACCCCTTTTTAGGGTTCGTCCGTCCGTCCGTCTGTCTGACAGCGGGCTGTATCTCTTTAACCGTAATAGGTGGACAGCTGAAATTTCACAGAATATGTATTTCTATTACCGCTATAACTTCTTTTGTTTATCAGTTAGTAAATATTGTACGGAACCCTCCGTGTGCGAGTCTGACTCGCACTTGGCCGGTTTTTAAACACATTGAAGTTTATATGAAGAAGAAATGCATAACATTTCTTTATTTACTAAAACTTAACAGCATTTAAGGACCAATCTCATATAAATCAAACGTGGTTGTATTTAAGCAAGAATATCTTGTAAAATCTCAAATAATAACCATAGCTTTTTGTTCACAGATAAAAGCTTCGCCGAAGACAATGATATAGACGTTAAGTGATACAATCCCAAATATGTTTCCAATAAAAGAAAGGACTAAAGTGTTCCTAGTGCTAGTGTTAGTGAACTATCTAGTTGTAAAATGTGACGTCACAGACGATGCCAGTAGTGATATAAAAGAAAGCGAAGAAATAAATGAAGAAAGACTATTACTAAGTCAAGATGAACAAAATTTCGAAGATGAGGTAACAGATAGAAACGTCACTGAAGCTTATCAAACGACAACAGATGAAGTACGTGAGATCAAAGATTATGCTGATGACGTAACAACGACCGATGTAGCTGAAACTGTGACAAACGACTTTACATTGTCTATGATAGACAATAATGTTTATAAAACTAAAGGTACGAGCCGAGAGGATATTTATCATAGTAGAGACGACGTTGTGTCTAAGGTAAGTACACAAACATTATTTGTACGGTATTAATGGCAATGTTAGATGATTAGTTAATATTGTTTTTGTAAGTAGCCTTGTCTATCCAACGGCTAATTATAAAGACAAGGAAATCGCGGGCCTTCATGGAAGCTCTATAATGAATCTGATTGCAGACCACAAAAAAACTTGGTCTCGGATACCTTTTTTACCTTTTCTCGCATATTTTTACACGTTTTCTCTGACAAAAGCGTGATATGGTTTCTATAAGGGAGTAATATTTTTAGAGATCATGTAATTTCCCTTTCACCCTCATTTGTGTAAGGAGACCTGTGCTCAACAGTGAGACATTATAGGCTGATGATGATGATGTAATTTCCAATCAAATTGACTTGTAACTAATACATAATTGAAAGAAGCATTTATTATATTACAGTCATGACCTAACATACAATCTATGCGATTTCAGACAGAGTCAACGACATCTGCAATGACAACAAGAGCCATGGATGTCGAATCTTCAGCGCCCAGGACACCAGACCTAATGAGCGAGTTGGAGAATACTGGACAGAGAAATCCTAAGACTGAGAACTGTAAGTTATCAGTAACTCCATTTACTGTTCACTATTTTTGTCCTCCGTCACATAAGGCAATTTCTTGCTTATCAGACCATTTTCATCTTTATCTTCCTAGTCTTTTTTTACCTCTGCCGAATCTTCATCCACACTTTTCTTTTAAATATGATTTGACTCGCCTATTTGTTGGCTTTTCTTGCCTTTCGTTATTTATCCTTTATGTAGCAATTTTCCTTTCAAATCACAATCTACCCAAACATGCGTGATATCTTCACAAATTTTTCCTCCTTCACGATTACCTTCAGATCTCAAGCGCATCTCCCTCTATTTAACCATACGACAATTGAATCGTGCAATTAACCGATTACATTAATCTCCCTATATTTTATGCATTAAAAGCGTAAGTGTAGCTGCGGCCAACTTTCTACGAAGTTTGAATTGCTAATAGTCTGTTAGTACGTACATAATATACGCAATTGTTTAATGGGTCTTTATGTTTAAACACAAGAGTAGAAAGTAATATTTGAGATGTTTAAATCTATGGTAGATATTAGAATCCTAGTGAGGAAATTTATTGATGGCATGGCTCAAATTCTAAAAAATACTTTGAAGATTCAAAATCACAATCCACAGTACAAATTAATTGTCTGACGCTTTTTTTTACTGAAAAACATTAGGGTACTGTTCTATTACCATCCTCTTTGTCTGGTCCTTATTTAGGATTAGCTTAGTAAGTCATGTATCAACAATTTTATTATCAATATAATAATGTTATTTCTGAAACATTGCTTGGTGGCAACAGAGCAATATGTCAATTTTAAGCCGTACCAGGATACCATAATCAACTAAGACTTCTTTCACAGCGGGCTCCAAACAACCAGACAAGAGGAATTACGACGTCAAACCCCGCCTCACACCGATCGTGAATAAAATCACCACACTCAAAGGCTGGCTAGAAGACGCGTGGCTGCGATCACCCGCTGGTATCCTGGTACCTCTGCGGCCGATGGCTCTGAACAGAGCACTGGATGTTTGGAATGATCTTTCTGCCGGTGGCTTGAATGTGTCTGATATTATCATTGTGGGATATGATTCTAATGGTAAGTATAATTTTAAAGTCTCATAAAGCCACTCAAGCTTCTTCCCTCACCGTAAATCGATTAAGACCGAAATGAGCAATCAAAGGACAATAGAATCTAGCTAACTTTAGGGTGAAATTATTATTTTGTGTGTTATGGATGAGCTATGTAGTTAGAATATACACATTTTATTTTATTTATTTAAAGCAATTAGAAGCAACGATGTACCTGATTCACAAATCTTTAGTGATGGAGATGAGATGGCGAATGCCAGTAATGTTGACGATGACGGTCTAAATTAGACCCAAAAGACTGCTCTGATTGTGCGGTAGAAGCTAACAAATAAACTAGATTGATGGATGCTGCAGATCTTGCATCTAAAATACCTCCGGAGTCGTTGGAAACATCTATTTTATTTCGATCATTAAAAACCTACATGTTCATAAAGCGAATTTATAGGAGCTAGAGATTCACCCACATAAGCATATTATTTCATAATTGTCGATAATTAATCAGCCAGCAATTAAAACTGTTTTTCTAACAATCTAAGAAAAACACAATTGTCTTTCATTGTCTCAATAATTAAATCGACTTCCTTAATATTCAGTAGAAATGAACTAAGAAAATCACTTAGGACTTCTTTGGATGTGGAAGACGGAAGACATTGAATTGACAGTAGATTATATGTCTTATACAAAATACTTAAGCCTCATTTACGCTTAGAATGAACGAGTAATAACTATTTAATAAATAGTAATCACGACGAAAATTCTCTCAAAAAGACTGCGCATGATTTTCCGTAATTTATTCTGCCTGCATCATACTGGGTATAAAGTCACTACATACTACACAAGTAATTTAAGTATTTTATTGTTGCATAAATTAATTATGCGAATAAACCACCATAACCTGTTTTATTTCATTAAAAGGCAACACTCGACTCGAGTCAGAAAATGATGATTATAATGATATGAATTTCAACTGTTACATACCAAAACCTGTACTTTCTTGAGGAACGACTAAAGATTAAAAAGCACTGGAGATGACTTTTCAAATAGAATCTTAAGTCTAAGAAACCAATCTTGGATCCTTACCTGTAACAAAAGAAATGGATTATTAATTCAATAAAATAGGTGACACAGATTAGTAAGTAATTTTGACGTTTGACTAACATGCAATAACAACAAGAAAACAAGTAAAAAGTCCCGATATCTTATAAAAATACGTGAAGTGAAATTGTACCCCTGTTTAAGCATATTATGCACACGGAGGAGTGTGAGATTCGTAGGCATAGTTAAACTTTATATGGAGAAGAAGTGCAGAACTCCACTGCTGCCTATACACTTGAGCTTACGAATAGCCATTTGATAATATGGCGATGGAAGTTCAGTGACAGTACCGTGGCAAAGGTCGTGGTTAAAATTCAGCTTTAGATTCTGTGAAGAAGAAAATTGTGGGAAAGCCTACGACTACCACCCTTAATTTCAAAACTTGTCGCCGAGTTCCCATCGGTGTGTGTGGACTGGTAGTTACTCTTATAGACTGGGCAAATCATCACAAAATACAAGCTATGAATAGATGAACAAATACAGCAAATTTCAACAATCCTGAAGCCTTGGAGACACAATGCAGTTAAGTCTGAATTGAATCGCAATACTATATTTCATTGCACCTATTGGAAGGCTAAACAATATTTTTTCGTCATACACATAAAAGCCAAAAATTCTGAAAAACCCACACCGTTTCTAATTTACCGTGAAAATCCGCCAATAACATCAGAAAATGGGGGTAAAAATGGGTTTTTACAACATGCAGCATTACAAGAACCATATTAAATGACAATGACCGTGATGATATACTTTGCATAATTAAGAATGCTAGTCTCAACTTCTCGAGTCTGCAGTTTCGTATATTTTGTTTTTAGCATTGCGTTGCATGCAAATTTTTTTTTTTTTTTTTTTTTTTTTTTTTTATACCACTAAGGTGGCAAACAAGCATACGGCCCGCCTGATGGTAAGCAGTTACCGTAGCCTATGGACGCTTGCAACACCAGGGGCATCACTTGCGCGTTGCCGACCCTGAAGAAATCTCTTCACGCCCTTTTTGAAGAACCCCATGCTGTACTCCATTGGGAAAACCACGGCGGGGAGCTCATTCCACAATCTGACCGTCCGCGGAAGAAAGCTCCTTTGAGCCCGCACAGTTCGAAACAATTCTGGTTTCAATATGTGAGGATGGACTCCCCGTCGATGGCGAGAGTTGCGATGGTAGAAGGTAGCAGTGGGCAACAAGTCGAACAATTCTTTAGAACACTCTCCGTTGTACAAGCGGTAGAACACACATAAGGAGGCAAAGTCTCTCCTCAGACTAAGGGGCTCTAAACCGCTTGTGAGCTCGGGATCGTCAACAATTCTGATGGCACGTCGCTGAACCGAGTCTAAAGGCCCAAGCTGGTATCCAGGTGCTCCCGCCCATAGGTGACAGCAGTACTCCATATGAGGCCGGACTTGTGACTTATAAAGTTGTAGCCTTTGCCCCGATGTGAAGTACTGCCTCGCTCTGTTGAGCACTCCGAGCTTTTTGGATGCCAGCTTAACCTTGTCTTCCAAGTGACTTCGGAACAAAACGTCGCTAGAAATGTCGACGCCAAGGATCCCGATGCTTTGACTGATGTTCAAGGAGGTGTTCTGGAATTGTGGAGCCACAGACCATGGGGTTTCATTCAATATCTTTAAGCGCCTTTGCACATTATAAGAAAATGTCTTGTGTCTTAACAGAAACAAGACATAACATGTATGGGCGTGTCTGATCAGACATTTCATGTAATACGCACGGTCTCATATAACGACCAGAGCGACTGAATGTCTTATGAGACATGTCACAAGACATTTTCCTTATAATGTGCAAAGGGGCTAATACTAGTAAAAATCCAAGTCCAGGAGAACTTGGAAATGAACCGTTCAGTTCAGTTCAGTCTCTTTCGGGAAGAGGCCGGTATTATAAGTCAAAAGCAATGTTATTCCGTAGATTTTGGCCTCAACCTCTTGATTAGTATTCTATCAAAGAATTAGCAAGCATTTGACCATAATCCACGTTGATCTGGCTCTCAAATGAAGCTGGTACCTGGCTGGACCCCTTATTATGTGCTAGTTGGACGGCTACCAGAGCTTATGTGCTTATAGTTTCATCATGCTGGCAAAGGTAACCCAGATTTTCAGTTTTTTTTGTCAATCTCTCAACCTTTTAAATATTCGTGTACACTTCAGGTTTCATTTTGTTATGTTTTTTGGACAATGGCGCTGAATATTTTCCAACATCGCAATATCAAAATTTAAATGCAAGGTTATATTGTAGTTATGAAATATAAATAAATATTGCACCAAGTATGAAATCCTTACAGCGTTTTTATAACTGAGTTATTTGGTCCAATACCACAGACTGAGTGTCGCCTGAATAATAATTACTTCCAAGTGTTTTTTTTTAATTACTTTTAGGGTTCTTTACTACTTAACTATAAATTTTTCCCAAGAACCAATGTCTAAAAACTAGACATTTAACAATAATATGAACCAAAACCTAACCTACCGAAAATAATTTTCAAATAAAAGAATGGCTCGAAGGCTTCGTTCATCCTTACAATCCTTACTAATATTATAAAAGCAAAAGTTTGTATGTATGGATTTTGGTTACTTTTTCACGCAAAAACTACTGAACTGATTTGTTTGAAAATTGGCACACAGATAGAATGTTCTGGATTAACATATGGGATACTTTTTATCCCGGGAAAACATACGATCCCTCGGGAATGCGAGTGAAACCGCGCGGGACAGCTAGTAAACTATATGGCAGAAAGGGATATATGCGAGTTTATCTTTAATCTCGCTTTACTCCATACAAATGAGTGAAAATAATATTCAAATCAATTCTCGAAGAAAATGTATGTAACTTTGTTAAATTTGGTGATCATTACCATCTCAGGTAATATTGGGTAATAAACTGAATTGAAAATAACGATGTAATTAAATGTTTTTAAAAAGATCCGATTGTCATCTGACTTTGCAACTTGTTTTTCAAAATACCCAATAATAGCCCTTTTATACAATTATCTGACGGAACCAGCATCACTTACCAAAGGCGTACTTATCCAATCTTTTTGCCATCTATCACAAATTTTTTGCTATAACATTTCTGGTCACCATTTGACACGATAAGTGGAGCATAACGGTGTAGTTTACATAACCCTGCATTTACATTCACCTGGCAAGGTCGATTATACTTCTTAAATTAGCACATTAATATTATGTAGGTGAGAAATAGTTACTTTCTCTAACATAATAGATATGATGAAAATACTTTCAATTTTGATACACTATCGAGGATAGAGGTGGATAATAGAAGTGGTAGGTCAGTGAACGCATTTTGGACCATCATGGATCAGAGAGGTAAAGCATAGTTGAGAGAGGTAGAGCGATATTTCGCTCAAAGACCAGTTCGACAGAATCCTGAAGCCATGTTTTCCTGCGCGTGAGTAGCGAGTAGCGATACAACGTTTTGCATCCAGCAAAGGAAAGAAGGTTGCTTCCTAACTCTGTAATTACATGCATTCTCGCAAATAAAACATTTGATTTCATTTGATTTGACAAATTAGAAGATTCAAGAACGGTGAATTTATTTAGGCCTATTTTTGTTAAAAGTGCTGTATCTTTAATATCGTCATCGCCCTTTATAAGCGGGCCAGTAGCAAAACACAACCCAAGAATCAGTGCGAATTTTGTAAGTTTGTGTGTATGTGAAGTGTTATCTCCGGATCTACTGATCCTTTTAATTCCGTGAACACGGGTGAAACCGAGATGAATGGCTAGTTTAATATAAAAAGATCAATAAAATTCCAAACTACATGATCACCTCTTCCACAGGAGTCAACTGGCGTTCCAGACATAATCTCCACCTATCAAGTACCGGTTCTGGCGAGAGGGCTGTGCCAGAAGCTTTGTCAAAACTACTTCTAAAATATCAGGTAAATTTTAAGCTGTGTGGGTTGGACGGACATTTGATTTTAAATAATGTTTTTCAAATATAACTAAAGTACTAGCTGAATCTGGTCGGAGCGTCTTATGCGAAAGTGAAGCCACCATGTATGCCGAGCCTCCTTGTAAATACAAGCCTCACGCACACGTGTACAAAATATTGGGCTTCAGTTTCATATAAGGCGACGCTGCGTCTAGATTTTTTTGTTCGTCTTTGTTCTCTACATTAGGTTTCAAAGTAGGGCTCGTCGAAATGACGTCAACTAAAAATAGTTGTTATATCGATATGTTTATAAATCAAATAACATGGAATAATCTCCGTAATCTTTTACCTTCAAATCTACATGTTGAATTGAAGAAACTTCAGAGCAAAGACCATGACCATGATAGGCCAGGTCATCGACCTTCTAATGACATTTATTAGACATATGTTTTGACAACACGTCACACCGTGACAGTCGATAATGACACTATCAGACCGTAACCATCTATGACAAATGATATGTTAATAAGTAGTAGACACAATCCGTTGATTCGTCTTAAAATACCAATAGATGAGCTGTCAACTGAGAAAAATCTTCTTCATTGACATTGAAAACTCGTTCGATATCAAAATCACGTGGTAAATAGATAGACCAGCCCCTAACCGTCAACTCTTATTGCGATTCGACGAAGAGGGAACTGAATCTCTTTGGTGTTAGAGGACGATAGAATGTATCGAAAAAGTGACATCCCAAAAACACTTCAGTTAGGTAAAGTTGAGTGGCCAGAAGAGTTGATGATAGGACCCTTAATATACAGCACAGCAACCCGAGGCTATAACTCTATCCTTATCTTATAATATCAAACAGTAGAGGACAGCATTTAGTTTCGGAGAAGTCTCGGCTAGTGCGTAACATAGCATTCGTCAACGTCATGTTTTCGTCAAGAATGGTATACCAATGAATAGGAAAAAAAGACGCTCCAAACACACTTAGCTTCATCCTTACATTAACCAATTACTTCTGCCCCCAGGGTGTCCACACAGACTCAACAAGCGATGGCACGATGAGAGCTCTAGCTACTGCAGCTAAACTAGTTCCATACGACAGTGCACTATTCTTGGTCACTGATAAAGGAGCTGGTGATCCTCAGAGGTTGCCGCTAGCTTTAAGAGCTCTAATTGAGAAGAGATTGAAGGTAATCTTTGTAGAATGTTGGGATGGGTAGTAAAGGAAGTCGGCAGTGTTGTACGAGATTGGGGAAAAGTAAATGATGACTTATGTCCAGCAGTAAAGTGGGGTCAACATCAAGAGATTATTAAAATTGTAAAAGTTTGTGGCAGTATATCAGACAGTAAACGTCAAATGTCTTCAACAAAGACTGCTGATATTCCTAAAGTAACATAAAAATACTGTAACAACTCAATTAAGTTGATGAGTCTACTAAAAAAGAGATTAATCTTATTAAATTCTCCAGGTTTACACAATCTGGACGGACCCTAGTCACCCAACAGTGGGATCTGAAGAAGCTCTTCAAGAACTAAGGAACATATCCAAACAAACTGAAGGAGATGTGCTGCCATATTCTCTGCAAGTTACGGTATGTATGATCATTGGTAAATTCAACTGTATGTACCAATATAACGTTCATAAGTGCCTTACTAGGGCCTAAACTGAATAAATTACTTTTTGATTTTGATTATCATCAAAAGCTCATATAAATTCCCAATGTTACGAGTACTGGTACGAGATGTCCGATCAGCACACACAATAATAACACAATTGAATTACTTCACGAGCATGGCTTTCTCACGATTTTAATTCACTTAAAGATAGAATCAAAATAATTATAACATTTATAATATTAGTAGGAGTGTAGTTTAGAAACATATAGGGACCTCATATAGCTCCTTGTGGAACTCCGAAGTTGAATAAGTTACGTCAAAATTCCCCTTTTTAATCTCCATTTTATGAGCACAATTAATTAAACACAACGATAACTAAACATAATATGTTATCCATTTGTCATCTAAAACGTCAGCTTCAATGGGGTCAATGCTAGGAGATTTATGCACAAAACATAGTATGAAAATTATAGTTAAATACAAACTTTCCATACTAAACAAAGTGTTTTATGAATAGAAACTTAAGTGAGACTCAAATTATCGCTAAGTTTATGTTAAGTACCGAATATATTCAAGATTTCATGGCTAATTTCACAGTTTGCGAGAGAAGCCTGTCTCCCTGTGTCTTAATATGTTACTTTTACTAATCACATTCAAAGTCATATTATGAAGACCTAAGATCTTCGACCCCGAATCATTTATGAGCAAAAGGCAAAACAAAAAAGTGCCACCGCCAAATTTTTACTGTCATGTCGCAAATATAAGACTAAATCAAGATTTATCATATAAATAAGAGCATACAGGTATAATCATCTGTATAGGTATTAGGTCCTACAAAATTAACTGCTTTTGAGTGATGACCGTACAGGTCTTTCTTAAAGTGTTGCTCAATAATTTTAAGAAAAATATTTCATCGTATATTCATCACATAATGACAAAATCAAAGTTAAAAAAGCCACATTAAATGTCCGGGTTAGAAACTGAAAAAAATCGGGGTTATTAAACTCCTTGTCTCGGTTTATTGAATTAAGAGATTACAAATCTACTCAAGCGGAATATATAAAATATAAAAGTGATGACATGTAGGGATGACTTCCTAACACTTTTAGATATTTTTTTGTCGTTTTTATTGACCACAGACATTAATGTGTGAATTAACCGCAAACGAGGCGGCGATTTATAATCAGCTCACATAGGTAGACATACACACACACACACAGACACATTATCGACTACCATCACCACCCAATACTGAGTAAAATCTTTCTTTTTTACATTATTCCTTGAATTAAACACCAATAAATGATAGAGCTTAGTAAATGCTCTTCATTGTTACAGGATGTAGACACTTCTAATTTAGCAGCGTCAGAGAAGGAATTACTACAGCATCAAGAATCTATGGAGCTCATGCAGCAGAGGCAAGGAAGACTGGATGCTCAATTTGAATACGAGAAGTATGATGTAAGTTAAGATTACCCTTCAAAGCATGTGTAATTTTTTATCATTATTTTTATATAATACGGATATAATCTAACCGGAGGTGTACCTCAGGGAGCACTTATGAGCCCTCTGTTATAAACTATATGTATTCCTGAAATTCGCAGGAATACTGGTGAACCGAAGTTTGGCCACCACCACAACAAAACGAGCTATTCACTGAAGCTTTTAATGTTATACAGACAGTACAAGTAACAACAGCAATAGTTCAACAAAAAAATCTTATCCACAGACACTCCTAGTTAGGCGAGGTGGAGGAGAAGCTATATCTCTTGGAGTTTCTGTGGAGAACGGAGTAACTGCACTGAGGGTCTACATTGAAGGTGCTGTGGAACACGCTGTGCTGTACCCGCCTGATGGTGAGTAAGATAATGCTAGGTTTGATGTAGGGTAGAAAGGACCGTCCGACTCGCTGGACAAACGACCTGAGGAAGGTTGCGGAGGACTGGAACGCCTTGCGAGAGGACTATCTTCAGTAGCGGAGAGACACGGGCTGATAATACGCGCATATACTATACTAGCTGACCCGCGCGGTTTCACCCGCGTTCCCGGGATAAAAAGTAGCCTATGTCCTTCTCCATACCATAGGCTATATGCATGCCAAATTTCATCGCGATCGGTTCAACGGTTTAAGCGGGAAAGCGTAACAGACAGACAGACAGAGTTACTTTCGCATTTATAATATTAGTTAGGATGATGTCTATTCCTTAACGTTTTCACATCGCAACCATAATCTCACTATGGTAAGTGAATATCGAGATGGGAACAAAAGTGAGCTATCGTTGCTTCAAATCGAATTGGAGTCATGGACAGGTGAAGGGTAGAAGCCATGCGACTAAAAGAGTGATAGCTATGAAGTAATAATTGGCAGATTTATAAATTGCGCCGACAGTTTGATTGGTCAGGGCAGGCACAATGGGTTACATAAAGCCCTATTATATAAAAATTGCAAAACATGTCACAAAACAACCGGAACACATCATTGACAACAATAATAACAATTTGAATCCTGCCCCCACTAACGAGCATAAAGTAATTTTCTATTGTCTACTAATTTAACGGCAAATCGTCGGCAGCCATCATTTCTGATGTGAACCTGTGGCGTGAGACGAATGTAAGGTCAGTTTGATTAGAGATGAAGTGCTTTTGAGCTGGATGTACTGCACCATCGTCATCATTAGTACATATACATGCCCACTATACATTTCTTGACCCTTATTTGGGCTAGATTCATGTACATTATAATCTTGAGGGTTTTAGCCAGGCCAGTGCTGATTTGAATCTCCAGATGTAACTGATACTTATTTATGTAACTCATGGGTAAATACTGAAACGCCACTTACATCGAAGATGTCATTAGGTCGAATTATTACTCAAATTGTATGAGATAGAGGCTTCTCAAGGATTTAAGATGCTGCAAAATCTTAAGTTACTATACAGTAAGTAATATCTGCTTCATGATCAAAAGGTACTGCATTTATAGCCGAAAACAAATTAAGAGGAATGCAAAAGTTGGATTTGGCGTTAGCCTTAATCTAGTTAACATCAGTACAAGGCGTTTTATTTTCCACAGGTCCTCAAATCGACCTGTACAACCTATCATCAGTGGCTGCTTTCTCACCAGCTTCAAGAACCGAGGGGTTACTGCCAAGGGACGTGTACTTGGTGTTCCCAGGATCCATGTTTGATATGGACGTGTGAGTATTTATGAAGTTTTCATTATCATTTATCGTTGTCTCTTTATCTTTGTTTGTTTTGATGTATATTGCATAAACATTTCCAATTCTCTAACAAATCATTACAAAACTGCCTGTATTTTTATGACAGCGATTGAAAGGGTCAATTTTATAAGAATCAATGTCATCTAAGGAAGACTTCTAAACATTGAAATTATATAATAAGCCATTAATGCAGTCTTTATCTATAATTAAAGAATTCCCTTCATTTGGCAAAGCTAGGTCATGTCGATACGAACGTGTAAAATTTTGGATTATTGGTGCCGATTCTGTTGTAAATCGCACTAAACTAATTTTAGTCACATCCATGGGCGTACCCAGGGGGGGCAGGGGAGGGCAGCTGCCCCCCCCCTGGATTTCGTATGCCTACATACCTACTGTACTTAAGTTCATACTTTACAATATACTATGCGACTCACATCACATCTCTTTCTTACAAACATTATTGAAAAAGGATAGAACCTATTTAAAGCTGTCAAATTAGTCTTTGCCGTCTTCATTTGCGGGTATTTTGACGTAAACGTGATAGATGGCGACTAAATTTATATTGAAAAAGATCATTGGACTAATTTGACCGGAACTAAATTTCTTACATCCTTTTTTTATGTTCTTTTTTAGAAAGAGAATCATTACAAATTGTCATCTATACTAATATTATAAAGATTTTTTGTCAAATTTGTGAGTTTGGTTGGATGTAGTAATCTCCGAGGCTACAGATTCGATTGTAATGATTCACTGATAGCACAGCTGATAGGAAACTATATGTAGGCTGCTTTTTATCCCGGGAACAGCTAGGCGTTACTTAAGTCCTCACAGTTTATCAGGCCACTTTGACAGCACATATACATCCATACCAAAGAGACAAGACGCTTATCAAAACAGGCCTCCAAAACTAATACAACATCCTCCCGACAGCCTATCAGTACTCCCTGCAACTCCAACCACCACCGACGCCCAAAAAGCGATGGTGGGCGCCTGGCACCTCAGCGTCAGGTGTGACACATGTGATTATAGACTGCACGTCAGCGCCAGGACTCTTATACACTTCGATGTGGAAGTCAGAGGAGCTGGTAAGTGACCAAATAAATAAATAAAATTATTAAGAGAAACAAAAAACCCGACTGCGCATTGAAATATAAAACTAAAGAAATGTAACTCGAGCTCAAAAATCATTCCACGCAAACCGAACCGCGGTGGGCGTTGCCAAAAAAGAGAGACTCATCGCGCTGACAGTTCGCCGGTATCATTGAGTCGATGCGTTCGTGTCGCGAGGGACTTAGAACTGTGATTATTATTGTGTTTTGCGTTGTTTACATTGTGCAAATATGCCGTCATGTGTTGTTAAGTGGTGTAGAAGCCATACAGATATGAAGAATGCTGGAATCACTTTTCATATGTGAGTAAATAAACATTTTGAAATCCTATACTTGTGACTCTGGAAAGTGTTATGCAACATGAACGCAACATGCGTATTTATTTAACACGTTTTGATATTTCACTTAAACTGTTATGCACTAGTACCTATAATTATAAAGAGGATAGAACCTTTGTGGCATAGCGTGCCAGCCGCCATTTTAGTTTTTTTTTCAATGTTGCGGCGCACGGTGTTACTTATGTATATGGGTAGAGGACACTTATACAAACAAAAAATGTTAACCAATATGGTGGCCTAAAGTGTCACGTTTCCGAGATATTTGGAGGTAATATCCAAATAAATAGTTAAATCGGTAAAACTTTCCAAGACGGGACGTGGGGTAGGGGGGAGGGGGGGTATGCGAGGGGGTACGGGGAGGGATGCTTGCTGGTCGCCTATGCCTGCTCTCCCTCCGCGCCGCCGGCTTTTTATATACACTCTAGGGGTAGTGACCACAAGACTACAAAGAGTGGGGGTGCGCTGAGTTGGTTTTTGAACCGTTTGAACCTACGATTTTTCTTGTAAAATGTATAATTGCAGTTTTTTATACATATAAAATAAGTTTGGATAAAAAAAAACCTATCAAAGTTGAATTTCAATATAAATACATTTAAAACTCATCTCATTTGGCTGTATGGACTACACTTTTTCCTAAAGAAACGCAACTGTCATGTCAAAAGTCGCAAAATTGTGATTGTATTAACAAATTTCAATACAAACTATGAGGTTGCTTCAAGAAATGACTTTGCAGAAAGACTTCTTAGATAATTTACTATCTGTTAAAAAAAATTGAATGCCCAGACCAGCGTCACGTCTCAACGTTTATCCGTTAAATCAACCTGGGTACTATTATTTAAATACAATTCAATGCATATAAACACGTAATAAGTTCATTTTTAATGATTGTCGTTATTCTTATATGGCGATCTTTACCTCCAAATATCTCGGAAACGTGACACTTTAGGCGCCGATTCCACTGAAAAGAGTTCTAGAGTTCCGAGTTCTGCATTCCGTGTTGACTATTGTGCACACAGCAAGCAGTCTAGAGTTCTAGAGTTCTGCAATATTCGCTACTGATCACACATCATACACTTTTTTTACTTTCAAAGGTGCCACATAGCTTACAAAAAATAAAAAGTAAACACATGAACAAGCTTACTTATTTTTCATAACACCATTCACGTATCTCCTGGGGGCCTACCACAAGCTCTTAAAACAAGGTTAAAATAACCTTATTCGTCTTTTGTCCCGTTTTGACGTCGGATGTCAAAGAAAAACAAAAGTCAAATAAGGTTATAATAATATTGTTTTAAGAGCTTGTGGTTCGCCCTCTGATATGACCTTAACGCGACCCATCACTCTATAATTCGTATGTAAAAACCATAAACTGATTAAAATACTTCTTAATTTTAGATCCTTACAATTATAACACAAAGAAATATTTTAATCCAAAAAGCACATCACAAACTTTTAAATGAATATAATAGAGTGGTATAGTTAAATTACAACTAATTAATCCGACTTATATATGCATATGCATTACGATACTTTATAACTTATCCTCTTACAATCAATGCATAACATCGTCCACGCATCTCGCACTGCAGCAGGCGTGCGGACCAATTAGCATTAGGCTGTCCCGCCGAGAACCAATCATCGCGCTTGCCGGAATACAACGCGTTAGGCAAACGCGGTAAGCGCAGGTAATTGGCTTATTTGCATGTGTGTTCTTTCGTTCGAATACTAGAGATATTTTGTCAATGTAGTAAAGTGTGGAGCCGAATTTCGCGTTGATTTTGTTCACAATTATGCTTCCTTAGTTTTATATTTCAATGCGACTGCGTAAAACAAATGACTGAAAAGATAAATACAAGCTCTTTAATCTATAGAATTTTGAATATAACTTGAATTGTATAAAGGTATTGCAGTTTACGTCAAAATGGTAGCATAAAAGTATTACAATATATACATATATGGAATGGGCTGTTCACAAGCTTCCATTTGATACCCATATTGTTATAACGAAATTTTTATTTTTAATACTCCGCCTCTTTTTTTTGTGGACGCCATATAAAAATAATATACCCTATGACACTCCCACAGTTAAGACGAATCTAACGACACCTCCTATGCTTAAATCCATCAAGCCGAGCATGCCAAAGAAATAGACATACATACATACATACGTACGTACGTACATACATACACTCGAAAAACATAACTCTCCTTCCGGGTCAGTCGGGTAAAAAAAAATATCCACTAGGTATACAAGTCTAACAAAATCAAAAACAGAAGACCTTGCGTTTACCCAAAAATACATTCCGCTAATTCCTCACCACCAACAATGCGTAAGGCTTAGTTGGTACGCACTAAACATTTCGATGCAGTTATTGGTCGGTACCGTTTCATCATCATCAGCCTATAATGTCCCACTGCTAAGCACAGGCCTCCTTTCACAAATGAAGGTGAAAGGGAATGGGCAATACTCCACCACGCGTGCCCACTGCGGATCGGTGGAGGTAGGCTAGTGGTCAACCTACTGTTGGAATTTTTCAAGCCGCCTAGGGGGCATCCAACTAGCTTAACGACTATCACAATTAAGTGATAACCGGGACCAACGGCTTTACGTGCCTTCCGAAGCACGGAAAACGCTCGATTTGAAATACCACTAGGCGGTCACCATAGAATTAAAATGTACTAGAGTGGCAGTAACCAAGTGAGAACAGTAGACATGGGTTTGAACAAGGCAACGATCCCACCGCAAGCGCTAGTAGTCGTTGTCGAGTACTAGCTGTGCGCGTCTGGTGCGAATTGCTCGGATGTTTTTTTTGTTTTTACCGATAAAAATGGTTAAATGTGCAGTTCGATTATGCAGTAATGATAGTAGGACACACTCAAAGTATAAATCTAATGTCACTTTTCATCGGTAAGTCGAAATATTGATGCATTTCTAACAATTAAATTACGCGTCTCGGGGGTGAAAGAGACGCGAGGGGCGGGCACGATTTGGCCTCCCGCACTGCCCCGCACTGCCGCGCCGCGACTAGTGATGTAGCGCGACGGATACTGCAGTCGATAAATATTCTTATAGTTCATAAAAAAGTTTTAGACCTTTTGAGAACTAAATGTTTTATTTTTATAATGGAATGTTAATAGTATACCTAAATATTAAAGTAATTATTCGGTTTTAATAATTAATTGAATTGTTCAGTCGGAATTTGTGTTTTACGACTTTTTTGAGACTGAACAAAAAATTCCAATGGCAAAATTAAAATTACTTTCTCGGTAATATTATACTGAAGTGTCAGTTGTTTAACAAGCTTTTATTAGCTTCACGTGTAGGTAACTAAGTATGTAAACACATCTATGATGTCGATTTTATTTAACCTACTTCTAGTCACCATATCGTACGACAAAATTATGTTGGTAAAACTTTGACAAAATGGTGTGGGGCGCTTTTTAACACGCTTTTATAAGCTTCACCTGTATGTATATATGTACGTATATATGTATGCATATAATGTAATCTTCAAACGTAATTTTCATCGACTTCTAAACGTCAGATTAAACTGAAATTTTGCACGCTTATCAAGTACTGATGACAATACATTAATTTGGTACCATCGAGCTGATCTGATGATGGATCCGGAAAGTAGACACTGGTACTCCATAACGGAATAACGTATGTTAGCCGTGTTTGGACTTGTTGGAATCGTCTTCAGATGAATTTTGACCAGATATCTTATTCTATTTCATTATTCTATCTACATTCAGTAATTTACGAGATTAGAGGCCTATCAATTAGCATATCTAGAACTTATGTGCCAGAAATATCATCCATCATCTCATCATCATCATCATCTGTCAGTTTAGTTCTGAAAAGCTAACATGCAAGCCGTGAGATAATTTTGTCATCGAATCATCTCATGTACCTACCGTGAAAATCACATGAATAAATGCCGCGCTTTTTCAAACTGAACTTCACCGCGCACGACATAATATGGTAAGAAAATTATCTCAAGGCGCGCATCACGCGCATGTAACCCTGCTGGATACCTTATCAGGAAGCAGTGAAACTGGTACTAAGTTACCTCAAAATGAGCAAAAATTCGTGTTTTTATGTTTGCATCCAGGGTCATTCGAAATGCGTAGGCACCTAATAAATTTACCAATTGTATATTTTACGTTATAATTTTAATATTAATTGTATGGTTACATGCGGTTGGTATATTTGCCAGAACTTACTAAATAGGTAAGCAACATACATACCTATACATACTACAATGAATTATGCGGCTATCGATAATTCGGAGCACAGCGCAGTTACGTCCCTATTGTCACATATTCATCAATATAAATATCTATAGCTCATCTGCCTACGCTGGTACTGGGTGAAACTGTGCGATACTCGCGTTCTATACTTAGTTATTTTATTTCTATGGCGGTCACACATCCAGGTACCGACCACGACAGGCGTAGCTTAACTTTGCCGATCGATTAAGAACGGCTAATCAAGCTACACCACGAGCGCTCCTACCGTTTAATCAGTGCAAAACCACTTACTACTTGCAGTATTATATTAGTATCAGGAGCCAGAGATATTTTAAGTATAACGCTTCATATTCCCGAAGATGTAAAAGCAGCAATAACCGGTTACCACCAGTTTTTGTCGTAAAGGAATCTGAAACAGCAACCGTAATTTTTGAACTTAAATTTAAACAAAAAAGTATAATTGCATAAGTTCAACATCCTAATCCGATGGTGGTTTAACGAGAACATAGATTAGATAACAACAGATGTGACAGTTTAATGCGCTTTTTTATTATGCCTATTGTGCCATCACCATATCTCACTATGGTACGAATTCCAAATTTAAATTCATTAAAAACAATAGATTAATCTGCTTTACGTAATATGCGCCCTTATATTCAGTTTCCGCCTTCCAAATTTAAACAATTCCTGCCATTTAACAAGTCGCCTGACCTTTCAAAACCTAAATCATTGATAAATTGAATTATAAAACTAGAGAACACCTGCCGAGTCCCTAATTCCGGTACCTGCTTTTGGAAACCACACACTTTGGTTTAAGGAACACAACATTAAATTATTTGGCTGCAGGTATATGGTGGAAGTACTTCCCCAGTCGAGCTGATCTTTGAGCGAAATAACGCTATGCAATATTGTAAAAAAATGCATTCAATACACTGAAAAAAAAAATGGACTACAAGTGACTACAAAATTTTATTTAACAGTAACACAAAATTTGACGACCAATAACCTAAACAGAGTGACTTGCGAACTAAACTTACCAGTAACAAAACTAGTTTTTGTTCGTTACTAAATTATTTGATTAAATGTAACTAAAGTTAGTTTCCCGACAACAAAACGTCAACTTACATAACTAGTTCTGTAGATATTTTTTTTCAATGTAAATACCTACCAGTATATTTCAAACGCACTATCACTTCTACAATGTTTATTCATTGATACTAAACTTAAACGAGCCGTGGAATCATTTTAATATAATCATAATATCTAACTAGCAACCATAACAGTTAAAGAGTTATTAACTATTGCAAAAACTAACATACAAACAAGAAACATATTAGTGAACGCTCAATCATAACAATTTATAAATCATAAAAATTTTGGTTTATGTTTTTTTTTTTAAACGTATATATGAGCGGAGATTTTAACACATACAGCCTAGGGAGATGGTGATTGGCGAAATATTTTCTAATTGAGGGCGGTAGCCAAGTGGTTATTCAAAGTACTCTACCACCGTGCTATGGTATCCTCACGAAGTTTTCCAAGCTCATGGTAAAATCAAATCAAATTCGTAGTAAGGCACTTATGAACGGGAAATTGGTACATACAGTTGAATTTACCACCCGTTCGGAATACACTTAAACTGAGAAGACTCCGGCAAGAAACTCAGGTAGGATTTAAAACCTGAATTAATACGTCTAATTGTTCCGAGTGTTAATATAAATATATTTACAAGTAATAGGTCCATGTATTATATCAGTAATCTAGTTTCCATAGTACAAGCTCAGCTTAGTTTAGGATCAAATATTTTGTGTATGTCCCAGTATATTTTTATAATTAATGTAAAAAATGGAATCCAATAAAATAACAAACTTATCACCAAGAACATAAATAACAAATTCCCAATAACATACAAATTAAAAAACGAAAAATCATTACCACCGATATTCAAATTGATCGAAAAAAAAAATAAACAATCAACCGGATGTCTTAAAAGGTACATACAAATAAGATTCACATGTCTGTCTATACATCGACACAAACATATCAATATATTTTCAAATGGACATGGATGGCCAAATATTAAAATACAGGGAACTAGTTGTCCCCGGCGGTTTCACCCGCGTTCCCGGGATATAAAGTCCGTCCTTCTCCATACCATAGGCTATCTGCATGCCAAATTTCATGATGATCGGTTGAGTAGTTAAGGCGTGAAAGCTTAACAAACAAACACACTTTCGCATTTATAATATTAGTAAGGATAGAGAAAAAATTTCAATAAAAAAAATCGAAAAAAAAACCTATTTTATTGCATGCACCATCACATGGTGGTGCTTATAAGGATCAAATTAATATTGATTGTTATTTTTAACAACTAATCAAAACATAAAAAAAACACAAGTGATCCCATGATGCATCATTAGTTAACACCACACAAATACACACTTAATAAAATTCTAATGGATGTCCAAATATTAAATAAAAAACACATGCAAAAAACATTAGCCAGGTGTAGTTTATTAAATAAATTGTAAGGTTCCGTAGTTTTCAATATAGCATGAAACACGAATTGTGACAAAATAGTGGTCGTTTACAGTGTGACTATCGGGAGAATGCGTTTCTGACACGTGTTATTATTGGGCTAATCCTATTGCGATGTGACTTTCACAGGAAGGTTCAGTATTTTCTTAGCCATCGCAAACATAATCAAGTCATAATTTTTGCACTTTTTTTAATCCATTTCGTATTATTAAAGGTGGACTAATTAATTGACTCGCAGATGGGTTAACTACTAATGAAAACAACAAATGCGAGTCAACTTATTAGTAGGCAGGTGTTTATTCACATTTTTAGTAGGTGATGGTGATAATGATGATGATGTAGTCAAAGGCAGTATGCACACAAAACTTCGAAGGGAATCTACTTCTTTATACAATAAATATCCTGGGACATTCATCACCCATAATACAATAGATTACTGGAATTCACACATACCTATATCAATCACCAAAAAGCACTTATTAAAGTCGGCGAAATCTAATAGGCCCGTTTTGACAGCGCATATACATCAATGTGTCAAAATGAGACAAACATAGCGCGACAAGAGAATCAGAATCAGAAATAATTTATTGCGTACATCCTCTTGTCAAAACGGGCCTCTTAGATTTCGAAAACTCTTGCTGATTTGCTACGGGTTTTTATCCCTGCGGTACCCTAAGTAGTTTATGAATAAAAACATGCCATACGTCATTTAAGATCAAATTAGTTGATAATATTGATTAACACAACGATCATAAAAGTTGTCTATAATTAAAACCTTTAGCTTATGCTAACATAAGATTTAAAAATAATAAAAATTAGTTTAAAAAAACATGCAATGATACAATGCCATAAATAAATTTTAAAAAAAATAACCTCGTAATGTCTCGATGACAGCTCGGACCGCTTCGACCGTCTTCGGGCTTCCCAAAATGGCGACGCACCTTATTTAGGTCAAGGACACTTGCATTTTTCACAATCTTGATTCTATTTCGACTGGTTTTTAAATGTCGAATGCCATTTAGTGGCGATACCATGTCGATTTATCGGAATCATTATCGATATTTACGAAGTTTTTAGTGTGTCGTTTTTATCCAATTAACATATTTTCCGGTAAGTTTTTTTGGTAAGTATGGCATGTTTAGTGTTGTGATAATGTCGATTTATTTATGTTAAGTAGATTTTTGAATTTCGTTCCCAATTAAAAAATATACCGCAATCGACAATACTTTTGTCTAATTCTTACTGTCTAATTTTTACATGAATACATAGCAACCTTTTCCATACTATTTTATGTACATTAAAGCCAGCAAACTAAGCCAATATTAAATTTATTAAACTATTTCATAGATACCTCCTTAAATATCGATGAAAACCAATCACATCACTATCAGTAATAATCAGTATGTAAAGACGTGACATCAAAACTAGTTTTTTTTACACCTCACTCAAGATTACGTGACTGATTTTGAAAGCGTGCTGTTACCATAGATAGAGACATAAAAAACAACCATTGAGTATAACCGTGTAAGAATTGGCGGAAAAGAATTATAGATACATAAAAAAGTAGTGTTTACAACGTTTTTTGAGGCAAAGAAAAAATATCGTACAGGTTATAAAAAAATTAAAACAAAAAATCTGTACCGTTAAATAAAAAAAAAGTGATACTCATTCGCTGATGCCGTCATTCCATTAGGGTAACTGACCCTCGACTGACATCATCTCCGAATGCCCAAATATTATTACTTTTATCCGCCTTATCAGTTAAACATAAATATTATTGAACATAAAACTGTTTACCGATTTTTAAATTTGAAAATCGTATACCGGTTTTGAACACGTAACACCGAATTGTATGTTTATTATCTTATTTTTTGTTAAGAAGACTTTACAATGCACGATGTTTGTTGCAAAATTCATGATTCATTAATTCTTCCAAAATCATGCTTCTTCGTCTTTTTTATTTTAAATTAAGATATTTAGAAATTGTGCATATTCCCTACTACTTAATAAATATATCCGAAATACTCGTTTCAATAATATAATTCAGTAATTAAAAAAAAATGTTTTATGAAAATCCAATTTGCACAATATCCTATCTTTTTATATCGCACTATTGAACAAAAAAAATCACAGACGAAAAAATAAAATACCAAATTAAAAAAAAACACAATCACGCACGTCTATTCAATCTTTAACTTTGACAAGTTTTTTTTTTCACGATACAGTCTTGAATATAAATCCTTCAGTCAATATACACCACCGAACCCACTCGACAATAAAAAAACAATATTTACGCGCTCTTTTACACGTCATTCATTTAGAACTTCAATATAAAACTAATGAAGTTCACGTTTTATCAATAGTTATCATTATAAATAATATATGTTCATTCCGCTCTGATATAGTTTTAATTAATCCCTAACTGACATTTGAAATTATAAGATAAGATAACAAACTGTTTTATTATGTTTTCAATGTATTCTAAATTTAAACTATGTTTTATTTATTAGATATGAACGATTTTCTTCACACACGACTTTACACTAAAAGTAGCTCAACTTTTTTTATAATCTTTAAAAATATTATTAGTCTTTAAAGAACCTATTCAACAAAGACAGAAAGAAATAACACTAAACTCATTCATGCAGTATGCATGTATATTAGGGATGATGACTGACATGTCAAAACAGCATCTTTTGTTTATTATGAAGATTTGTATGAAATAGTGATTAGTGGCGCCATAATTTTACAGGGTCATATGATCTACTTTTTGCAGTTTGGTAATTAAAAATCATTAAAAGCATAAAATTGAGAACATGTTCCCATTTATTTTAATTGTTTTATACACTACTTAGTGTTTTATCATTTATCTTGAATGCCGGAAACATCCCTAATGTAATTACTCTACTCAAACTAAGAAAAATCGCAGCATAATCTTTATCACGTAGATCTAAAATTAACTCACTTTTAAATAAATAAATCTTTCTAATCGTCAACTAGCTGCAGATTTTCTGCTCATCAATTATTTCTACTATCTATGGTCATTGGTCTTACGTCACATATCCGTAATACGGAAATATCGATAGTTCAAAGTGTATCACGATGACCGCACTGGTCTAGGCGAGCGATAAACGACATATGGAAAATATTATTCATTCAATGTCCAAGTTTAGGAATACGTCTTACCTTCATGCTGTCTTAAAACTAAGTAATTCATAGTATTAAAAATCTAGGGCTAATATTACAAGTTTTTTTATACAACTATCCGCCCGACTGACAAATCTATACATAAACTGATCTAATTTCAAATTATCTGTCATATACCGCTTAGCTGGCCAATATGGACGCTTGCAACACTGAGCCACGGTGATAGTATCTATCTATAAACATTACCGTGACTGTGCTCTGCCGACCTTACTCGCGCGCTGGAACAAAATATTCAGGTGGTTTCCAGGTGGAGGAAAGGTGGTTTCCTAAACCGGGTAAAACAATTAACCCTGATGTTAATGGTTTTAATATTTCTTGTCTTTTCTATGTTACGTATCTTGAGATATTATTATACTCGATCGCTTGCACCACGGCAGTGAGACGTATGCTTTAGATACTCCAATAGAGCGCATTTTCCATGTAGATAACGTATATATCTTAAACTTGTCAATGACATTTTTCAAACGGATTCTTTCAAGAAAATGCTATCAGCAGGGCTATTTTAAAACGTCGGATTCGATATCGGAAACGGATTCAAAAATTTCCGAGGCGAATTTAAGCAATAGCTATTTTAATTTCCGAAAACTTTTCGATGAATCGAATTGTTATTTCCGTAAAGAAACATCAAAAATATTCGAATTCGGAAATTAAAATAGCAACTGCGGAAAATCGCCTCGGTAGTTTTTGAATCCGTTTCCGATATCGAATCCGAGCGTTTTAAAATAGCCCTGCAGGACTCGAAAGTAAAATTTGATTCAACCGCGTGCCCGAGTTAGCTATTGTTTTCCCAGGATAAAAAACCCTATGTGTCAATCCAGAACGTATTGCATCTATGTGCCTTTCATCCAAATCCGTTCAGCTGTTGATGCGAATAAAGCACAACATCTAAACATCAGCAACACTAAAAAAGCGGACAAAATGGTCTGTTTCAGATACCGTGAAACTTCGAGTGACAGGACCAGTGGCGAGCGTGAGGGAAACACTGCTGGTCGACGAATATGGTACCGAGTTGGCTAAACTGCCTTTCAAGTAAGTATTACCAAACTTTAAATATGTTTAGAATGATCCGTACAGGTTGATAAATAAGTTTTTGTTAAAAAAAAAAACATTTTTACTACAAGCTTTTTTTGGTGACTGTACTTGCATTGTCTTCCAATATACTAATGTATACCAAAAATCAAGTCAATCCGAACACTGGAAGTGGGTGAAATTCGACCTGCAAGATTTTACCCAAGCAATATCTTTCTTTTTCATTTTATTCTAATTAATTACTTACAGCCACACAATCAGCGCTCAAGAGGAGCACAGAGAGCCCATAGTGGAATTGGTAGCTAATCTAAGATTACCAAGTGTCAAAGGATCTAAAGTATACATCAAGATACTGGGCAGAGATGTGCAAGGTAAGATATATGGCCAACTTCACTTCATAGAGGCATTTAAATAGTACTGTCGCGACATCTATCAGCCATATATGAGTTACACTAAGATAGTTCACACCTGACTCACCTACAGACTTACACAGATACTCACCGGGCATGGGTGCTTCGGTGATTATTTGTGTAGGATCGGACGTGAGGCGACGGCGGCTTGCTTCCATTGTGGTGGAAGCGGCCAGGACTCCGCATCGCACACGCTCGCTGTGTGCCCCGCGTGGGAACCCGAGCGGCGGAACCTGGACGGCCAAATCGGTCGGAATCTCTCCCTGCCAGCAGTCGTGTCGGCGATGCTGAGCGGGGATACGGCGTAGAGGGCCGTGGCCTCCTTCTGTGAGACCGTAATGGTCCAGAAGGAGGCTGCTGAGCGGGATCGGGAGAGAGCCGATCCCGCCCGGAGACGATGCCGCCGAGGCACGGCCGTGCCTCGTGGCGGCCCTCCTGCCCTGTAGCTGGGGCTTAGAATCACAGCTACGGTGTTCCCCTGCCTGTCGTAAAAGGCGACTAAACGGGGACCTTCGGGGTCGTGGGCAATCGGGGCGGGGGCCCTGAACGCCCAGAAGCGACCCCGAGGAGGACGATGAGTCGCTGTGGTCACGATTCATCGTGCGATAGCACCGCGAGGGTGCTTCGGGGAGGTATCAAACTTCCCCCAGGACGGGCTATCACAGCGCCGCGCGTGGAGGGGCGAGCAGGTACGCGATCTGCACGAGAGCCCGCCCCCCTCTGTAGCGCAGATGGCGACCACCGTGGGGTTTTAGCCGGTAAAAGTCCGGCATAACCTGGCCGCTCCCCCCAAGGCGGTCGGGTATCCTATGAGGATTTCGCCACGATAATAAAAAACAAAAAAGATAGTTCACACCTAGAACAATAGATGGCGCCACAAGATCCTGCATCGCGCTTACGAAATTCATTCCACGATCTGCATTATACAACTGTCCGACTTACAGGTTGTAAGTTGGTATTGTACTCGTACAGTACTAAGGTGGCAAAGCAGCAAACGCCCCGTCTGATGGTAAGCAGATACGGTAACCTATAGACGCTTGCAACACCAGGGATATCACTTGCATGTTGCCAACTCTGCAAAAATCTCTTCGGTTGGATGAGAGGTTTAGGGAACGCTGTACCCTCAGAAAGTGCAGTTTCATTTGGTACATCGCTGGTTCCAAATTCCCAACACAGCGCGTGTAGCTCTATCGATCTTACTCACCGCAGAAACACAACGCCACATTTGGCTCTGATCTAGTTCTAGTAGCTGTACAAAACCTAACACTTCTGCAAAACCTGCAAAACCTTTCCAGGTGAACCCTTCGTCAGGCTATCAGGTCCACTAAACACCCCCGAGATTCGCCTAGGAAGATCAGCGTCCATAGTGTTCCCAGACTCTGTCAACGACTTGGAAAGAGTAGAAGAACTGAATTCAAGAGTTTATAACAGTCATTTGCGGTTAAATAATACTAATGGATTACAGATGGCGAGATCTGTTTCTCAGGTAAGTGTACCAACATACTTTCGAGTTTTCACTCGTTTAACTTTGGAGATGCTTTAAGAGAGAAAGAGAGACGTCGCGATTTAAAAAAATGTATGAGAACTCTTTTTTTATTCGCAGATCGTGAATCAATTCGGAACGATACTTACGACCATTCAGATTGGGCTGAGCACGAAGCTCTTTGGATCACCTGGCGATAATTTACAGGTAATGCTTCTATAATATGGTTATCTCTATGGTTCTATTAAGTTAAAAGTCAAGCAAGCAGACGGCGTCGCCTATGGACTATGGGATTACCAGGATTGCCTAAGTATTGCCATTATAATGCCTAGAAGACAATTGGCTCTCAAATGCAACTGGCGAGACTCGCCGGTAGTGCTTAGCGATACATTTTCAATATAAGGGTGCTCAATCCTTACCGCCGTAAGCTCATGCTCTCAAAAAAAAGTCTCTCAAAGTAGGAAGATGAGCAGCTATCAAAAGACCTATTAAATCAAGCTATGATCCATCATCTTTTATTTGTTATAGTTACACTTCGAAGTGACCAACTACAGGGAGCGGACGGAGGCATTCACCTTTGGAGCAGTTGGCGAGCTGAGGTTCCTGACCGGCATCAATCCTAGATCGTAAGTTCAAGACTTTACATCAAGATAATTGTATGAATGCAGAGGATGGAAGATTGAAATGTCATTGACAACATAATTCTCCAAAGACAATAAGACTATTGTCCTTCCATCACAATTACACCAAATGGTTCTGTTGCTCAATACGATTTTCTGAACAGCGACAGCTTCCACCCTCCCTGCTCCCCAGGTAGGTGGAAGCGTGTTTAGCATAATATCTCACAATTCATGATTTTTTACATGACATCGTTAAATAATGCTTCTTTCAGACAAAGCGTCCTATCAGGTCAGACAGTCAACGTAATCGTGAGTGCCACGATACCTTCGACAGCACAAGCTGGCCAAAGAGATCTGGTCACATTCACTGCGTACGGTAAGTAGTTCTAACTCCAGCAGATCCAAAATGAATCTTAGTGGGTCTACTTTTAGGATAGAAGTCCAGATAATATCCTGATTCAAGATGTGACAAAAGGGATGTTGTGCACTTGGGCAGAGACGAGCTAATTGATTTGCAGTTACATAAACAGCAGTTACATAAGTTATGGATTGCTTAGGTTCTTAAACTAGCTTCTCCTTATATGATATGCTGTTTATAAATAGCAGAATTTTACCGTTCTTTCTTCTTATACGCACGGGAACATTTGGTTATACTTATGTTCCAGTACCTTTTGGGAAGGTCCGAGGTTCGGTCATTATTGTAGAATCGGAAACTATAATAGACTGATCCATGTTTTTATAAAAATCTAAAAAAGGTCTTCTGTCTGATAAAGTAAGGTCCCAATCTTCTTAATCCAAACGTTTATTACAATCCTCAGGTCAAGAACAACTCTCAATATCAGCATATGTGTATGTCCTTCGGGTAGGAGACACTGGCTCCGATGTATGGGCGCCTGAAATTCGCCACAACTTCCAGGGTACCTGCTTTGGAAGGCAGGGGTCTGACTGCGCTCAACATGTGTGGTCTGTCACTGTTGTGGCTAGAGATGCATTGGGAGGTAATAAGATGGATTTGTAGCTAATTTTGTCGACCTAATCTTCTAACTTTAACTGACTGATTGATAGAACAACGCACCGTTTAAACCGCAGGGTCTAAAAAATTGCACATAGGTAATTTCCCATAACAAACAACTACGATATGGTCGAGCTTAAGCGGGTGACGAAAAAGACTGGTTCTAGAACCCCCAAGAACGTATGTCCTTTCTTAAGAAGAGTTGATTATCTGAAAGGAACACCTGCCTTTTACAAAGACTGTAGCAGAAGATTCCTATAATTCAAAACATAGATCTCTAACGCCCACATCATCTCTTGGCTAATCTTCTTCTTCCATTCTTAAGCGAACTAATTGAATAGCTTAGGCTCATTGGTCGATGAGTGGGACAATCAGGAGTACCCTTACGTTGCGATCAACGAGGGTAGACGACGATATATTAACGATAAATGTGAATGTCCTGTCTTTAGGTTGTAATAATTCTAATTCTTCTCAGGTCTCCTCCGCTTAACTTCATCACCAATCGGCCTCATGTACGACAGCGGATTCATATCAGGGTCTAGAGACGATGTGATAGCGACGTACCGAGCCACCTGCTGTGCGCCCAGGGTCATCATCAACGCTGTCGATGTGTATGGCAACACTAATAGTTATGCTGTTGATATTACTAGTAAGTTCATTGTTTTTTTTAAGGATTTCTTCTGACTGGTAAGTTTAGAAGATTTTAAAGATTATGAGATATGACAGGTCAAATAAGACCAAGGAGTAGAATAGAATAACTTTTGTACTCCACATATGAGAGGAGAGGAAAAAGAAAACTTATCCAACAGAAACAGGAATCTTGGTAGACATTGGAAAATGTCAAACAGGTAAAAGTATATAGCAGTACCGACACTTCAAATAGGAAACGATTGTTCGGAGACGACCTGGCCAAATTTTGCTTAAGAGAACAATTATTTAAAATACATGAGTCAGAGCATAACAGGGATCCAATGAGTAAACTCTGTGATCTCTTCAATAGTATGGCGACTACAGAAATATTGTTTACTAACGAATGCTAAAGCCTAGAAGTTTATCGAAATAAGTATATCTATTATACAAGAGAAAATAATTGACAGACCTCATCATGGTCCACATGCATAAACCTAAATAGATACCGCAAGTCAAGGAATCCTTTCAACCTCACTCCTTCTTTTCAAGATATATCCTACCGATTTCCGGCCAGCTTGAACTCCTAGGCATAATCTTAACTACCAAAATAAATTTTGGTAGTTCTATTGAGTCAAAGGCTAAAACCGCTGCAAAAAAGTTGGGCGTCCTCTATAAGGTGAAGCGGTACTTTACGCCGGATCAGTTATTGCAATGGCTGTCACCTCTGGGATGGATCTGCCAAATACCAGCTGGAGACCTTTGACTCAATAGACCGTCGTGCTAGGAAACTAGTCGGCGATGTTTCACTAACTGAGGCGAAATTAACGAGCCTTGAACATCGGCGTAAGGTTTCGTGTTTGTCGGTCTTCTATAGGATATATTTTGGAGAGTGTGCTACAGTATTGTTCAATCTAATTCCTCCATCCCCATTTCTCCATCGAAACACAAGACGCCGGGAGAATTTCCACCCATACGTTGTCGACATCTCGCAACACAACGTTTCGCGTCATCGTTTCTTATACGAACAGCAAAGGAGTGGAACTCTCTTCCGGGGTCTGTGTTTCCCGACACTTATAACCTAGATGTATTCAAGGCCAGAGTGAATAGGCTTTTCCTGGGTAAGCGTGCTACATCCTCGGCCTCGTCATAACTCCTCATGGGGTCAGTCGATGGTCAAACGCAAGCCCATTTAACGTAAAAAGTCCCTCCATCCGTATGAAAACCAGGCGTGTAACTTTTTATGTATCTACCATAATGTCACAAGATTGATTTAGTTTGGCTGGCATTCGATTTTTAACGTGAAAATGAAGCTATCCTATTTGTCAGCTAAACACATCCCTCGCTACACATCTCTGGTGGACATGCAGCCGCATGCGAGTTCCCTGTCCGCGCGAAACAGTTTCAAAAGAAGAACATTCGGCCCCATTTTTGCACAGATTTTGACACGCGAAGTACACTCGCGGCATCTATTTAGATGTATATCTGTGGCATGGTCTATAAACTTGAGATAGAATATTAATAGAGTGACTGTACTAGAGTATGTGCTGTGAGTACGGGTATGTTCAACGCTGCTTTGAAACAAACTGAACGTTCATAGTTTGAACGACTAAAATACACATAATGCATGTCAATTTCTGGTTTTTTATCGATTCTTTTAGCAAGAACAAATGACAAGGAACTCATATTGAATTTTTTTTCTGACAATAAATCACTTGTGTACGATATATCTGTGAATGCATCTATATGCAAACTGCTCAAGCTTCGCAATTTTATTAAGAGTGCGTACCAAGCCAGAAAAATATGGCAATGTCAGATGAAACAAACTTATGTCTAATCTTCGCGTGCAGATGAGATGGAGATAGCGTGTTCCGCGGAACAAAAATGAACTAAGCGCTTTTTAAATAAATAACTCGTAAAGTATAGAATATTTAATAAAAAATCGTTAGTAGCAGCCCTAGGTCATATGGTAGTGATATTACTTATCGAATTTTTGTCTTAATTAGATACACCATGAACGAATAAAACCGAAAATTCATTATTATTAGAGGTAGCTTTGTGTTTTTTTTTTATCGAGGAAATTGCATTCCATTATGTTTTTGCTCAGATAGAACCCTCGCGTATATAATACCCATATAAAAATATTTTTTCATTTAAATACTTATTTACTTGGTTAAATTTCAATTCTAAGATTGTTATTTTGCTTTATACACAGTCTTAACGCTATCACATTATTATTCTTAATCTAGATATAGGGAATAGCGTATGAAAGCGCGGGCGGAAAGCAAGAAGGCAGTATTTAAATATAGCGAAATTACAACCCATCAAACTGACCATAATTTCAGGTGTCAAACCAAATCCGAATGACAAAACAACGTCTGCAGAAACTATGGATTTAAAATCAGCAGGTCATTATAATCAGTTTTAAATGCATGTTAAAGCAAATCGCCTCGTGAAAATGCAGTTTCTACTGATGCCCTTGACGAGTCATAACTTCGCGAAAGTGATTTTAATTGTTAGCACTCAGTGCGCAATCAGTATTGCATGATTTTTGATATTGCTAACTAAATAGATACTTTTTATCCAGAAAACTACTAAAAGATGCTTCTAACACAGAATAAGTAATCGCTAACGTACAGAAGGTTAATTCCCTAATAATAATATGACAATAAACGCCTCTCTTTCTATCGCATAGCTCTATCTCTTTCGGACGCGGGTTCAATGGCTCCGTGCGCAATGATCCAAGTCTGTCTCTAGTCTGGAACGAAGAAAAATTACGAGCCATAAACTAATAACTTTTTTTTTTTTTTTTTTTTCAGATTACATCACAGATGCAGGCATAGCAGCTATAGTCCTAGGGGTATTCCTAGCGATAGTCCTGATAGTACTTATAATATTCCTAATTTACTGGTGCGTAAGGAGACGGCGCGAATCGAGGGAACTCCCCACTTATAATACATCTTCTCGAACATAAGTTAAGTTAGTAAAGAGCTTGTTTCAACCAATGTTATTTAAATATATTTTTAATTAAGATTAAGTTTAAAATAAGTATTAGAAAGATGGGGAGTAATTTTTTTATCCATAAGTTTGGACGTTACAAATACTGGCCTATTTTCGTGACATAATATATGTGATTAATTAAATTAAGTTACGTTTGTATTAAGAAGTTTAGTTACCTTAAGTTTTAATACAATTATTACTAACCTAAGATAATATATAGCGTAAGGACTTGCGAGACATTGCTAAAAGGTATTTCCTAGATATTTAAGAACTTTAATTCCTTTTTATTTGGGTTCCGTATCCGAAGGGTGCCAAACGAGACCCTATTATTAAGACTCCGCTGTCCGTCTGTCAGTGGGCTGTATCCACAGGTCGTCAGCTTCTTAAGCAGCCAATGCCAACAGTGGCAGTATTTGCAAGAACGAAATAGCGCGCTACATAAGAAGCAATTAGCTATATCCACCATATGGTTAGATATAATTACTAGGTACCCATATAAAACATATCTGTTCAACACAGCTCTACCTTATTGGTAGATATAATTTTTCAACGATTACAGATTTTTATGGCCTTAGAAATACGAAATAAATAAACAAGTGCAATTAATACTTATTTTAATAAAGGTATAGCCTTTACAATTTA
This sequence comes from Polyploca ridens, assembly GCA_951394255.1. Classification (NCBI taxonomy): domain Eukaryota; kingdom Metazoa; phylum Arthropoda; class Insecta; order Lepidoptera; family Drepanidae; genus Polyploca; species Polyploca ridens. The sequence continues at coordinate 4,415,945 of OX596272.1, read as the reverse complement.
TGAAAACAAACTTAACAAGATTATTAAGTGTATATTATATTTATAGACAAAATTAAAGTAGGAATCATTTTAAGGATATGGCAACTTTGGTCTTGCTGTTGTAGCGACTCTATCCTAAAATTTAGGGTATTTTTTAAAGCTATATTTTAAATTTTCTTTAAAAATACTTTCAGAATAAATATTTATTATTCAAATTACACAGTAAATAAATTATTTGACAGGTTTAGTGACTTCCAAAGGATCTTAGTCGTATATTTTTTAATAATTATAATTTTTTCAATGATTATCTAGGGACTTTAGGTTTTCATAATAGCAACACTAATACAAAATGGAGTTGTTGCTTTTCTTTCTGCAAATGACGAATGTTCATTTTTTATATTGAAAATAGTTCTTGCTGAAAGTAAGCGATTTCCAGAAAACTTTTGTGTTTAACATCATCAATTACGAGATAGAGACTCTAGTGTGCAATTTACGTTTTTGTGTTTTGAAATTATCAATTACTTCGAGATAGAGACTCAAGTGCGAAATTGACGCTTTTGTGTTGTGATATCAACTATTACGAGATAGAGACTCATAATTTACGTGCGATACAGACGCTTTTGTGTTGTGCGTTACCAACATGGTTGGGAAAGGAAGTGTAAAATGCTCAAAATGCGGCATAACCTCAAAGGAAGATTCTACTGTAACCTTCCATAGGTTTCCTCTCCCGTCTAAGCATGGACCTCTGAAGTAAGTATGATCTCAAATGACATCAAGCAAGATTTTAACACGGCGCACAGTGGGCGAGGAAACAACATACCCTTTGATAGATTTTTGTAAAAACTGTCCCGTTTTTCTGTTAAAGTATACAGTTTAGTTGTAAACATCGCTATATTGAATAATCACCAGTAGGTGATGATAAGTGGAATGAAATATTCAATCCTCCTCTCCATATTTATATTCTATTCATTTGAAAAATTGACTAAACACCTATTTACAATAATAGCAAAATTATCAGAAAATAATATAGTGCACTTTTACTGTTTTCATAATAGCAATGCATGAAAAATACTTCTACATTATGCAAAAAAAAGCTTTTTACTTATTTATAAATGAAATAAAATATATTTTTTTCAGGGCTAAAGTTTGGGCAAAATTTTGTTTTCCCGATGGTGACTGGACATCCAATGAATCATTACATAAGTTGTATGCTCAGCATAAGATGATCTGCAGCAAACATTTTGATGATTCTTCATTTACTAGTAGTGACAGGAAAAGACTTAACAAGTTTGCTATTCCGTCTGAAGCTCAAAATATACTATCCCATTTACGTGATGAACAGTGTAATCCACCTAGAGCTCTTCAAGATGTCCAAGTAAGTATTAGTTTCATAGGTAAATAATTAGGCAATTTTGCGATGTATGTATGCTGTTCTCATAGCAGTCTACTTTATGTAAATGTAATATTGATAAATTATGGGTACATTCCGAATTGGATAATATCGCTCATAGTGCTCACAGTAATAATTTGCGTACCGAGTTAGATGTCACGTTAACGACAGCTGAGAACTGTTAACAATTCGGAAAGCTTGTAAACACGCTCACAGTATTCGAAACAGAACATTGGAGAATTTAATTAAAATCTGAATTATCAAGGTGCTAGGACTCCTTATATCTTTTATAAGTTGACTTGCAAAAAGGAATTTCTGCTTTTTTTATATCAGTAGGGCATGGTCGGTGTGAGCGCAAGATGATGCAAGTCATGACGTTTCACGGGACATCGTTATCGGACTCACACCAATTTGGTACAGATTTAGGCATGCTCAAATCGATTACAGCGTCAATTCGGAATGAAGCCTATGTACTATGTATTTACTCATTACTATTTTACTTTTTTTTTTCTTATCATGGTATGTGATGATGCGGCCGAAGGTGGTAAGCACACAAAGCCTAGAAGGAACTGGCTCTCAAGTGCAGTGTCTCTTATTGCTAAGTCATTAACATATCAGTTACTGTGTGTGTCATTTATTATACCAATTAAATTATTTCAGCACCATGATAAGTTGCAGACGACAGTTCATGTGGATATAGAAGCAACTGCCAGTACATCAAAGGAGATATCTAAATCTATAGGCGAGGCAAAACTGGATAACTCCAACTTGCTCAAGGTAATTTCAATTGTAAGACAAATAGATTAAAATGGTATCATATATTGGGTACTTTTAATCTAAGGAAAACTGGAGAAACTGTGGGGCACAAGATAAAAGTATGTATTTATGCAAAGGCATGTATTTAACGCGGCGACTAATTAATCTGAATTTAGGATTCAATTTTTTTTAAGAAGGTTACAAAAATAAGAGGTTGGCAGCTACAGTGAAGGATAATTTTAAGTAGAAAGTAGCAGCTAAATAAGCTTTTTTTTTAATTTAAACTGGCATTGATTTTTTGGTTTGGTCATGTCAGTTACTGTGTGTGTCAATTAGTAACCTATTCAATTATTTTAGCACTCTGATAAGTTGCAGACGACAGTTCATTTGGATATAGAAGCAACTGCCAGTACATCAAAGGAGATATTTAAATCTATAGGCGAGGCAAAACTTGATAACTCCAACTTGCTCAAGGTAATTCCAATTGTAATACAAATAGATTAAAATGGTATCATACAGGTCGTTGTTTTGGTCAGCGACGAGCGACTCAGGGTCGATAATACATGTGATACTGGTGCTAAAAAAAATATAAAAAAAATACTTTATTTTTTTATAATAATAAAAATAATATTAATTGGCAAATCATGTATAAGCTAAAGTGTAGACGTAATACTCAACGGGAATGCGAGGAAGTAAAGGGGTGGGGCGATGGCGGCTTGCACCTAGCTCTAGTCTGTGCACGTGCCTAGTGAAAAACTTTGCGGTAATTTTATTTCAAATTGAATAAGGTATTTCTCAACGCATTTACAGTATTTAATGGAAATAAGTGCATTTTTGGAAAATGTATTTTTTATACTACCGCTCCTGGGTCGCTTGTCGCCGACCAAAAAAACATCCTGTATATTGGGTACTTTTCATCTCGGGAAAACTGGAGAAACTGTGGGGCACAAGATAAAAGTATAATATAAAGGCATGTATTTAACGCGGCGACTAATAAATCTGAATTTGGGATTCATTTTTTTAAGAAAATAATAGTTTGGCAGCTACAATGAAGGATAATTTTAAGTAGAAAGTAGCAGCTAAATAAGCTTTGTTTTAATTTAAACTGGCATTGTTTTTTTTTGTTTTGGTAACTGAATTTATTTAAGGCGAAGACTTGACGGCGGATAAAAAGTAGAAGATAGGCTTTCTTAAATTATATAACCAGGTTGTATACAGGTCGTTGTTTTGGTCAGCGACGAGCGACTCAGGGTCGATTATACAAATGATACTGGTGCTAAAAAAAATATAAAAAAAATACTTTATTTTTTTTTATAATAAAAATAAAAATAAAAAATTTTGAAAATCATGTAATAAGCTAAAATGTAGACATAATTTTTTATTTTTTATTTTATTTATTAAAGAAACAAACAGCTATTTTTACACAATTAAACTTAAAAAAAAAAACGTAACACAGTTGCCAAAACAGTTTCTACTGCTAGATATTAACATTGTTTTTTTATCTTATGAATAGACAGGTGCAAACTTAATTAATTGAAAACAAACAAAATATGTAACTCTCAAACAAATTATACAAATCCTTATGATCGCGGTATGTAAAAAAAAAAAAACAATCAGTCTGACTTTAAACGACTGCGAAAGGCGCCCATCCTCTCGTGAAATATATCGATGTGACTATAAGAATGGTTGTAACTATTACAGGCTCTCACTATAAATCGGTTTTTAGTATAGTTAGAACAACAAATAGGTGTAAAGAAAATATGCCTTTTGCGTGTACGAAGCTTGGAACACTTAAAATCTATTTTATTTAAAAGATATGGGGAATCAATAATGTTATTTATTATTTTGTATAGAAAAATTTGGTCCCTATGTTCACGTCGCTTTTCCAATGATAAAATCTTATTCATGCTGATATTATCAAATCTGTACTCTAAACGCTTAACAAATTTATTTTGAATTCCTTCTAATTGTTTTATATATTTATCATACACAGGATTCCAGACTATGGATGCGTATTCCAATTGAGTCCTAACAAAAGCATTGTAAAGCAATATTAACGTGTTCATGTCTTTAAAATCAGCACTTTGACGGAATATAAAGCCAAGCAACTTATAGGCCTTAGCCGTAATCTTATAGATATGTTTGTCAAAGTGTAATCCACTATCCAAGTGAACCCCAAGGTCTCTCACCTCATCAACCCTCATAAGTCCCTTATTATGAAGTTTATAATTAAACTCTATTAGTTTATTTTTTCTTGTAAAAGTAATTGTATAGCATTTTTCTACATTTAAGTGCAATTTATTAATTGAACAATACTCACTTAACCTATCTAAGTCAATTTGCAAAGCTTCACAATCACTTCTAGACCTAATAACAGAAAATATTTTGGTGTCATCCGCATATAGTAATGATTTTGAGTGTTCAAAACAATCTACAACATTGTTAATAAAAATATTAAAAAGCAACGGCCCGAGGTGAGAGCCCTGCGGCACCCCGGATGTGATTGGAATAAAACTAGAGGTAAAACCCTTAACTGTAACTGCCTGTGTCCTGTTTCTTAAATATGAAACCAACAATACTCAACATACTCAACGGGAGTACGAGGCAGTAAAGGGGTGGGGCGATGGCGGCTTGCACCTAGCTCTAGTCTGTGCACGTGCCTAGTAACCATACTTTGCGGTAATTTTATTTCAAATTGAATAAGGTATTTCTCAACATATTTACAGTATTTAATGGAATTAAGTCCATTTTTTGGGAATATATATTTTGTACTACCGCTCCTAGGTCGCTTGTCGCTGACCAAAACAACACCCAGTATAAAGTAAACTGAGATGAGAAAAAAATATTAACATGGTCATATAAAACATACTTTGTGCGATATTTTAAGAGCGACATTGATATTGTATATGTGTACTATGGAGTTCCAGTGCTCACCCTCCTACTCCATCATCAAACTATGAAAACCATATGTGGTCAAAGTTAATTTTACTACAATTCCAACAAACCTAAACACGGCTAGGAAACGTTGCTGCGTCATGGAGTTCCAGTGCCTACTCTCCTACTCCATAATCAGACCCTAAAAACTATATATGATCAAAGTTCATCTCATGACAATTCCAACAAACTTAAACACGGGTAGGATATGTTGCTTCGCTATGGAGTTCTAGGGCCGACCCTCCTACTCCATCATCAGACCCTGAAAACCATACATGGTCAAAGTTCATCTCACGACAATTCCAACAACCCCAAACACGGCTAGGTTACGATTAGGGCATCGGAACCGGTTCTGAGGGTTGCAATAAGAACCGGTTCTTTCGATTAATTTCAGAAAGTCTTTTAGGATGCATCAGTTAAGAAGAACGATCAAAACTCACTATAGGTGGTTAGTGTAAACAACATGAAGCTACTTGTGGCGTTAAACAATATTAATATTGCAAAACGGCAGCTTGTGGCGAGCATGTTGGTGTGTAGCGACACCAAACTCCAGACAAAAAACAATTTTTAATTGATGTTGTGTATAATTATTAACTATTATTAATTGATTGTGTGAATTATTATGTTTATGCAATCTTTGAAATTTCTATTATGTTCCTAAAATTTAATAATACCTATAAGTAATTAATTGTTCATCATCTACATAACCTATTCCCAACTATTTGTGATCGATGCAATATGTTCGCTTCTTCCATTCTGCCTTTTTATCCGTCATAACAGCATTCACTCCTTTCTTATTCACATCATCTTTCTCACGATCTATTTATCCATCTCTTTTTCGGTTTTCCTCTTCCTGTATATACATACACCCATTTCCATATTCATAACTCTTTTACTAACGTGGCTTTCATTCCTCCTCGTAACATGTCTAATGTTCATACCGCTACTTTCAAGCTTCCTCTTATATACTCATTATTTATCATATCCATTATTGTCACTCCATACATCCATGTCAACATCATCTCAGCTGCATGTCTTTCATCCATCTTCTTTACCTAATGCCCAACATTCTGAACCATATATTAAGACTAAGATTTGTCATCACAGACTATATATTTTCCCCTTTAGCTTCAGGAATATCTTTGGATCACATGTTTGTCTTGTGACCTGTCGCCATTTTATCCAACCTGATATGATACACTACATTATATCACGGTTATTATCACCATCGTTCTGCATTTGTGAACCGAAGTACCAGAAGTCGGAGAACTGATACTCCATCAAGTAAAATAGGCGCGAAAGTAGAGAGACCGCCAAAATCGCAGAACATGTGTTCAGTTTTAGTTCGGCTAATTTTCAAGCTCTCTCCAGCTCTTGTTGCCATTTCACCATCCTACTCTGGACATCGAATCCATTTTCACTGATGAGAACAATGTTATCGGCAAAAAGCATGCATTTCCGACGTCAAAGCATCCATTACCAGCAGGAGCTACAGCAGCAGATAAAGCAGACAGACCCTTAGTGTAAGCCGACACCTAAATTGAACGTATCAGTATCTATAAGTAATTTGTTATGTTAGTAATATTTTTATTAAAAAAAAGACTAATATATAAGGTCCTAATAAATTAGTGAACTTCCTCTTGAGGGATGAATGTATAGGTCATTAGTAATCAAAAAATAATATATGAAAAACATCCGTGGGAAAAAAAATATTTTTTCTTTGACTTGCATAGAGACTCTCCATACAAAAAAGTCAAAGAAAAAATATTTTTTTTCCCTCGGTTACACTAATTTATTAGGACCTTATATATAAAAAAACTGGATTGTAAAAATACTTGATTTCATTTATGTTATTTTAATCAAAACAGTGTATTCAGCTGTTTGATTGTCATTCTACTTCATATTCGATCATAGAAAATAGTTGTATTGTTCGTTTTTGCAGATTTTACCAAAGAACTTGAAAATTCGAAGCTGCACAGTCGACGAAAGCCTATCTGTTATTCAAATCTCCTTCAGGATCGCGTTATTGGTGCAAAAGGCTGTCAACTGAATTTTCAGGAAGCGTCTTCAGCAACACATCTCCAGTGCGTCAGTTTTCCGGCGATCTTGTAGGCTTTAATGACCAAGTTTCAGCTCCTTAGAGAATGATCGGAAAGACCAGGCATCTCATAAGTGGAATCATTGTTTTCCTAGTTATCCTTCTGTCTTTCCAAATCTTCCTACTGCTGATCTTGTGATTGCACATCGTCTTCTATCTGATCTCATCTTCACAGTTTCCTGTGTTGGAATTGGTAGAGCCGAGGTAGATGTCGCTTTTTCGCAGTACGTCCAATCTATTATGTTACGCCCTGACTATTATTAACATTTTCATCTTATCTTTGTTGTTATCAATTGGAGACTAGTGGTTTCTTTATGAGCCAAGAGGTCCTCCATATCTTCTTTAGTTTGGTTAAGAAGTGTAGTGTCATTGTCATCAGCGTAGCGTAAATTATTTATCAGTAGCAGTAAAACAATATGTTTTACATCAAATTCTTTAATTTGGTACACCACTTAGTTGTTTTATTACGTGCATTTACTAAATCACAGCAAGCAAAATTAACTCTTATGAACTACTATTTATTGGAAACTAGCTTTCTCGCGCCGTTTCACCCGGGATTATAAGTAGCCTATAATACTAGGGCATTATATAGCTTTCTATTAGTGAAAAAAATCTAATCCGACTGGCAGTTCCAAATATAAATGCATAAAACAAACAAACAAAACTTTTCATCTTTATTATATTAAACCTAGCTGTCCCCCGCGGTTTCACCATTTAATTTTGTAAGAGACTAAATGGAGTAATATATAGTGAGACTAAATTAGTTTAGTTGTTAACTAATTGAGGCAGTCTAATTGAATCAGCAACATTGTATGTTTATATTTTAAACGCTCGTTTTTCTTGCAAATATTTTCCTAAAAACAAAGCGTCAAGCATTTTTATGGATAATGCACTTCATATATTGTTGAAAAAATACGCTCATTTGAACACTGACTGATAGGTAAAATTGATGTACGATACGTAAATTTTATAGATCTAGGCGACCATACCTAGTGGCGCGCTTAAAAGCTTTATTCAAAAACTCAAACAGATAAAAATATCTGATTCCGATATTACGATATTGGATCACTCAATTCCGATATTGTAATATCGGAAAAAAACGTCCGAGTTTTCGATATTACGAGATTCCGAGATTAATGCCCTAGTGCTTTCCTTCCTACTCCATCATCAGACCATTAGGTTGGGAGGTGGTGGCTTGCGCCTAGCTCTAGTCTGTGCACATGCCTAGTGACCATACGTTGCAGTTATTCTATTTCATATTGAATAAGGTATTACTCAATGCATTTCCAGTATTTAATGGAATTAAGTCCATTTTTGGAAAATGTATGTTTTGTACTACTGCTCCTGGGTCGCTTGTCGCTGACCAAAATAACACCCTGTATATGGTCAATGTTTATCTCATGATAATTCCAACAACCTCAAACACGTGTAGGATACGTTGCACCGCTATGGAGTTCCAGTGCTTACCCTCCTACTTCATCATCAGACCCTGAAAACCAAACATGGTTAAAGTTCATCTCACAACAATTCCAACAACCCCAAACACGGCTAAGATACGATGCTTCAATATGGAGTTCTAGTGCTTACCCTCCTGCTCCATCATCAGACCATGAAAACAATGTGGTCAAAGTTCATCTTACTACAATTCCGACATGCCTAAACACGGCTAGGAAACGTTGCTGCCTACCCTCCTACTTAGGGCATCGAGAACCGGCCGTATTTTGAAAACCGGTTTTTTCGGTTCCCATTCCAACCCAGAACCGGGTACCCGGTTCTTTCGGTTCCATTATTAATTTAATATAAACTATTGCTCTTTTTATTAATTTATCATCAAAAAGATTATAGGTAGTATAATACTAACCATAAAATTGTTTTCTATGATCGAATATGAAGTAGAATGACAATCAAACAGTGACTTCGGAATCACAGCTTTTGATTAAATTAACATAAATATAATCAAGTCTTTTAACAATCCAGTTTGTTTTAATAAAAGTGTAAGTGTAAAATATGTAACATAACAAATTACCTACTCATTGATAGATACTAGGGCATGTAATATCGGAAGGTTTTTCAATTCCCATATTGATTTCCGATATTGGACCTCAATATCGGAATTCCGATATTAATATCGGAATTAGACATTTTTATTATAAATTGCTCTGACGTCGAAAATATAGAAGAAGACACCATGGTGCATGCTTTTTGTCGAAAACATTGTTCTCGTCCGTGAAAATGGATTTGATGTCCAAAGCAGGATGGTGAAATGGCAACAAGAGCTGAAGAGAGCTTGAAAATTAACTGACCTAAACTGATCACATGTTCTACGATTTTGGCAGTCTCTCTACTTTCGCGCTTATTTCATTTGATGGAGTTTCAGTCTTCTACGACTTCTGGTACCTCAGTTTACAAATGCAGAACGATGGTGACAATAACCGTGATAATAAAGCAAAGTATCATCTCAGGTTGGATGAAATGGCGACAGGTCTCAAGATAAACATGTGATCCACGGATAACCGTGAAGCTAGAGGGAAAAATATATAGTCCGTGATAAGACCTGTCTTAAATATGGTTCAGAATGTTGGCCATTAGGTAAAGAAGATGGATGAAAGACATGCAGCTGAGATGATAATGTTGAGATGGATGTATTGAGTGACAAGAATGGATATGATAAATAATGAGTACATAAGAGGAAGCTTTAAAGTTGCAGCATGGACATTTTATGAGGATGAATAAAAGCCACGTGAGTAAAAGAGTTATGAATATGAAAGTGGGTGGATATACGGGAAGAGGAAGACCGAAAAAGAGATGGAAAGATCGTAAGAAAGATGATGTAAATAAGAAGAAAGGAGTGAATGCAACCATTGACATGATGGATAGAAAGGCAGAATGGAAGAAGCGAACATATTGCATCGATCATAAATAGCTGGGAACAGGATATGTAGATGATGAACAATTAATTACTTATAGGTATTATTAAATTTTAGGAACATAATAGGAATTTCAAAGATTGCATAAACATAATAATTCACATAATCAATTAATAATCCCTACTAATATTATAAATGCAAAAGTAACTCTGTCTGTCTGTCTGTTACGCTTTCCCGCTTAAACCGCTGAACCGATCTCTATAAAATTTGGCATGCAGATAGCCTATGGTATGGAGAAGGACATAGGCTACTTTTTATCCCGGTAACGCGGGTGAAACCGCGGGGGACAGCTAGTAGTTAATAATTATACACATAATCAATTAAAAATAGTTAAATAGCTGGAGTTTGGTGTCGCTACACACCAACATGCTCGCCACAAGCTGCCTTTTTGCTTTATTAATATTATTTAATCGTCACAAGTAGCTTCATGTTGATACACTAACCACCTATAGTGTGTTTTGATTGTTCTACGAAATTTACTGATCCATCCTAAACGACTTTTTAAAATTAATCGAAAGAACCGAAAGACCCGAAAGAACCGGTTCTTTATATTTAAGAACCGGTTCTTATTGCAACCCTCAGAACCGGGAATTCCCGGTTCTTTCGGAACCGGGAATTCCCGGTTCCGATGCCCTACTCCTACTCCATCATCAGCCCCTGAAAACCATTCAACCCCAAACACGGCTAGGATACGATGCTCTACTATGGAGTTCCAGTGCTTACCCTTGTGCTCCATCATCAGACCATGAAAACAATGTGCTCAAAGTTCATCTTGCTACAATTCCAACATGCCTAAACCCGGCTAGGAAACGTTGCTCCGTCATGGAGTTCCAGTGCCTACCCTCCTACTCCATCATCAGCCCCTGAAATCTATATATAGTCCAAAGTTCATCTCATGACAATTTCAACAACCTCAAACACGGGTAGTATACATTGCGCCGCTATGGAGTTCCAGTGCTTACCCTCCTACTCCATCATCAGACCATGAAAACCATACAAGATCAAAGTTCACTGTTTTCGGTCCCGAAACCAGAAGACCCCGGGGTCTTCGAGTCCAGCTGTTTTTTTTAAATTCGTATATAAATATAACACGATTTACCTAAAAAATAAAAACCAGGTTCAACTCGGTCATCGAGATACTAATTATGATTCCACAAACAAAAATACTGAAACCTTAATTCTTAATAAATTACCCGTTTAATTTTTTACAGCTGCTTGCAAATCGCAGCCCGAAAGTGTATTTTAATATGGAAGCCTATAGTTGCCAATAATACAATGTTTGTTATCCTACTGTTAATATTAGTCGCCAAGTCATTATTTATAGTACCCCACCTATTTTTTCATTGTGCCTGTTTAATATATTTGCTACCATAAAGAAGCAGCCACTATTTAGTTTTATGATCCTTGCATTTTGCAGCTCATCTAATTTAATAGTTGCTAAAATATTTAAACACTGCCAAGTTATTTTTTTTTGTAACCAATAGTTAGTCGCCATTTAAACAGTGCCTATGATTTCATAGGCACTGTTTCAAAGTTATTGTATTCCCATGGGTCAACAGGTAGGATTGCGTTTGAAAGTGCGGGGTGGAAAGCTAGTTGTATATGTATATCACATTATGTAACTTAACATACATTTTTATTTTTGTAAATTTTCCAGGAATCATCTACGAGAAAAGGTATCTTGAGGGACCTGGATGTGAAAAAGTTCAATGAACTCACACCCAAGAAGCAAAAGCTATACATGAGGTGTAGAAAAAACCTGTCTGAAATAATAAGGCTTCGAAGAAAGTTAAAAGGTGTTAAAAAATCCAAAAGATCCATATTAAATGATATATCATCAAATGAAGAAATCGGTGATATGTTGAAGAGTAAACTAAGTGGCTCATTTTATTTATTACTACAGAGCCAATTAAAAAATGTGCCAAGAAAGTTAACTGGACGGAGATGGACACTGGATGATAAAGTGTTAGCCTTAGGCATCTATAAGAAGTCATACTCTTGTTATAGACTATTAAGTAGGCTATTTTGTTTGCCTAGTGTGAGCTCCCTAAAGGCATTATTAAATAAAATACCTATGGTTTGTGGAATCAATAGCCAAGTCATTGATACCATAAAAGAAATCACAAAAAATAGAGATGTGAAAGAGAATATATGTATATTGGCATTTGATGAAATGTCTATAAGAAAAAATTTGACATATAATGTCAAACTCGACCAGTTGGATGGTTACCAAGACCATGGTAGCCAAGGCCGTTCCAATGTAATAGCAAACCATGCTCTAACTTTTATGGCTATTGGTGTTCGGAAGTGCTGGAAACAGCCAATAGCATTTTACTTCTCAGGAGATTGCGTTACAGCAGATAGATTAGCTGTTCTTATCAAGGAGGTAAGCCTTTTTTTAAGCATACTATACATAGTACACATATTAAAGTGTAATCCCATATATTTTTAATTAATTTAAATTTATTTACAGGTCATAAATGCTTGTTTCTGTGCTGGATTGGAAGTTATTGGCACAGTATGTGATTTGGATGGTGTTAATATACGTGCCATAAATTCATTGGGTTCATCAAAAGATCAACCATACTTCGACCATGAGGGACATGAAATTGTCACAATACTGGACCCACCCCACCTGTTGAAATGTTTCAGAAACAATTTCTTAAAATATAATATTCAGTTTACGCAAGATGTACAAATTGATGGAAAACGAAACCTAGGTTGGTATAATAAATTAAATAATTGGACAACAAGAAAAATATTGAAACGGCTTATTGACTGGCCTCGATATGCATTATTCATTTTGGGAATAAGATTATAATAATCTTCTATTGCAGGTATAGCAAAGTGGAGCCACATTGAGGATTTTTACAACCTAGACAATGAAAATCCAAACTTTGTTTATGCTCCAGCTTTAACCCAGCAACACTTGCAGCCGAATGGAAAACAGAAAATGAAAGTTCGTTTAGCTGCTCAAGTTTTGAGTCATTCGGTTGCAGCTGGAATATTTGCTAAAGTAGCCCTAAGTAAGTACCAAAAATATTCTGTGATTCTCTCATATTTCGTATAATATTATGAAGTATTGGTTAAAATCATAAACATTACTAATAGTTTCTAAATTATATAATAGGGTTAAAATATAATATATAATACGGTTGAAATATAAAAAAGAAGCATAGTAAATAATGTATTAATTACTATGTTTTTTTACTTTCAGATGAATTACCACAAGACGCCAATGGAACAGCAACAGTTGTTTCCAATATGGATAAGTTGTTCGACTGTATGAACGGAGATACGCCCGACAGGAAAAGAGGAAAGCAGTTCCTAACAAACATGTCCTCAACCAGCCCTCACTTAGATTTTTTCAAAAAAATGAAACCTTTTTTCATTGAAATGAAGTTTTTAGGGGCAAGAAGTAAGCCCCCATCACAAGACGGCTGGTTGAGGACGCTAAATGCAATAGAGCGATTGTACCTTAATTTAAGGAAATATAACATTAATACTTTATCAGTAAGGAGGCTTAATCAAGATCCGCTCGAAAACTGTTTTGGGTGTATAAGAAGCAATTGCGGATGTAATCCAAACCCTACGTCGGTCCAATTTATAGCAGCACTTAAAACTAGCATAATAACAAATTTAATTAATAACAATAAAAACAGAAACTGTCTGGATGATAATAACTCCATATTAGATAATTTTAAAATATTTCTCACGCAAACATCTGACATACCTGAAAAAACTTCTACCCCTAATCCATTAAACATTTGTGATAGTGGAGAAGGGCTAGAAGATATGCCTCAGTGTTCTGGTGAAATGCAAGCATGTGCTTATGTTTGCGGATTCATAATTAAAAAGATGGCACTTAATTGTACCAATTGTAAAAATATTATGCTTGCAGATCAGAACACTGAGGTATGTCATTTGTTCACATCATTTAAAGAATACGACGACGTTAGATGTAGTCTAAATTATGTCCAGTTCAGTTTTTGTAAAACAGTTGAAAATGCTGCAAATTTGATTAACAAATATCTAAAACATTATGGTCACGAAGTATGTATTAAGTTGAATTTAAAAAGAATATTAACAGAAAATATAGAAAATGATTGGCTTAAGGGTTGTGAGGAACATTACGCTACAAATATCGAAACGATTATTAAAAGCACATTTGCTATATGCCTAAAACGGTTTTGTAAGCTAAAAAATAATGATTTTATCGAGGAAGCATCCAAGAAGTCATGGAAGAGAAAAATAAATATTTTAAAAAACGTGTAATAGAATATTTAGACGGATTAATTTAAGTTTTTGATTACATATCAATTAAATTAAAGTTTTGTTATGTATATGCAATCCTTGTTTTATTTGCCAATATTAAATAAATAGTATTTACTCCTGAATATCTATTTAAAATTCCCGCGCCCCACACTAGTTTCTGATGGAATAAACGGTAGCGCTAGTGTGTTTCCGTGTAAGCATATTTTTTATATGAAGTTGATGTTCTTCTCCGCTAGGAGTAATAGTGTTCTGTGGCTGTATCTCATGAACGGTAATAGGTAGACAGCTGAAATTTTCAGAATATGTGTATTTCTATTGCCGCTATAATAAAAATGAAATAAAATTAAAGAGAGGCCATACAAGAAACTTTTTTTTCATAACAAAGTTGAGTTAATTATTCATTCACTTATTAAATTATACATCATGTTACGATTTCCTAAACAAAATTACCTGGGACCGTTAAATATTTTTCTGAGTAACCTACAAACATACTGTATGGATGAATACTACATATTATGTTCAGTATGAATAAACTGACTTCGACAGGTTAAAGATTGATAGAATGATTTTTGTCCTTAATTGGACAGAATAGGCTAGTTACCTGAAAAATTATATTTAGTCCGTCATTTACATCATCAAAAAATATTAGACACGTATTTCTTCTTTTGTCATTTAAACAAAAATATCCGAAGATGTGGTGTGTTGAAGTTCCGCGTGACGTCACGGTGTGGTACAGCTTTTAGTAAAATGTGATGTCACGAGCGCCTACTCCCGAACTTTGTCGCGCTTTATCTTGTCCAATATTTTTTGATAATCCAAATGACGGACTAATTAGTTATTTTTTTTACCCTGGAAAGATCCCTTTTGTTCATACAAGCAAGATAAAATGTATCTGATTCAACCAAAATCATAATCTTATATGACACAATGAATTCATCAAAAACATAGTAGAACGAAAGATAGAGGGAAAGCGAGGGAGAGGAAGACCAAGAATAAGTTACATAGATCAAGTAAAGGCAAAAATAGACGTCGTGTCGTATAAGGAGGTGCAAAATGTTGCTAATGATAGAGCGGAATGGAAGAAGCTACACCGACAAGAGCACAGCTCTTAAATACAGAAGAAGAACCAAAATCAATCAATAGAAAATCATAATCTTACACAAAAAGAAGTAATATATTTTCTTATCATCAATAAATTTTTTATATTTAATATTGAATTTTATAATAATTTATACTGTTTTTTTTATAGACTATATTATTTATATCCATTTCTTCATAACATTCCATATTTATTACATAAGCATTCACATTCACTCCAAAACATAACTTTTCTTGAAAATGTATATCTGCATATTTACTAATACGGGTAGTAAAATATTTAAAATGTTAACTTTAAGTGAAACTTTTCGAGCCATATTTTCTTATGTGAAAGATTTTATAACAAATATTAAATAATAAAACATAAATTGTGATTTTATTTTGATAAAATTCAACTATTAACTTTTACAGAACCCTAAAAATAAAAAAATTCATGAATTACAAAATATCAGTCAAATAGGCCCATCAAACAAGTGACCCAAAGAAGAACAAAAACATTAATTTTGTTTGAAACCTGAAGGGTTGGCAACGCGTGAGTGATACCCCTGGTGTTGCAAGCGTCCATTGGCTATGGTACAGACTGAGTCAAACTTATTGGCGGCTGTGATATTAGGCGCGGAACGCTGCGCAGTAGCGAAAACGAAGATATGCGGTACATTCGAGATGACTGTACCTGCGCAAAGACGGCTCGCAGCGCACTTCACAGCCACCATTAAGTTTGGTTCGGATTCTAACTGCTTGCCATCAGACGGGACGTATGCTTGTTTGCCACCAAAGTGGTATAAAAAAAAAATGCTATTTCCCCACCACTCACTATGCACTCTGATTGGCTAAGTCAAGGACATACTAAACATTTAAATGCAATGATTGTTTGGTATTATAAATCAGTGCAAAATCACTTACTAGTTTTGGAATTGGATTGCTCGTTATTACTACTCTAAAGGCAATTTTGTTAAGTTTGAATTGTGACCTGGCCTACAATGGTGCCGATGCTGTTATAAATCACACTAAACTAATTTTAGTCACATCACATCTCTTTCCTACAAACATTATTAAAAAAGGATAGAACATATTTAACATTAGTCTTTGCTGTCTTCATTTGCGTGTATTTAGACGTAACTGCGATAGATGGTGACTAAATTTATATGGAACAAGCATTGGACTAATTTGACAGGACTAAATCTCTTACATCCTATGTTCTTTGTTAGAAAGAGACATAGTGAGACTAAAATTAGTTTAGTTATAAACTAAATAATAATCACAGATTGCAAAGTTGCGAAATAGACAAAAAAAAGTTATAAACAACAGAATCAGCACCATTGTCCATTTATTAGTAATAATCATAATATATTTGGGACTCTATCGACAAAAGATTCACGTGACAGAAATAATATGAAAGATGTTTAAATACCTAGTGAGAAAGAGAAGGCAGCTAAAATTCAAGCAATCTAATATGTAAAGAGTTATTATCCAGATTTATTGGTCAAGTCTAGCTTTTAGACCATCAGCCAGGCCCGTAGCCAGGATCAATGTTCACGGGAAGATGACATTTTCAGAAAACCTGCTATATCCATACTAATATCATATATGTGAAAGTAACTACGTCTGTCTGTTAACTCCTCATGACAATCATGTGTGGGCAAGTCGGTTCAAATGTAAAAAAAATGTGGGGAGCTGTCAGCAGAAGTTTGCCTAACTTAACGCAACTTAAAAATTCAATGATAAGCCGGCACCTGAATGTGGACCTGCTCAGGACTACTCATCAGTCACAATTTATATTCTGTATGCAGATTTTACTCAAATTCATTGAGATAATAGTACAATATAGAGAGAGTAAAGTGTAAAGAAAATAGTAATTATAAAATCCATATTGATATGTACTGCAACTACATAAGCATTCATTATTTATTAACTTTTGTTTATATGAAATAGAGCACAAGTTATAAGCGGCATAAAAACTAACAGAAATCAAGGATTTATTTAGGTAAAGCCTTTTAACCTACTTACATTAGTTGCGGTTTTTAGAAAGTTTTGAAGATTTAGTATAATTAATATTAATCATTAATAAGCTACTTACAATAATTGCAACATTATCAATGAACTTCTGAACCTTTTTTATATTTGAGCGGATTGACACACTGACATCCGGCGTAAAACCACTTTCAAAGGGTGCATTCTTGTAAGATTTGTATAAAAAGGAAGACATAGTTTTCACAAAATGTTTGTACACGTTTCAATGAAAAAAACACTTTTGCAATAACAAAATATCGTGCCTTACACGAAAACACACACCGAAACCACAAAAAACAATCATATACTGAAAACTATGACAGTTATCATGCGAAAAACTACGCCAAGAATTTTGGCTGGTTTTTATGTCCTACGTCATTACAACGGCATTTTTAACATACATAAGCGTTAAAAATAAATAATAGTACTCACCCGGTCTTGTGATCAGTGTCTGGGACGGAGCTGCAGGCAGCAAAACTGCGTTATGAGTAAGGTCTTCGATGGACAGCCCAGTCACAGCGGTAGAGAGAAGAGGGTTTTTCACCGTGTTCCTGTTTGTATTATCACCGAAACTTTTGTCTGACATGTCGCCACAATATCAATTAACCGGTACAAGTAGAAATTTTCGCGAAATCACACATTTGGAGGTCATAAATTGGTAATTTAATTATGTAAACTTACGTGTCACTAGCATATTTTTGTCAATTTGTGACACATGACGTTTTTATGGAGAACGATGTCATCAATACGCATTCTTTTAAAGTGAAATACTTAGGATTACATAATAATAACTTATTTGATATTTCATACAATCTCATAATTATAGAAATTTTTTGCTGCTATCAAATTTAAGTAAATTAATAAATAATAGTTTCAACATGTAAATATTATCTTTATATACAAGAACAAGAAATTATAAAAAATTTAGTAAACTAACTTTATAAACAGTAAGCATTGGTAACTTGCATGTAACTTGCTTTTCGTTATACTATACGCTGTGGTTGTTTTTAGTTTATAATTATAATCATATAAAATAAGAAAGGTAAAAGACATCATAAATCCAAATTTAGAATAGAACGCAATAGTTTCAAAAATAAGTGGAACAAAATCCATCAAGTTGTTGCCTTTAATTACAACATTTATGAATTGAGCGGCGGACAATAAGACAGAAATCTTACGTAAAACGAAACAATGCAATTAAACGTCATCATCAACCAATCAACGAAACGCAAAAGATTTGCGTTTTGAGAAACGTCAATCATTAATCATCTGTGGATTTTGCTTAGATTTTGCTATTTTTGGTAGGTAGTTTAGCTTTTATTTGTTTACATTGTAAAAAACACGATTTATCAAATAAACACCGAAAGTTAGTACCAGTTAGTACATACCAACGATGTCAGAACAAAAAGCGGCAGCCGCACCTCCTATAAAACGTTACAGACGCGAAGAAAAGTCCTCTGAATCGGAGGAAGATATCGATAACTATGAACCATATATTCCTATCAAGGAAAGGAAAAAACAACAACTCATGAAGTTGGGAAGGCTTGGGCAGCTCGCTGCTGAGGCTGCCACGGAAACCAAGAGCTCCAGTGACAATGACCCTGATGATGAAGGTAAAAAAATAACATTACTTGACGACTAATCTGTTATTCTAACCGCGTAAGCGTAAAGTTTCTCATGTCCAAAAAAAACCATCAAAATTAAATAATAACCTCATCATCATCAGCATATAATGTCCCACAGCTGAGCACAGGCCTCCTTTCACAAATGAGGGTGACGGTGTATGGGCAATACTCCACCACGCATGCCCACTGCGGATCGGTGGAGGTAGGCTAGTGGTTAACCTACTGTTGGAATTTTCCAAGCCGCCTAGGAGGCATCCAACTACCTAGCTTAACGACTATCACAATTAAGTGATAACCGGGACCAACGGCTTTACCTGCCTTCCGAAGCACGGAAACGCTCGATTTGAAATACTACTAGACAGTCACCCATCCAGGTACCGACCATGACGGTGGTAGTTTAACTTTGCCGATCGACTAGGAACGTTTAATCATGCTACACCACAAGCGCTTCAAATAAATAAATAAATATCCTGGGACATTCGTCACACACGGTCATCTGATCCCAAACTAAGCAGAGCTTGTACTATGGAAACCAGATAACTGATATAATACATATACTACTTTTTGTTTGTAAATACATACTTAATATACATAATTACACCCAGACTCAGGACATACAGACATGTTCATGCACACAAATGCATGTCCTGTGTGGGAATCGAACCCACGACCTGCAGCGCGTAAGGTGAACCTTAACTGGCCCGTCATAAATAATAACCTCAACTTCTTTAAAATCAACAGCATCCCAAGAAGAATGGGGCCGTCGCTACAACGTATCCCTCCTGGATCAGCACAGTGAGCTCAAACGGATAGCCGAAGCCAGAGCGCTGTCTGCAGCAGAACGGCAGGCCAGGGAGGAACAGCATATACTTGAGAGTGTGGCTCAGAGCAAGGCGCTTATGGGTGTTGCGGAATTGGCTAAAGGTAAGGGCACCATTTGTAACCTTATATTCAAATGGGATCAAACTTAAAGTAGTACAGTGGCCACAGTGTGCTAAATACCACGGTGACATATAGGGCGAGAGCCGCGGTTGTGGTCACTTTCAGGATTATTTTTATTTATCTTTAAGGTTTTGTAGAAGTGTGTATGGAGAGAAAAGATGAAAGGTGTAAAATCACTACTGATCCAGTTGTGGCCACCCATTTCCACCTAAGTTTCCAGATAGAGGAATTCATTGACTGTCAATATAACATCAAAATCAAGTTCCTAGTATGTTTCAATTAGTATGCTTCGATAAGAATCCATGCAACAAATAAAAATTTAAGCAAAATATTTATCGATTAGTTCCTATACACTTACGGAGCCTCTACAATTGCTAGTTAAAAGTGATAATCATCAAAGATTTTATTTACTATAGACAATAAAGGAGTCAGGCTTCAAGGTCTTATTTATTGACTTTCAAAATTATGAGTGGCCACAACTGGGGTACTGGCCAAAACCGGGGTTCCTGCCCTATATTATTTATAACATAAGGTTTAATATTAACAGTCATTTAGTTGCCTTTCCATAGATATTTTAATGCTAGTCATTTCTCCCTTTCGGCACTTTGCTGTTACTTGCACTTTATGGGTTAATAACTTCCAAAATTAAAAGGTACCTAATATAATAAAACCCCTTCAACACTTTTTCAAACTTGTATCACAGGTATCCAATATGAAGACCCCATCAAAACATCATGGAAACCGCCCCGATGCATCCTGGAGTTATCAGAAGAGCGGCATGAGAGAGTGAGACGGGAACTATGTATACTAGTTGAGGGTGAAAATGTGCCGCCACCTATAAAGACATTTCAGCACATGAAGTTTCCAAAAGGTATGTGTAAAGACACTTTCTGAGGGTTTTTTTTTTCAGTTGATATATAGCTATATAGGAGAAAAAAAAAAAAAAAAAATATCTTTTCATGTATCAAACTTCAACAGGGGCTCTACCGCGTAACTTTGGTGGTAATCGTAACGAACACCATTAATAAAGGACAATGGCGAATTTGGCCCTAGCTGCGTATATCGACATAATATATATCAAAAAATTGCTTAATTAAAGTTAAATTAAATAACATAATTCAATATTTTTCAGGACTAGCAGTATGTCTAGAAAATATAAATATACATTAATATATTTTAGGCTGTTAGTTAAGCTGATTGTGATTCGGAACGCACCCATAATCTCGTTCCATATGTTTCTACGGTGCAAGTTTGTACGGTATTTATCTCTACATTGTTTTTTTTTATTTGAAAGATTTCTGTTAGTCATAATAATGATAAATAATTTTATTTTTAACAGAGTTTAGTTAAAAATGTTATTGCATTTAATAATACAAACTCTCTATGAGAAAAAAAACTTTTTAACACGATGACATTTTTTTTCCGTCAAATGAAACGCGTACGTAGTCTATGGTCAGCGTGCTCCTTGGCTGCGTTCAGTAACAACGCCGTGTGATCGCCCGACGATCATGGTAGCGTTCAGTAATAGTTCAATAGTATGTGGAATAGTATGTGTAATAGTATGTGTAATAGTATGTGTAATAGTATGTGTAATAGTATGTGTAATAGTATGTGTAATAGTATGTGTAATAGTATGTGTAATAGTATGTGTAATAGTATGTGTAATAGGGTGTGTAATAGTATGTATTCGGTCAAACGGTGTGTAGTTGTAGAACACAGCCCTTGAGTGAAGTTGATTGATCGACTTTTTGCGAAATTATAATATAACTCGACTTTCTTTTTGTGCGCGTTCGTACGGTTTTTGGTTTACTCCTGACTACACCACGACCCTCTGCTTTTCTACGGATACCGATTTCTTTTCTACACGTGACTACAACATTTGAATCTGGACCTTAGATAATCGACAATTGGCTGTGTTATTTGGATTTGCATTAAGGCGCGGACAGCTCACGATTTCAAACGACGAATGCACTCACACAACCTAGAATGTGGAATGACTGATGTGTGTGTACTTTTGGAAAATTGCATAGTATATGTAAGGAAATCAGAATAGATACGGATTTCTTAATGTATTGACATGTTGAGACGATGAACAATTTTCAAAAAAAAATATCATTGATATTAGACATATAATAATCTATCTATTTATTTTCATAACAGTATAAATTATTTAGGTCCTTACATATGAAATTAGCGTTTTGTCGTACTGACCACTTTGATCTCAAATATCTCCTCTTTGGTTAAGAATTCCAAATTCAAATTTATAAATTTTCCTCATTATTTTTTTCTTTGGCGTCGCTTATTACCGCACAATGGAAAACATGAAATATCGGTATATTTACGAGTACGAGTTCTGCCGTGGCACCAGTGCTGCAGAAACAGCTCGAAAGATTAATTATGTGTACGGCGCTGGTGTCGCAAAAGAAAGCACGGTACAGTATTACTCAACTTATATGGCGCGTCGTGAATCTTCGTTCGCACAGAAAAGAAAGTATGGCCCCGAAGATTAACGAAAGAATGCTTCAAACTTACAATCAACCTTAGATCACTACTATAAGGTTCATAATACACTGCAGCTGTTAGTTCTATCTCACTCGCAAGTCACGGCCCTCCGCACGGCGCGCGCTAACATGACGGCAGCTGTCGGCCAATAGCGTTTCCCGCACTTTGAAAATGTATTTTCTGCGCAGGTACATCGGTAAGCCATATTAATTCCCTGTACGTTTTTGGTTTCAACGTTTTCGTTCCGGAAAAGCCGACCTTCAGAACCAACCCCGTGGACGGCCGAAGACCAAAGTGGAAAATGAAGAATTAAAGGCTATTGTGGAAGCGGATCCATTATAAAGCACTTCAGAGATAGCTGCAGGCTTCGGGGTAAGTGATAAAACTGTATTAATCCACATGAAGCAAATCGGGAAAGTAAAAAAACTTGAACGATGGGTACCTCATGAATTGAGTGAATCGAACTTGCGAACACGCGTCAACTGCTGTGTTACTTTGCTCAACCGACTCAATAATGAAGGGATTTTAAATCGAATCATTACTTGTGATGAAAAGTGGATACTGTACGATAATCGGAAGCGCTCGTCGCAATGGCTGAACCTTGGAGACCCAGCCAAATCCTGCCTTAAACGAAAATTGACTCAGAAAAAGTTACTTTTGAGTGTTTGGTGGACTAGCGCCGTTGTCGTTCACTACAGGTTTCTAAAATCTGGACAAACGATTACGGCAGATATCTATTGTCAGCAACTGCAAACCATGAAGAAAGAACTAGCTGCTAAACAACCGAGATTGGTCAATCGCTCTAGGCCACTGCTGCTTCACGACAACCCAAGACCACACACTGCACAACAAACAACCGCTAAGTTAGATGAGCTACAATTGGAATGTTTGTGACATCCACCGTACTCCCCGGACCTTGCTCCAACAGATTACCATTTTTTCCGGAATTTGGAAAACTTTTTACAAGGAAAAAAATTCTACTCCGATGCGGCAGTCCAAACCGCCTTCAAAGAGTTTATTAATTCTCGCCCCCATGGTTTTTTAGTAAAGGGATCAATAAACTACCTATGGGATGGCAAAAGTGCATAGATAACAACGGTGCATACTTTGATTTATTAAATATATTTTACAAAATAAAAATTGACTTTATATTCCTCCCGTACAAAACGCCAATTTCATATGTAATGACCTAATATATGTAACTTAAACTGTTCACCACTACTGAGCAAACTGCTCACAATTCGTATTGCACCCTCCGCTGAAATGTGCTCCCGGTTAAATATGATTGAAAATGACGTTTTGTTACAAAACGTGTAAAAAATTATTTTATAGATAAAAAGGTATATAAACCAAAGGAGATTGACCATATTTGGGCCCACTATTGTGTCATCGCGTGTCTCAATTAAATATGATTCAAAAATCAAGTCTTATTTTATTATGTTCATTCACAAAATATTAATATTTTTCTATCCCGAGGATTAAAAACAGCATTAATAATATATTCGCTTGAACTCCTTTACACCTGTAGGTACGCCTTCCGCACCACAGATATCTGAAACCGTACGCCATTCGAATCACAGTTTTATTAATATCGAATGTTGCCAGGTGTTAAATTAGGTTTGTCGTAGTTAAATACGGTCTATATAGCTTTTTCTGATGAATAACGCTAGTAATGATGAAACGAAATTACGAGAGTGATATTAGATAATATTCGTCGGTTAAAGGTAGCAGAAATGCCAAATACACATTTTATTTATAATTGTGTTTGATGACAATGATTATTTTCCAAACAGAATGTAATGTAAGAACCTATTACGATAATAGTATAGTTATAAAAAGTAACAAGTAACATAAAATAATTTCTTAAAAGTATTAATTTATTTTACGAAAAATAAAATCTTCTTAATTTTAAGTTTGGCAACCAAATCCATTTTATGAGTACTTATTTTTGCTACTGTCATGTTATATTATAAATAGGTAAGTTTGGCAACCGAATCTTTTTTATGAGGACTCATTTTTGCCAGTGTCGAGTTATATTATAAATAGGTAAGTTTGGCAACCAAATCTTTTTTACGAGGACTTATTTTTGCCAGTGTCGAGTTATATTTTGAATAGGTAAGTTTGGCTACCAAATCTTTTTTATGAGGACTTATTTTTGCCAGTGTCAAGTTATATTTTAGTTCTGGTCACTAAATAAATCATTTTCATATAGTCCGCACTATCAGTCACCGTCCGTAACAGATATATTTTAGTAAAATAGTTGTCATTGTACTAAAACTTCTCACGGACCTTTTGAGATAACTTGAAAAGTCACAATATACATAATTAATTTCACTGAACTTGTGTGCACATAGATTGATCTTTATTGGATAAAACACCACTGATAATATGCATTAACCTGAAATTACAGGAATTTATGGAAATAAAACGAAGACGCTATGTGACTTTGCAAGATCCCGCCAAAAAGTCTAGCATACCTACGTTTAATCTTTTGCAAAACATCACAATAAACACAAATTGTATTTTTTAGTGGCCTCCATTAAAAAACCTTAAGATTACCGACTTACTAATTCTAAACCATTGAATTACTAAAACAAACTATGTAAATAGCCATTTTTTGCATTTTATAATCTTAAATTCTGCATCAGAAAAAAGAAAAAAGCTCTTAAACCCGGGTCAGAAAATTAAAACTGTTTACTGATTATGAAAATATAGTATTTTTTCTACAAAATAAAAAATAAATCATTGTGACACAAACATTTTCGAAGTGGAATTCCCCTTAGAAAATGGTCATTCTCCTTTTTACATACCTACCGAAGAGATAGGATTACTAATAATCCATGATATAATCAAGTTTTAAAGCTGCCATATTTTATGTATGTGAGTTGCCGCGACTTTAAATTTAATTTCCCATTAGAGGGAATAGGGGGACATTGATACAACCGTTATATATTTTTTACTGAACGCAGCCAAATCTTCGCCGATACACACATACGTAGGCATCAGTACCCCGAGTGTAAAGTTTGCAAAGAATTGACGTAACTATCGCGTTTACGTAATTCTATGAGAACTTGTATTGTACTATCTTAGCAAGCTTTACAGAATCACGGCCGCTTTCAGCCAGCGGTTTGTGCTCGACGTCTGAAGACACGTTTCGGACAATCATTGGTAAAAATAATCCTCACCTTCGGGTGTAATTTAACCTTAGGATTTTGGTGTAAACAGATACATTTAACGTTAAATGGCAAGGAAATATAATATTTTAATAAGTTCTTGGTAATTTTCTGTGATGTTTTTTTTTACATAATATGACGGTATGGGGAAGATTGATAGTACATACATACATATTAGAGATATCAACGTGTATAGCGTATTGACATTTCGTAGAGTACCATTAAATCTCTATTCAGAAGTAATCATAACAAACATCATCATCATCAGCACATAATCACTGCTGAGTGAAATAAGAATAAAGGTAACAGGAATACTACTGAAAAGAATGGACAGATATTCCACCATGCATGGCCACTGCAAATTGGTGGAGATAGGCTAGTGTTCAACTTCGTTGGAGTTTCCAAGCCGCCTAAGAGATCTCCAACTAGCATAACGACTTACACAATTTAGTGATAGCCGAGAACAACGGCTTTACGTGTGTAGAGGTTTCATACCCTACAGAAAAATAATAATTTAAACTTTATTTGACAAAGCTTTTTGTTTTGTCACTCTATCGATTTTTCCACGTCATTTTGTACATAATTTTTTGTAATAGTAATTAATTAGTAAATTTCCTTCAACCCTCTACCTATGAGTTTTCTTTAAAGTCTTCAGATGAGACCATAGGTAGACCGCACGCATAAAAAAGAACCTCGATTCTACGAGATCTGGCGACCGTGAATATGGAGCGTGCAAAGACGGAACGGAAGGTAGACCGCATGCATAAAAAAGAACCTCGATTCTACGAGAACGTGCCTCCTAAAGCACGGAAAATGCTCGAGTTGAAATACCACTAGACGGTCACCCATCCGGATACCGTCCACATCAGCAATTGCTTATCTTTGTCGATCGATTAAGAACGGCTAATCAAGTTAGGTACACTACAAGCGCATCAACGAGCCTAAAAACATTAATGAGAAACACTGCTTTTAGGAGATAAGCGCTTGGCAAAGATTCCGTGCTACTGATGTATTAAATTCAGAAAAATCTAGAAATCTTGACTGAATTTTATTCTGTATCTGCCCGAATAGTAAACTGCTTTGCATTACTGATACAATACCATCGTGTATAGGCATGCCACGTGTATGTCTGGGAGAAGGCAGTTCATATAAAATCGAACCAACTCATGTTTCATTTTATGATTCCAGAAATTGTCATCCCTTTCAATGACTTCTAATTTTAACTTTTGGGTTTGTCCACTCCAAATCGAAAAAATACGGGTTGAAGATTGTAAATCATATTTGTGTTGACTATATAATTAAAAGTAGTAGGTGGTAGAAAGTCAACTAACTACATAATAAAATGTATATGTCCCAAGTTTGTCCTGAAATAGCTAACAACGTTGTCACCATTGAATAGCGTAATAATTCAATGGTTGTCACTGAAAAAGAATGTATGTGTGACGTAATAAAGGTGAAATTTTTCGTCTTCAGATATAAATATCCATAGATATAAGATTCTTGGGATTAGTTGATTTATCTTCATGTTTGTTTTTGTTGTATGTATACTATGGTTATGCGGCTATCGCCAAGACGTTCGACCAAGGACGCTTGCACTCAGGGCATACGAATATGTGTTCTATTGCTATCTGTATAGAGCAATACTCAAATGCTTATAAAAAAAATCGACACAAAGCGTCCGGTACCAACCATGCAGGTCGAGCGTTGCCCGACGACTAAAGAACAACCGCGTAAGCTATTGCTACATTTAGACAGCGTGGAATAGGGTTGAAAATTGTAAATCATATTTGTGTTGACAATATGACTAGTTGCCGCTTGGATATTTATTTTTGCGTTTTCTTTAGATTATACAGAAAATACTCATTAAATTTAATAATTATCCGGTTAACATTTCAATATAATGCAGTATCTAACATATTCTCAAAAAAAAATTAGTTGTTGTCGCTGAAAATACAGAGAATTACGACGCCAAAGTTTATTTTTATGCACTAGTTTACGATTTTTTTGTGGGGAATACAAAGCACTTTTCAATATTCTATTCGGTTAACATTTTTCTTCAGGCCCTTGTCTGTCCACATTATTTTTTGTGTGAGGTATTTTCATTGGGTTGCGTCATACTCGCGTCTCAAAGAAACCCATTTTTGTGAAATTGAGCTTAGTCCCCGTCTTAACGCAATATAAATCTACCGGCAGAATTCTTGGACGATATTGTCATTCGATTTTATTTTGAAGAATAAAAACCTAAATAAAAATGGCCTTGTTTTATTGAAAGTCTATGCATGTCCCGATACTTCAAAGTACCTACTACCTACGAGTAGGATATATCTACCTAGAGACAATTGTTAGGTATTATCATATTTATTCAGTCTCTATCTGTCTCTATTGTCTACAAAACTAGTGTAAAATCATAATTAAGAACTAAATGGATTTCATCCACATTTAAAATATATTTATAATATATCGAACGTTACTCATTTGATACGTCAAAATCAGCATAACCTATAAAACCTTTTAACTCAAATAAAAAAAAAACTGCAGCTTTTTAGTAAATATTTTTTTTAGAAATTGCATAACAGTTTAATAATCTAGAGGAATTCAACAGTGGTTGTCATATACGTTAAAAAAAAATGTAGGTCCAAGCATGTATGGAATCTCGCCATTCTCCTTTCATCCAATCAGGGCCCGCGAATGGTCATCGTCGCGTCATAACGCGTACGCGTCATTGGATGTAATAATGAATGGTGTTCGTTACGCTTACCACCAAAGATACGCAATAGCCCAGCAGGCCTTTAAAAGAGTATTCTAGGCTTCTAGCCCATAATGTCCCACTGCTGGGCACGGGCCTCCTTTCACAAATGAGGGTAAAAGGGAATGGGCAGATACTCCACCATGCATGCCCACTGGGGGTCGGCGGATGTAGGCTATTACTCAACCTACTGTTGGAGTTTCCAAGCTGCCTATTAGCTTAACGACTATTATAATTACTTAATTAGTCTTTATGTGCAATGCCACTAGGTTGTCACCCATCCAGGTGGTACCTGGATGGGTCATCAGGTCATGGGCCTCACTGGTAACTTTGCTTAAGAATGGCTAATCAAGCTACACCACAAGCGCTTCATTCACTTCTGGTAAATAACCAATTATCTTCACCAGGCATCCTCCGAGGTCTTGAAGAGAAAGGAATCAAAAAGCCCACACCCATCCAAGTCCAAGGTATACCAGCTGTTCTTAGTGGCAGAGACATGATCGGCATTGCATTCACCGGTTCAGGGAAGACTCTTGTATTCACATTGCCTATAATTATGATGTGTTTGGAGCAGGAGATTAAAATGCCTTTTATCAGGTAAGCTTTTGGTTTTAGCTTGTTTAGCGCAATGGTCAGTGATGCTGTGCCCGGAGGTGGTGGCACACAAAGCCTAGAAGGAACTGGCTCTCAAGTGCAGCTGTCGGAACACACTGGGAGAAGCTAGACAACTTGAAAAAAACTGAGGGTTGTAAACAATCAAGTGGGTACTACCAAATACCGTGCAATGGTTTCCTCGTGATGATTTCCGTGAATTTGAGGGTGGTAGCTATGCAGGTGGGTACTACAAGGTACATACCCCCTCTTTTCTACTGAGATTTTCTATAGTGGCTACCTTCACCAACCTCTCGGTCATAAAAGAATATATTATTCAATAGCATACGAAAATAATCTGGGTATGGGCTTTTTTTTTATTCTCGAATTCTACTACAAGGTATAGTAGTACCCAATTAATATGGCTTACCGATGTACGTGCGCAGAAGATGCATTTTCAAAGCGCGGGATACGCTATTGGTCGGCAGCTGCCGCCATGTGTGCAGAGGGGCGTGAATTGCGACTGAACTTACAATCAACCTTATATTAGTGATCTAAGGTTGATTGTAAGTTTTAAGCATTCTTTCGTTAATCTTCGGGGCCATACTTTCTTTTCTGTGCGAACGAAGATTCACGACGCGCCTTATCAGTTGGGTAATACTGTAATAAATACCATGCAATAATAAATATTACTATATTATTAACTAGGGACCCGCCCCGCCTTCGCACGTGTGCAATTTCGTAATGTGGTGTCTTGTGTGTTGTGGAGCGAAGTGCGCGCCCCGCCCGGTCATTTTAAATCTGTGATATCTTTTAAAATATCAATGATAATGATTTGCTGTAAAGAGCAAATTTTATCTATATTAAATGCACGTTGTAACTAACTTATTTCATTAGATAAAGATTAATATTGGTGCCGATTCTGTTGTAAATTACACTAAACTAATTTAAGTCACATCACATCTCTTTCTTGCGAATATGATTGAAAAAGGATAGAACATATTTAAAGCTGTCAAATTAGTCTTTGCCGTCTTCATTTGCGGGTATTTAGATGTAACCGCGATAGATGGCGACTAAATGTATATTGAAAACAAGCATTGGACTAATTTGACAGGTCTAAATTTTCTTATATCCTTTTCTTATGTTAGGTGCTAGAAAGAGACATAGTGAGACTAAAATTAGTTTAGTTGTAAACAACAGAAAAGATTTGAAAAGACGATCTCTGGACATAGCTCTATATTTTCTCCAGGAATGAAGGTCCGTACGGCCTGATCATCTGCCCATCTCGGGAGTTGGCAAAGCAGACCCATGATATTATACTGCATTTTGTAAAACAGTTGAAAATGACTGGCAACCCTGAGATTAGGAGCTGTTTAGCTATTGGAGGTAAGTCAAAAAAAAAAATATTATTCTCTAGCATACAAATATAATCTGGATCTGAACTTGTCTGGTTTTTTTAAGCGGAAGAGTTTTTGTTTGTATGTTTAATCATAAATAAATTGACTAAACTCTGGAACTACCAGTAGGATTTGAAAAATTCTTTTACCAATTGGAAGCTACGTTATCCCCGAGTATTACCTATAGGCTTTTTATCCCGCGGGTGAAACCGCGGGGGACAGCTAGTAATATAATAAAGTGGACAATTATTTTTGCTTGATTGTTTAAATGTGCTAATCTCTGCAACTACCAGTCGGATTCGAAAAATTCTTTTACTAATAGGCTTTTTATCCCGGGAACGCGGGTGAATCCGCGGGATAGCTACTGTGTTATATGTCAATCCAGTCAATCAATATGGCATGCTTAAGTTTTTTTTAAACTACTACAAATAATGCAACATGCATTGACGGGTCAGTTGGCGCAGTTGGTTAAGGTTCACCTTACGCGCCGCAGGTCGTGGGTTCGATTCCCACACAGGACATGCATTTTTGTGCATGAACATGTCTGTATGTCCTGAGTCTGGGTGTAATTATGTATATTAAGTATGTATTTACAAACAAGAAGTAGTATATGTATTATATCAATTATCTGGTTTCCATAGTACAAGCTCTGCTTAGTTTGGAATCAGATGAATGTGTGTGAGGAATGTCCCAGGATATTTATTATTTATTATTAAATAAATAAAACTATAATCAGGTGTGGCTGTATCAGAATGTATGGAAGTGGTCCAAAGGGGCGTTCATATCATGGTAGCGA
Source organism: Polyploca ridens (assembly GCA_951394255.1). Classification (NCBI taxonomy): domain Eukaryota; kingdom Metazoa; phylum Arthropoda; class Insecta; order Lepidoptera; family Drepanidae; genus Polyploca; species Polyploca ridens. The sequence continues at coordinate 4,384,706 of OX596272.1, read as the reverse complement.
CTCCGGGCAGACTTATGGACATGCTGGATAAGAAAATGGTATGTAAAACCTTTATAGTATATGTGTGCAATGTTGGTAATTACTCGCGAGGCGGTATTCAGCGCCTGTGCCGAGGGTATAATGATCGATGCACACACGTGTCGTACGACGTTTTTACACACTTGCGAGAAAAAAAACAGTTTTGTACTTTATAAAGTAGATTTTTTGATAATAAGCACGTCAACAAATATGGCGCGCAATTTTTTGTTTGACTGTTTTACCTGTTTAAATTAAGAATGCTTCGTCTACACACATATCACTTGCATTGAGGTATAAACTTAACATAATCGGGATTATACCTATCATAAAACTGTGCGGTAATGTAAAGTAAAAAGCACTAGTGCGTAAAAAGCTACATTAAGATACTGAAATCGGTGTAATAAGAGCCACTTTACGAGCGAGTGTTTTAAAAAGTAAAATACATTCTATAAGTTTGATATAGCATTGGTATCTATGATAAAAAAGGATGGACTAAGAAGAGACCCTTGCGAGAGACCACATATAATTGTTGATAAAACTTAATTCTAGATATTGCAACAGTTTTAGAGAGGTAATGGGTTCGATTCCCAGGTGCACCATAAGGTGCAAGTGCCATTCATTTTGTTTAGAAATTATCTTAGCCCGAGAAATGGCGCCAATACCGACAATAACAAATACTTTTTGTTTTTTATTACATGTGTTTGTAATGTTTTATGTGCATTTTTAAATATATTTCTTAATACAAAATAAACCTTCCATTAATTGAGATAAAGGTCAATTCAGGCCTAGGCACGACGCGGCGAGCACTTCTACAATATAGCACTTTATTTACTACACAGAAAGGTACACATTTCAGTGAGATCATCGATCATTGTGTACCTTTTTAGAGTTTCGTACCCAAAGGGTGCCAAACGGGATCCTATTTACTAAGCCTCCGCTATTTGTCCGTCCATCTGACTGTCTGTCAGTAGGTTGTATGTCATGAACCGTAATAGGGAGACAGTTGAAATTTTCACAGAATATGTATTTGTATTGCCGCTATAACAACAGATAATAAAAATGAAATAACATTGAAATTAAAGAAATCATACAATAAACGTCTTTTTTTGTTTCACCTACTATTAATTTCATAGCAAAGTTGAGTTAGCTAATATTATTATTATTATACGGAACCCTCCGTGTGCGAGTCCGACTCGCTTTTGGGCGGTTTTATGTAGGATATAAAGTTCTATACTGGCCCTGATTCTGTTGTGCACAACTAAACTAATTTTAATCTCACTATGTCTCTTTCTAACAAAGAACATAAGAAAAGGATGTAAGAAATTTAGTCCTGTCAAATTAGTCCAATGCTTGTTTTCAATATAAATTTAGTCGCCATCTATCGCGGTTACGCCTAAATACACGCAAAGTAAGACGGCAAAGATTAATTTGACAACTTAAAATATGTTCTATCCTTTTTCAATAATGTTCGTAGGAAAGAGATGAGATGTGACTAAAATTAGTTTAGTGCGATTTACAACAGAATCCGCACCACTATATTGCAATATTCTTTAAAATTTCGTGATGTCCACACAGGACATATCTGTATGTCCTAAGTCTGTGATTATGTATATTAAGAATGTATTTACAAACAAAATGTAGGTATATGTATTATATCAGCTATCTGGTTTCCACAGTACAAGCTCTGCTTAGTTTGGAATCAGATGACCGTGTGTGAGGAGTGTCCCAGGTTTTTTTTATCTTTCCAAAGTGTGCAATCCCATTCTCCAGATACGTTTAAATGTATGTCGCTACCTCTGCATGGACGAAGCTGATCGTATGATTGACATGGGTTTCGAAGAGGACGTTAGGACCATATTCTCATACTTCAACGGGCAAAGACAAACGTTGCTCTTCAGCGCCACCATGCCTAGGAAGATACAGAATTTCGCCAGGTATGTGTCAATTTTATTTAAGAAACTAGCATTCCCTATTTACCCCTTTCACCATTTTCATTGTTAATTATTTGGAAAAAAAGCCAAACATAGTCAGATTGTCCAAAAAAAATATTTAAAATACAGGTCGTTGTTTTGGTCAGCGACGAGCGACTCAGGGTCGATAATACAGATGCTAATGGTGCTAAAAAAATACTTTATATTTTTTTATAATATTTTTTTTTTTTTTTTTTAATCATGTAATAAGCTAAAGTGTAGACATAATACTCAACGGGAGTACGAGGGAGTAAAGGGGTATGGCGATGGCGGCTTGCGCCTAGCTCTAATCTGTGCACTAGCCTATTAACCATACTTTGCGGTAATTTTATTTCAAATTGAATAAGGTATTTCTCAACATATTTACAGTATTTAATGGAATTAAGTCCATTTTTGGGGAATATATATTTTTTACTACCGCTCCTGGGTCGCTTGTTGCCGACCAAAACAACATCCTGTATAAACATCTGAATTGATAACCTCCTCCTTTTTGAAGTCGGTTAATAAAATGACTATTTTAGATCTGTATCTGTACAGATCGGCGCTAGTAAAGCCAGTGACAGTGAACGTGGGGCGCGCGGGGGCGGCTTCACTAAATGTTCGTCAGGAGCTGGAGCCAGTAAAGGCTGAAGCGCGGACGGTGCACCTGCTGCAGTGCCTCCAGAAAACTCCACCACCTGTCCTCGTCTTCGCCGAGAGGAAACAGGACGTCGATGCTATACATGAGTACCTGCTGCTTAAAGGTAGGGAGAACTTTGAAATGTAGTGTCGTGTGATCTTAGTTGTAGTATTATATTTAAAGGAGTTTGAAGATTCTTGTTCGGACATACTCATCAAGCGCCATTTTTTTTTTCAAATTGCGGTGCACGATAATACTTTTAAACATCGATTGGGGACACTCATACAAACAAAAAATTACTAGGGTGTCTATGACTTAGGGCAGGGGTCGGCAACCTGCGGCTCTTTGATGTAAAGTTGCGGCTCTTCAGTTCCATACGCAAAAATAATAACTTTACCAAAACCCTTTAAAATCATGCAATCCATTCATTTGGAGTGCTGACGATCTTCGAGTTGACATATTCGTGCGAGCAAACGTACTCTTGCATGAATAAAACATTAAAACAGTTCTTAAAAAACCAAAAAAAAAAATTTTTTTGGCTTTTAAAAACAGTTTAATTTTATAAATAAATTGTTTTAGCTATTCCGTCTCAAAAGGTTGCCGTCACCTGACCTAGGGGGATATATATTATATGATAAATCAATCTAGCTATTCTAGCACCATAGAATTCGTACAAACATTTAACGAGTAATTTTGCATGGTTTTTAAAGTTGTCAAACATCTATACTTTTTTTAATAACCCCGGATTGTGACGTTTTAGGATATAGAGACCCTGTATCTATTTGTTCGTATAAGTGTCCCCATTCGATTTATATAAGTTTTACCGTGCGCCGCAATTTGGAAAAATAGTCAAAATGGCGGCCGAAAAGAATGCCAAAATCGTCAAGCCCATGACAAGCAGAATGTCGCAGAACAAGCGTAAAACGTAGCTGTCACGTACACCAGCCAAAAAAAGTTGACCTGTAAATGTACTTACAAAAAAAGTAGTATATGTATTATATCAGTTGTCTGGTTTCCATAGTACAAGCCCTGCTTAGTTTGGGATCAGATGACCGTGTGTGAGGAATGTCCCAGGATATTTACTATAATAATAATGTAGGTGTAGAAGCTGTAGCGATCCACGGCGGGAAGGACCAAGAGGAAAGATCTCGCGCTGTCGAAGCATTCCGAAGGGGAGAGAAGGACGTACTAGTCGCCACAGATGTGGCCAGTAAAGGTATGATTTTCATAACTTATTCTAGCTTCCAATACGTGTTGACGGGATGAAAAATAACCTGTGTTTTGTGCGAATGGTTCGATTCACGTAACAAAACTTCGTCGTAGCCGCTACGGAACCCAAGAAGTGTCATTGTTACTCTCCTGTCTATCTCTATGAAAAAAATAACGCTAAAAAAATTACTGCTTGAAAGAAAGACCAACCAACAAATAAACTTCGCATCCTATCTTAATATTATGAATGTAAATGTGAGTTTGTTCGTCAGTTTCATACGTTTCACGCCTTAACGGCTAAACTGATCGCGATGAAATTTGGCATGCAGATAGATAAAGACATGGGCTACTTTTCAGTATGGAAACGCGAGTGAAACCGCGGGGGACAGCTCGTTTATATATCAGTAAAATTTGCTTCACTACGGCTTCATGATGACGGTGATGATGATGATGAATCCGGGAAAAAGTTTATCTATCATTTAGATCAAGCCGTGAAATGGTTACAAACATCCAGAGTTGTGCGGTCCCGCATCGTGACGTTTTAATTAAGCTGTTTTTTTAATACTTGAATAACATCGTCATTTGTTGATGGATTTTAATAATTTCAAAAACATTATGCTCAGAAATGTTGTGCTTCCTCTGTAGTAATCAAAAAGTTAACATTTTGTTATGTGAATGATCCTCATTGCGTACCCCGGCGCGGCGGCAAAACTACAAAATAAACTGAATCAATATTTAATCCTATCTTAACTTAATATTATAAATGCGAAAGTGTGTTTGTTTGTTACGTCACGTCTCAACTACTCAATGGATCATCGTGAAATTTGGCACGCAGATAGCCTATGGTATGGAGAAGGACATACTTTTTATCCCGGGAACGCGAGTGGAACCGCGGGGGACAGCTAGTATGCAATAAAACTCAAAATACACGTGCAACGTCACTTAAACTCACACCATTCAGCATCATTCAGCTGCTGTATTCTGAAGCGCTCGTGGTGTAGCATGATTAGCCGTTCTTAATCTATTGGCAAAGTTAAGCTACCACCGTCGTGGTCGGTACCTGGATGGGTGACCGCTAGTGGCGTTTCCATGCTTCGGAAGGCACGTTGGTCCCGGTTATTACTTAATTGTGATAGTCGTTAAGCTGGATGCTTCCTAAGCGGCTTGAAAAATTCCAACAGTAGGTTGACCACTAGCCTACCGCCACCGATCCGCACGGTTGCCCCAATTCAAAACCTAGTAAGGACTTAAAACGAAATTTTACAGGAGAGCACATAAACGTAAAAATAGGTCAGCCTATGAAAAGTATTTATGTTAGGTAAAAAAAATGCTATTGGTTATAAAACATACTAAATAAAGAACACATAGTACTAGAAATATTTTTGTATATGTGATATATATTTTAAATCCCTTACTAATTTGATAATTGACATTACATAGTAAATATCATGTAACAATTATTTTCATAACGTAGTATTCTATCGTAGTATAGTATCATATCATTAAGTTACCATTTAAGAACCTAGCAAGTCCAGAGACTAGGTTTTGAAATTGTTAAAGTCAAAGTTAAAGCCATTTATTCAATTTAGGCCTTGGTAGGGCACTTATGAAGGTCAAAGCTACTGAAGTTACCACCAGTTCGTAAGTCGGCCTTCAACTGAGAAGAACAGGCAAGAAACTCAGCAAGGTTACATTTTTTAAATATTTTTTTTAAATATTTTTTTCCAAAACATTATACATACATACTTTTTATTTTACAAAATTAAATACACAATCATAAAAACGAATAAACATAAAAAAAAAAACAAAACACCAACATACAAAATAAATAAAAAATAATAACCTAACCTAATAAGTGACTTGCTAGTTTTTAAAGTGGTCACGAGGGAGTGAATGGTGCACTTTGTGAGTTTAAAACGCTGGTGTTTTTTGTATTTGGTAGGGACTTATTAGGTTAGCAAGATTATGCAATAAAAAGATTTTTGTAAAAAGTGTCCCTTACTAGGTTTTGAAATAGAGCAGCCGAGTGGGCATGCATGGTGGTGTAGCGAACCACTACATAACGAAATTCACACGCCGATAGATAGATGGCGTGCCGCCACATTATCCTGCATCGTGCATACATCGCGCATACAAGCCCACTACATCCTGCATCGCGCTTGCAAAGATTTCTCGGCGATCTGCATATATACAACTGTCCGACAAGTACAGTTGGACTGCGGTCCCCAGGCACGATGACCCAGCCTGGCGGAAGATCTTCCCTTTTCAATGGAGGTGTCATCCACCTTGCACCTCCATAGTGGAGTATTGCCCATTTCCTTTCACCCTCATTTGTGTGCAGGCCTGTGGTCAGCAGTGGGACATTATAGGCTGATGATGCTGATGGTGATTCTGTAAGGTAGTTTCTAAGTGGCGCGTGTATCGGGTGTAGGTCTCGACTTCGCGAACATCCAGCACGTGATCAACTACGACATGCCGGAGGACATAGAGAACTACGTGCATCGTATAGGTCGTACGGGTCGCGCGGGCGGCGAAGGTGTTGCCACCACGCTGGTGGGGCGCGCCGCCGACGACTCCGTGCTAAGAGATCTCGCGCACCTGCTCACTGAGGCAGGACAGAAGGTACCACGCCGCGGCCATCACGAGTATAAGCTGATCTCGCATTGTATAGGATTTCCGTACAATGGGAGCTCAGCTTATACTGGAAATGTATAGCTTGATGTGTAGCCGTGTGTACGGTACCCAACTGATATGGCGCGTCGTGAACCTTCACAGAAGAAAGTATGGCCCCGAAGATTAACGAAAGAATGCTTAAAACTTACAATTAACCTTAGATCACTGTAAAGTTCATAATACAGTGCAGCTGTTAGTTCCGTCTCACTCGCAAGTCACGCCCCAGCTGTCGGCCAATAGCGTGTGCCTCGCTTTGAAAATGTATCTTCTGCGCAGGTACATCGGTAAGCCATATCAGTTGGGTACTACTGTAAAGGCCAATATGCACGCTATTGTAGCCCTAATTCAACAATAAGCGAGCACCAGAAGAAAAATGGAAAAAAAAAGATTTTTGTGTAAAAATACAAGAATTTTCAATTTTAAGGGTTGTGTTAGCTACTTAGCTTGTCGATACAAAAAAAAAGCAGAAATATTTGAAAAAATCTGCTCATGGTTGTTAAAAATATCCTAAAGGGTGTAAATTTTCGAAGATTTCAATTATTTTTATCTTTTTCCTTTTTTCTCAAATACCTCTGGTGTCCACTTATCATTGGATTTTGGAACACGCTGTATAAGATTGAATGTCTGCAAGAATTGTTATATCCCACTCACACAGAAATATCGAACATATATTAAATTGTATACTTTTATGATTTGCTAATCTAACTACAAAAAGTATGTATATGTGATCCTCTTATAATGACTTCACAACTCAGCATTTCATACTCCATATACAGGATTATTGGTAAAACCATAGACTTAGGATTTCGCAACGCTATGGATAAAACATTAACAACCTTTGGACGACAAATTTTTGTTCTATGACTTTATACAAAACATTTACAAAAAACAATCTTTCAAGATTTCGTTGTTCTATCTAAAATTTCGATTCTAAATTTATGACAGGCAAAAAATAAAATAATTTTGTGACCTCTATTACCTAAAATCGTACTATGAAACCAAATTTAGTGAATGGTCACCAAATTTCTATGAGAAAATTTTTGCGCTATTTCTCGACTCTGGGCACTCCAAATACAGTTAGTTGGCTAGGTTAGGTTAGAACTGTGACATTGGTGTCGATTCTGTTGTAAATCGCACTAAACTAATTTTAGTCACATCTCATCTCTGTCTTACGAGCATTATTGAAAAAGGATAGAACATATTTTAAGTTGTCAAATTAATCTCTACCGTCTTTTTTGCGTGTATTTAGGCGTAACCGCGATAGATGGCGACTAAATTTATATTGAAAACAAGCATTGGACTAATTTGACAGGACTACATTTCTTACATCCTTTTCTTATGTTCTTTGTTAGAAAGAGACATAGTGAGATTAAAATTAGTTTAGTTGTGAACAACAGAATCAGGGCCATTATGTAAATATTTGGTGGCAATTAACTATTTTTGGATTAAACAAATCATAATTTGGGTACTAATTTCACGGTGGTTAATTTTGGTGATCATTTACTATTTTAGGCAAGACCTTTGTTCTTTTTACCGTAACATTTTACTAAATCTGGTGGTTCCCTAAAAAGTTTATATTTTGCCATGTCAGTCATCATCCCAATTGTCGATATACAGGTACCATCGTTCTTATTGGATATGATTGGCGAACCAGATATACCGGTACCGGATGGCCAGGGCTGTTCCTACTGCGGTGGTCTTGGACACAGGATTACTGGTATGTACATCCAAACTTATTTGAAAAGAGTAATTGTCGACTTTATTGCCGGCTCTACTCAGCAAATGCAACTGTTTCAATATCATTTTTTTTCTTATTCTAGAATGTCCGAAATTGGAGGCTGTACAGAACAAGCAGGCGTCGAATATTGGCAGGAGAGATTATTTGGCTAATACTGCGGCCGATTACTGATTATTATTTACTTTAGTTTATAAGATGTACATTTAATATTGTAAATAAATGATTGTGATTAAAAATTGTTTTTCTTGTTTATTATATGACAAGCTTTCGCTAGCGGTTTCACCCGCGTTCCCGGGATAAAAAGTATATGTCCTTCTCCATACCATAGGCTATCTGCATGCCAAATTTCAAGATGATCCGTTCAGTAGTTGAGGCGTGAAGGCGTAACAAACAAACTCACTTTCGCATTTATTATATTAAGTTAGAATTTACGCTTTATTTTCAGTGTTGAAAGTACATATGATTACAAAAGAGTTTTACAGGACCAACTCTTAAAGCTCGAAAGAAAATCAGTTCCTAGGGATTGCAATCCGGAAAATTAGATCCGGTAATCCGGCGTCATTTGTCGCCCACTGGATACGGCAGCAAATTATCTAATCATAAAAATTGAAATTTAACTAGCACTATTTTAAGGTTTAAACTTCAGTACCGAGACGGGAAAGATTTTTTTCGAGTTTTTATTTTTGTTTACTTCGTAGAACAATATGGATAGATTTTTCAGTGATTCGCGACCGTAGTATTTAATTTAGCATATATTGTAGAATTGATACTTTTTGTTTACGATTAACTATTTTTGTACATTTATTTGTTTTTAGAGAAACCGTGAGAAACGTTCAAATATGGCTCATTTACAAAAAACAAGCGATGGGCGATTGTTCCAAAAAATGTAATCGAAAGAATCCACAATTGTAAAACTGTACATTCGATTGTCGATTCATTCGTTCTAACGAATAAACAATCGACCTTTCGAATGAAAATTGACGCACTCAACGCAGGTTGCAATAGTCACAATCGACGGGTGAGCGCAAGAGCGAATAGATTCATTCATTCGGCGGACGGGACAGACAGCGCACGGCTCAGGCCACGCGCGGTTCTGCACGGAGCATATTATGTACAATCGAAAGATGTCGATTGTTATTCGAATGATTCGAATAAATTGGACAATCGAATAATTCGATTGTTTTTAGTAACAATTGCCCATCGCTAATACTCATTGTGTCAAATGAACTACTACGGTCGCAAATCACTGAAACATCTATCCATATTGTTCTATCAGGTAAAAAAACGGAAAAATCGAATTTCCCGCCTAGGTATTGATGTTTAACCTTAGACTTGTTTCAAGTATTTTAACTATATATAGTATACTTTAACTATATATATAGTTCAGACATATTTATGGCGTGGATAAGTACTATCTGAGTTAGCCTGTTCCAATTTTAATCGAATTATTTACTCTGAATATTTATTTTTGTCATTTTTTATATTGTGATATAATAGTTGTATTTATTATTTAAAACATTACGTTAGCATTTATAAATAAGATCTATAGACATATATATAGATTATAGTATAGGGTTTTATTTTGGGAAGTAGAAATAAAAGATAATAATATTTTAAAATAAAACACATTTTATTCATGGTACCTAAATTATTTAACAATATACACCATGATTAGTTCTATAAATCTATTGATTTATGGCGTTATCATGAAAAACAAACACTTTTATTGCATTACAAAACTCAACTTATTTAAGGAACACCCAGGATTGCTAATTGCTCATTTCACGTAAGATATCAAATAATGTTCCTCAATCTCGCATCAAAACATTCGAAAAGATACACTATGTAACTTAACAAATGCTTTTCAGTACTCAAATATTCAGTAGTGCTAATCATTTAGGGACGATTATCATAATTGTATAAAAGTTTAACAATAATGGTTTAAGAACACATACCTGTGGAATACCAGCATTTATTTTACATCAAACCAACCCTGACCACATTCATGGTAAGCGACGAATGGCCAAAGGTGGTAACCACAAAATTAGATAATAAGATATGCCAGTAGTATATATGTCAAATAAAAGTGGACCAAAATGTGACCCATGCAAGATACCATTGGGTACTCTGCTGAGACAGTATTTGTTTTTCAATATAACTTTAAATAATAATAACCGATTGAATAAGTGAAATATAACAGTAATAAACTAAATAAGACCGTTTGATCACCAAAAAAGCAATTCTTCATTTTAGCGAAGAAAATATGTAATAATGATTAAGGTTTTAATGATTGTTGTTTTTTTTTATATTTATCCTTTAATATACTGAGAATTAAGATAAGCTTTCATTATTAAATACACGAGGATGATGTTTCATACTAATAGTTTGATGAGTGATTCCGAGAGTGGTGTAATGAAAAGTCAAATCAATTAGAAAGAGTCAACGTGATGTTGAATTTAATCACCCATTTGCATGAACAGTAGATTATACAGCTTATACAGTAGTACCCAACTGATAAGGCGCGTCGTGAATTTTCGTTCGCACAGAAAAGAAAGTATGGCCCCGAAGATTAACGAAAGAATGCTTAAAACTTAGAGCACTAATATAAGGTTCATAATACACTGCAACTGTTAGTTCCGACTCACTCGCAAGTCACGCCCCTCCGCACGGCGCGCGCTAACATGGCGGCAGCTGTCGACCAATAGCGTGTTCCCACGCTTTGAAAATGTATCTTCTGCGCAGGTACATCGGTAAGCCATATCAGTTGGGTACTACTGTACCTACCTTTTACTCCATTTCAGATCAGTGTGCTTAGAAAGTGGACTTCAAAGCTTTGGTATTAGGTATATAATCCACTGTTTACTCATACATATTACATGCGATGTTTTAAATATATCCGTCTCTTTCTAACGTCATATATCACAAAGAGATTAAAACAAGACAAGTACAAGACTTGCGTTAAACTCATGATGAAAAGGAGTTTACTATTTATAGTCTATGCTTCTCGTTCCTTCAGTTTGACATTGACAGCTGTCAAGCTAATGTCACGTGATCAAACAGTCGCTGTAGTGATTTCTCACAAAAAATAAAAGTGTATCAATTTATATATCAGTCAAAATATGAGACAAAAATTAACTTACAATGGATGATGGCATAGACTTGAATGCGAAAAGCGTTTTGAAGCTAAGGAATTTTGAGACCACAGACTACGGAGGACATATTCTCGCTAACAAAAAACTGTGTCTATGGAGTCGGCCACCTCTCACGCACACCTTAGTTGGCTATTCCGCGGGAAATTAGACTCTGTCGCCGTTTACACAGAGTCGATTACTCGCGCTCATCTAATGTATGAATGTGTGCGTGCCGGCGTGTTGTACGTACAGCGTGGTGGCCGACTTGAGTGACACAGTTTTTTGTTAGCGAGAATATATCCGACTTTTTTTAATATCTGTGTTTGAGACTAATGTTTTATGACGACTTCTCTCGATAATGAGTACAGGTCGATTAACTAAATCTGGCACGTTCACAGTACCCACACATGCAATTTCACAATACAGTATGTTTTATTACATTATTGCTTCTAATCAGTCAGTCAATTCTAACGGACGAATGCAAAAAAGACCACTCTATATTTATGAGCAGTAGCAAAAGTAAAACACTGGTGCCGATTCTGTTGTAAATCGCACTAAACTAATTTTAGTCACATCACATCTCTTTCTTACGAACATTATTGAAAAAGGATAGAACATATTTAAAGCTGTCAAATTAGTCTTTGCCGTCTTCATTTGCGGGTATTTAGACGTAACCGCGATAGATGGCGACTAAATTTACATTGAAAACAAGTATTGGACTAATTTGACAGGACTAAATTTCTTACATCCTTTTCTTATGTTCTTTGTTAGAAAGAGACATAGTGAGACTAAAATTAGTTTAGTTGTAAACAACAGAATCAGGGCCAATAACTGTCTCGTTCATACTCATAAACTTGACCTTGCGCGAGAGAGACGGACTGTGTTGTTGATGCGCATGCAGTGCGACGTGACGGCGCGCGCTTCACACACACTACACAAGCGACACGTGTAAATGTGTTGCACGTGCCAGATTTAGTTAACCGAATTGTATATTTGTACTGCTTTACTGAGACGGTCTGAGAGTTTATGGTATTTTCCGAAATTCGTCGGGAAGCCGTAAGAAAAATCCAGTCTTCAAAATTGCCCTTTTAATTTAAGGACAAAAAGGACACCTTTAAATATTGTTTACCTAGCTGACGCCGCGGTTGCACTCACGTTTTACTATCCTAATCTCCGAGATCCAAGCTACTTATCTACCAATTTTTACCGAAATCGGTACGGCATTTTATCCCTCGTCAAAATGTATAAAACAGACAGACTTTCGCTATTAATATGAATGAACGAAATGGTGTATTTAAAATCATATAATATTAGATATAGTAACACGCCTGTACAATCTTTACATGCCAGCATTTCCTTATATGAAGCACAAAAATTATAAAAAAAAACCTTCCAATGAACAAAAAATATTTCGATCACTATTGCAGAGAAAATGTCGATATTTGATTAAAAAATTTGCGAAATTCATCGTAAAAACATGTACATAAAAATTCCATAACCATTTATTATACAGATGGGAAATATACATTTAATTAAAAACACTCCGATTACTTTTGGCCACAAAAAACAAATTTCAACTAATAGAAAGAAAACAAAATACACTTTCAAAAGTCTTTGGCCGTGAATAAACATATATACATCGGTGAAAATCAAATATCGACATTTATGAAGAGAAAAAATTACGTGACAAAATCGTAATATTTTTTATTTTTTCGGCGGACCCTTGCCGCTTTTTTCGGATCGTACTCCTCGCCATCTTGTTCGTAAGCCACGTTACCAATAACCCAGTCCTCGCCTTCAGCTAACTGTATATGCTTAACTTGCTCCCTAGCAGCGGATAACCGCTTCTTCTTCCTCTTCCCAGATTCAGTACTGCTCCGTTTCTTCGGATGCTCATCGAGAACCAAGTGCTGGTATTCTTCAACGATATAATTCTCCGGTTCATAACTCGTTGTGATTTCAACTCCTACGGAAGGATCTACATCGGGTAGGATATAGTAGTTTTCAAAATCACCTTGCAGAGTTATTTCGTTCACGTCAGCGGTGAAATGTCTCTTTTTCTTGCCCGTACTGCAATGTTTAATGTATGCGTACCTGGGTTTGCTGTCATCAGGGAGTATGTTGACAGTCCACTCCTGGTTCGGAGTGGCTGGTATCTCTTTGACTTCCTCCATGGTAATTTCTTGTTCTTCGGCTATTTCGTATATGAAATTGTCTGGGATGGTTGAGTCCTCCATGATATGTAGCACTTCGTTTTGAGCCGTCTGGTTTGATGTCGATGATTGGGGTATTATCTGGAATTTTAGAAAGGAGGCTATAGTTTTAGATGATCTCTTTGATTTCAAATGTTTAGACTCACACATCACATCTCTGATAGCGATGCCGTCAATAGTTATCGTAACTAATATTGTAAATGCGAAAGTGAGTTTGTTTGTTTGTTACGCCTTCACGCCTCAACTACTCAACGGATCATCATGAAATTTGACATGCAGATAGCCTATGGCAGGGGTTCCCAAACTGTGCGTGGCGACGCCCTGGGGCGTCGCGGTAGTATCCCAGGGCGGCGTTGTGAGGCGATCTAAATAACTTGGAGCTCAGTTTATCAAGAATATCGTTCCATCAGCACTGCAGCATTGGGGGTTTTATTACCGTTTGCGACATCATACTTGTGCGAGACAGATTTCTCTGCAGTTGCAGTAATAAAGAACAAGTATAGATCGAAAATAAATTTAGAGACAGAGACGAGACTGGCAATTTCGAAACTTGAACCTTTTTTTTTTTTTACTGTTTATAGGCCTGTGTTTGACCGCAATCTCACCATGGTAAGTGATGATGCGGCCGAAGGTGGTCAGCACACAAAGCCTAGAAGGAACTGGCTCTCAAGTGCAGCTGTCGGAACACACCGAAAGGTGCTTGGCGACAGATTTTCAACTTGAGGGTGGTAGCCAGCCAGGCGGGTACTACAAAGTACCCTACCACCGTGCTATGGTTTCCTCACGATGTTTACCTTCACCGAAAGCTCGAGCTCATTGTAGGATTCGAACCCGGAACCTTCGCCTCGGTAACAGACGTCACTACCACTGAGCTATCATCACCTTATACCTCCTCCGAACCTCCTTTTGAGAAACTATGCTCAGAAAAGCAAGCACATCCTTCTCGTTAATACCAAACGAAAAGAGATAAAAAAGGGTGTGCTTGCTATTTATCTTTTTTGTTTGCTTTCATTTTTGTTTTTGTACTTTATTTTCTAATAAAACATTTAGATGCTATTTGGAGTTTTTCTGACAAATTGTTATTAGACTAGAACTACAAAGTGTATGGCAAGAAGGCCAGGGCGTCGCAAAAATATAGCAACTTCCCAAGGGCGTCACAGTTAAAATAAGTTTGGGAACCCCTGGCCTATGGTATGGAAAAGGACATATATCCCGGGAACGCGGGTGAAACCGCGTGGGACAACTAGTTTAACATAAAAATCAAAAATTCGGCCAACTGCGAGTTGTACTCGCACACGAGAGTGTTCCGTACAATAATAATAAAAATATCAACTAACTCAAATTGATTATGAAATGAATAGTAGGCGCAACAAAAAGAATAAGTTTCTTGTTCCGGTTTTTTTTAACTTTATTTCATTTTTATTATCTGTTGTTATAGCGGCAATAGAAATACACATTCTGTGAAAATTTCAAGTGTCTACCTATTACAGTTCATGAGATACAGCCCACTGACAGACAGACAGACGGACGTACGGACAGCGGAGTCTTATGAATAGAACCCTTAAAACAATAAATAACTATAACATGTCTTGAGTGGTCTTATACCTATAAAAATTACCATACATACATATAATTTGGCTTTAAAATTAACGTATACACAGTATAAGTATGTACGTAGTATAAGTTATGAATACTGTTAAATAAAATTGGATTAAAGTTCTTCTTTTTTTTTTTTTTTTTTAATTATTTATTCATATAAAGTAGGTACTAACATATTAACATAATCTGCCAAACTGTGAGACAGTTTGTCGGCAGCAGTTCCCGTGGATATAATTTCATGTACAAACTTACACTGACTTATTATAGAAATATCTCGTATAATATATTTATTTACTTACTAACTAACTAACCTCCCTACTCATAAAGCGCCATTCAACCAATACACCGATTAAATGGTCACGCAAACAACGTCACATTATTTGTCAATGACAATAAAGTGACGCTATCTACGCGACCCCCCAAACAGTACACTAGTCAAACAACGCTTCACGAGCAAGGGGGTAACACATTATTAATTATGTTCATGAATATAAACATGCATGCACATAAGCAACATTGCACTTACAGAACATTAATTTTAGCATACCAAAGAACCTATATAAGGTGTAACGGAAAGGGTATATACATCCGAAGGGGGTGAAGACTACATCAGGTACAGACTCTCTATAAAAAGTTTCAGCTCAAAATACATTACAAAAAAATTCAAACAAAATTTTTTTAATTCAAGTTTTTTGAATTAAAATCATAACCAACATGTCACCGGTCAATGAGGGTCATTGTCATTTTGCGTCCCTTACTAATATTAATATAAAATTTTATCTTCCGCGATCTGTGCGCCTCGTACCAAAAAAGTGGATTACTGTAATGTATATACAGTTTCCGTTACACCCTGTATAACCCAACAAGACTTCTGGAGGAGATGAATGCTGTCAACAAACACTGTAATTAACACTGTAATTATCAATGATATTATAATAGAGATATGCTACCCTCACACTAAGCGGCATTCACTTATTGTTGAATTAGGTGAATGCGATAGATAATATTTAAAAAAGCTTTATGTAGCCGCTAAGCAAAATTAAGACAATTGTCTGAATTTGTCTGCAACAATTAGCGTGCGTTAATGCGATATCTACCTCTTTTTATTATAATATCATTGGTAATTACTCAATTAGATTAGATAGATTAACAATTATTGGGCTTTCATAAATCTATGGACTATGGACACAGGGATAAATAGTGTTTTCTTAAAGTTACCTTCATATGCTTTTTAGATTTTATATGTTTAAGCATATCCTGAGGCAGCTCGTTCGTGAGTACAGGCGTTAGCCAACGCCTTGCTCGCTTGCCGTAGTAATTTTTAATTTTCGGTATAATTAATTTTTTTATCTTGGATAGACGGGTTGAATACGTATGCTCTCTCTCCTGTTTATACTCATTGTTGTTATATTGTTCCATTAAAATTTCCATTTTTATTTTTTTTTCTATTGGCAATATTCCACATATTTTGAAAAGTTTTTCGTAATCCCTCTCAACAGAATTTTTAATATTGTTATCGACAAGAAGTTTGATTAATCGAATTTGCAGTGCTTTAATTTTATTCAAATGTACAGGGAATGTGAGACCATACGCACCCAATCCGTATGATATTACTGCGTCAGCCAATGCATAAAAGAGAATATACATAATGCCCTTAGTTACGACATATCTCAGACTTTGTAATTTACAGAGAATTGACCGTAATCTATTACATACCAAATCGACATGGAGATTCCAACCAAAATGGTTATCAATAATCAATCCGAGGTATTTATAGGAGGACACAATTTCTAGTTTTTTACAATTACACATACTTTTATTCATGTTCTTATGCAAGCAGTCATAAGTGTGGCCTTTAATTTGAATGGAAATCTGTTTACATTTATTATAAGGTGAAAGTATAGACATACATTTAGTTTTTTCGATATTTATAATAATCCCATTGTCATGGGCCCACCGCACAACGTTATCGAAGTCATCTTGCATTACATTTTGTATTGTATTTTGGTTTGTGTGACTATAGATAATACATGTGTCATCAGCGTACATGTACGAATTGCATTTTTTTATTACATTAGGCATGCTATTTACATGCATTATGTAACCAACTGGGCCATAAACTGAGCCAGTAGGCACGCCAAACTTTATGTTACCTCTCTTACTATCGGTCCCACATATACGGACAGTGAGTTGCCTATTACTTAGATATTCCCTAAACCATGCACTAACTGGACCCCTTATACCACACTCTTGCATAGACTGCAGTAAGCCATCGTGGTCGAGGGTATCGAAGGCTTTCTTGAAGTCTATAAATATTGCAAATACAATTTTTTGTTGATTTAGTGAACTGTTTACTTTGTCTACAAACGCAGACAGAACCGTTGCCGTACTTTTGTTCGGACGAAAACCATGCTGAACCTCGTTTATAATTTTATTATTTTCCAAATATACTGTAATTTGAGCCACTATAATTTTTTCAAAAATTTTATTTATTACGTTCAAAATGGCTATCGGCCTGTAATTTGTAAATTCGGTGTGGGGACCTTGTTTATAGATTGGCCTGATAATAGCTGTTTTCAACTCATTAGGATACACTCCCTTTTGGATACATAAGTTTATGAATCGTGCAATTACTGGGGAAATATTTTTTTTTATTTCTTTTAAGTCCTTTAGTCTGATACCATCTGACCCCGAAGCCTTATTACTGTCCATATTGTCTATCACCTTTATTACATGGTCAGGTAAAACTCTTTTAAATCTAAAACTAACGTTGCTCTCATCCACATAATACTTTCGCTCCATAAAAAGTTCCTGGCACCGATGTTGATTTTTAATGTCCTCTATCTCCCTTGTAAAAGTGTTACAAAAGCCCTCACAAACATTCGTTTTCGTTTTTGATTTTAACATGTGCTTTTCCATCACCTCGTCCACTGACAATTTACTTCGCCCTAACCAGCTATTTACATTACTCCAAATTTTGCGCATATCCCCTTTGCAGCTTATTAAACTCCTTTTTCGGTCGTCATTCCTGGCACGGTTTATTATTTTGTTGGTATAATTTCTATGTCTTGTGTACTCAAGTCTTAAGTTGTTATTTTTCGGGTGTGATTTCCATTTCCTAAAAAGCGTATCTTTTTTTTCGATAAGGTTTTGAAGTTGCCTGTTAACCCATGGTTGCGATGCACGTTTTGCAGTGTGCGTGCGATAAGAAGCACATGTGCTATATATGTTTCTGAATATATCTACAATACCACTGTAAATAATAAAAGGGTCTTCAATATTCAATAAATCAAACCAATTTATTTCGTGTAGCATTTTACTTATCATTTTATTATTATAATATGTACTGGGGGTGGGAATCGTGGTTTGTTTATCTAAATCAGCTGTAAATCCGATTATATAATGATCAGCAACCTTACTCATAACTGTGTATGTCTGACAGGCCTGTAGTGTACTTGCCCTGTCAGTCCGCATAAAGACGTGGTCAATGCATGACTTCACTCGGCGCTCCGCAGCAACACACTCCCGCGTTACGTCCCGTATGCCACACTGCAATCCGAGCCCACATAACATGTTTAAGTATCTATTTGAGGTAACTTCTAAATCTTTTTCTAAAATATTTATGTTTATGTCTCCAATCAAGATAACATTATTTCTACGGGGTACACGGTGCAATAAACATTTCAATTCACTTATAAAACTTGCCTTCTTTGTGTCCGGAGGTCGATATATAACAAATATATTTGCATTATAGTTACTTGTCTGCAATTCTCCCATTATTATCTCACAGTGTAACACATTTGATTCTTTCTGTATAAATGTGAGCTCACTCCTTATGTAAAGTAATATTCCTCCACCTCTCCTCTCTTTTCTTGTCCACGTATGCATGTTGAAACCATCGATTTGATATCTATAGGTTTCCTCCTTTTTAATATTAATTTCTGTTAAACATATCAAGTCTAAGTTATGTATGCATTCCCTTAATACAACTATCAATTCACTAAAATTTTTTCTCAATGAACATACGTTAATATGTATTATTTGTAGTTTAGCTGTCTGTTTGTTCATCGAATCATACCAAGATTGTAAATCTGGATGTTTGCAGTACTCAATGTCATTTATATTTTGTTGTGGTGTGAAATCTGTTGGCATAGTTCAGATATAGTTTTTTTTTTTTTTCCTTTTTTTTTTACTTACTTACTTTTTTACGTACCTATAAGGCTTCTATAACTACTCTTATTTTTTTTTATCAGTAATAGCTTCAATATCGCTTTCAAAATTAATCTGAAACACTTTATTTTCATTTTCATTCTTTTTAATAAGTATTTTTCCGTTCTGTATCCATATAAACTTAAAATTATCTTTCAGTTTGGTTTTCACACTCCAGAATAGTTGGCGCACTTGGCGAGTTACATGTTCATTTATGTAGATTCGAGTATTGTTACCATTTTTGTATACTGTATCATTGGTAATGTCCATTTTACGGCATTTCAACCAATTTGACCGAGCGTCTCGTGAGCGTAATGAGACAACCAGGGGTCTTGGAACTTTGCTGTTATCGCCAGGCATTCTCCAAACTTTTTCAACTTCCTCCACCTTTAGTTTTAGTTCCTGGGCAATTTTGCTGACTGTTACCATTAAGTTTTCTCCTTCCTGCTTTTGTACATTCACAAGCTCAATTTGCATTTCCAGTTCCTTTTGCTCAAGTCTCATTATACGCTCTTCCAACGCCTTGTTACATTTTTCAAGGTGCACATTTTTTTGAATCACGTCTTTTACTCTGTTTTCTTGCTTCTTAGAATCTTCTCTCATTTCCTTCTTGGTTTTCTCTAGTTCTGTATACTTTTCTCCAAGATAATCCACAGATCTTTCAAGCTCCACATTTGTTTTTTTTATATCACTGATCTGGTTTTTTATCTCGGACATATCTGTAAGAATCTGGGAGAGGCGGGCATTTTGTTCATCTTTCATTGAGTTCAGAAGCGAGTTCATAGTTTTCATTTGCTCACCAAAACCAGCTAGGGTTTTGTTTATATCATCTGAGTTGCAACAAGACATTTTCTGTCGCCTGGGTTCATGAGTCACACTTGTATCACTATCAGTCTCGTTCTCCAGTCGTTTCTTTTTATTTTTACGGTGATCATTAATCCAGTCATTAATAGTAATACATTTTTCCTTCACTGTAGCAATATTTGGCTCAGAGCCATACGTTGAAGTTTTCTCCGGTGTACGCTGCGTTTTTGTATAAGCCATTTCAATTAGGCCTAATTGTATTTACCGCCGGCTGGATGTCTTCTGAGATGTATATACACTATAGTAGGCTGCTATAGGTCGTGCACACTCACTATTGTAGCGCGGTTCGCTAGAGGAGCAGGGCGGGGGTAAACTACCTGCGCTCACGCATCGGTACCACTGTATATTGATCCTTTTTTATCGTATAACTTTGTCCTTGTCACAAATTTAATAACTTATCGTAGTTCCAAGGTGCGTCCGACGCATACGCGCGATCCACGAGAACTCAAGCATTGAATTGAATCGAAATCGAAATATCAAGCATTGAATTGAAACCAAGAACTCCGCAGCGTCTGATGTCAAAAGATACCACATTGCTACTTATTTCTAGGATTTAAATAAGTTGTTTGTTTAAACAGCATAATCTCTGGAACAGCCAGTCGGATTTGATTTTCTTTCATTATTAAGAAGCTACATTATCCCCGAGTATTATAGGCGGGTGAAACCGAGGGGGATAGCTAGTGTCTGAATATAAAGCTGTAGTACCTCAATGATCTGCCTGGGATCTGGCATCTTGGTGATAACCTGCTCGGATTGCGTGATGGACGCCTCGGCCTTCTCCGTTTCCACCTTCACCACCCACAGCTGCTTGCGCTGCAGGTTCTTCAGGGATCTGTTCATTATGGCTTTTATTAATAACTATTGTAACATATTATACATTTACATCCAGTATAAGCTCATCTCGCATTATATAGGACTAGCTTCTGCTCGCGGCTTCGCCCGCGTGGCCTACAGGAATCAAATGACATATTTTTCTACGACAATTAAACAAAACAACTTCATCCCGCTTCGAGGGTGGAAAACGCTGAGACGCGTATAAATTAATTTTCAATCTTCAGCCTTTACACAAAATTTGAAGATCCTAACTTCGAAACTGACTTTCATACAAACTTTCATCCCCAATTTTACCCCCTTAGGGGTGAAATTTCAAAAAACCCTTTCTTAGTGGATACCTATTCTTCACAAAGAATATACCCTCTAAAATTCTCGCTGCGCGTTGATATATCAGTCAGTCAGTCAGTCAGGACTTTGAATTTTATAAATATATATAGATTTCCGTACAATGAGAGGTCAGCTTATATTGGAAAAGTATAGCTTGATGTATAGCCGTGCGTACTAGGCGCACAGATCGCGTAAGAGACTATTCTATAATAATATTTTGACGGGCCAGTTGGTGCAGTTGGTTAAGATTCCACCTATCGCGCCGCAGGTCGTGGGTTCGATCCCCACACAATTGTGTGCATGAACATGTCTGTATGTCCTGAGTCTGGGTGTAATTATATATACTAAGTATGTATTTACAAACAAAAAGTAGTATATGTATTATATCAGTTATCTGGTTTCTATAGTACAAGCTCTACTTAGTTTGGGATCAGATGACCGTGTGTGAGGAATGAAAAACGGGATATTTATTTATTTAATATTAGCAAGTGACGTGTAGATAATGACCCTCATTGAGTGGTGACAAGTTGGTTATGATTTAAATTCAATAAACCTCGAATGCAAAAATATGGTATGAATTTTTGTTTTGAGCTGAATTTTGTATATAGGGTGACTGGTAATTAGTAAACGATACTTAGACACATAATTGTACTCATGATAACAACACACTATAAATCTTAAGCCATCATCATGTTTCTTTTGTCTTCGATCTAAATTGATCCTCATACTCAATGAATCAGTTAAGGCAATCAGGGTCTTATGAACATAACAGTTAAATCTACCACTGGCATGGCAAGACTCCGGCAAGAAACTCGGCAAATCCTCCAACAACACTTCAAACGCAGTCTTGCCGGATATAAATAAGTGTAACTCACAAATATCCCAGCGTGTCGACGAGTTGTCTAACATTCAGTCTGGATATGGACTCCGGGGTTTCTGTCTTCATGTCCACACTGTAATTGTGCTCCAGCTTTATTATGTCAGCGACTGTGGACAACAGAGAAGGAAGGGTTTAGATTTCCATAAAAAGAAACAACAGGTTGCACTCCGGGAGTGAAAACTTGAATATTAACGTTGTGTATTGATATTTTGGAATGGTTAGGGAATAATTTTGCACGAATTGCTTTAATTATCAGTATACAAGTACTATTATAGCGCTCGTGGTGTAGCATGATTAGCCTTTCTTAATCGATCGGCAAAGTTAAACTACCACCGTCGTGGTCGGTACCTGGATGGGTGACCGCCTAGTGGTATTTCAAATCGAGCGTTTCCGTGCTTTGGAAGGCACGTAAAGCCGTTGGTCCCGGTTATCACTTAATTGTGATAGTTAAGCTAGTTGGATGCCTCCTAGGCGGCTTGAAAAATTAGGTTGACCACTAGCCTACCTCCACTGATCCGCAGTGGGCAGGCGTGGTGGAGTATTGCCCATTCCCTTTCACCCTTATTTGTGAAAGGAGGCCTGTGCTCAGCAGTGGGACATTATAGGCTGATGATGATGAAGTACTATTATTGTAAACCCATTATACTTTGTACAAGAGTTGAGTTATATGAAAATTAACCTTATGGCTTTAACATAAGGTTTATCTTAATACGGCATACGGCGCACTGCGTGTGCAATATAATAATGCATTCAGGGTGCTGTTTGGGCTGCCACGATTTTGTAGCGTATCAGCGATGTTCGCAGAGGCGAGCACCGACTGCTTTTATGCAATCATAAGAAAACGCGGTGCACGTCGCTGATATCTCGCCTGCGTGGCGGCCCAAACAGCATCATACGTACGCTACTCGAGCGGTGGGACTCAATGTTACAGGGGCGGTGGCTACAGTTGCACGCCCCTGCCATACGCCCCTGATAATGTTGTCAGTCAAAATTGTATATTTATATATGTTTATGTTTTTACTAACACTAATATTAAGTTTTTACTAACAGCTATGGAATAATTTTTTTGTTTTGAAATAAATTCTTATTAATTATTATTATCATCTGTTTCTACTCTCCCTCCGTCTTACGAATTTTCGATCAGGGTCACGTGACCTGACGCGAGTTTAACATTTTTTACCCATCACAAAAAAAGTCTAATCAAAAAGTGCACACCGCCGCTAAAGAAGTTTTCACTTCAAAAAAATATGGGTAAACAATATTTTTTGTGGTTTCGGCGTTGGACCCATGTTGACGGGCCAGTTGGGGCGGTTGGTTTATACTTCACCTAATATAAGAAAGTTGCGTCGAAAATTTTGCAAAACTTAACGGTAGAGTAGGGTAGGATATCCCTCGGGTACGCGGATGAAACCGCGGGGCCTAACTAGTTATCAATATTTTCGCCTATGACCTATACCTTATTACCTATTTTTTTAAAATACTAAACGATCCGTTAACAATAAATCAATAATAGACTCATGGCCGATTCCTATAATTTACGGACCGTTATAATTTACTAATAATGAAGCAAAGACCTCAAAGCTTTGCATAGCAGACCCTCCCATAGGGAAGTAGCTATCACAGGTAAAACTAGCTTACGAAATGATCTATATGCCCAGTTTGGCAATAAAAATCCTACCATTGTTAAGGAATACGATTCGTTTTTGTTTATAGAAACCGGGCATTAACTTTCACTGTATTTTTGACATTTTAATTTGATATTTTTATATAATTTTCTATTTGTATTATTATTAATGTATTATTAAGATTATTACCAGCCCAATTTGATTTTAATTTTTAACCGACTTCAAGAAAAGGAGGAGGTTCTCAATTCGGATGTTTATATATTTTTTTTTTATGTATGTTCGGGCATAACTCCGTCATATATAGACGGATTTGCAAAATTCTTTTTTTGTTCGAAAGGGGTATATTCCGAAATGGTCCCATATAAATTTCATATAGATCTGATGATGAGTTTCGGAGATAGACAACGAAACTCTTAAAAAAATTAAGTAAATCAGCCACGATTGCTGCTATCGCATAAATATGCAATGTTTACGCAATCACACAACAAAACATCAGGCCTGTACACTCGAAAACGTTACTCAGATGTATTCAGTATATAATGAAACTAAAAATTCAAAAATAAATTAATTTTTTAACAAAAAAATAAACCGCCTTCAAAGTACACTAAAAAGTATAAAATAACTCTTATCTGACACTGTTTTGAAGTCAGCGAAATATTTTCTATAGAACACGTCATGCGATTTCGCTTTATTTTTTTGTTAAAAAGTTAATTTATTAATTGTATATTTGTTTTATAATTTGTATGCCCAAAAGGCGGGACATAAAGGAACACTAACCAACATTTTATGTAATACGAGCTTTTTTCTACCTATTGTCCACAAATAAATAAATCATTTCATTTCATGTATATTATAACTTCAAAATTCGAAATTATTAATCAAATAGACCTTCGCAGGCACTTATAAAGTCTGACTCTAATACCGGTCCGGAAGGTTGCATTTGCTGAGAAGAACCGGCAATAAACTCAGCAGTTTGTTTTTTGTTTTTTTTTTATGTTTTTCGTTTTTTTCTGTTTTTTGTTTCTTTGTTTTTCGTTTTTAAATCAAAACGATGTTTTGTATAGTTTAAAAAGAAGGAAACTGTCATTGGCAATATATTTAAAAGTATGTTTTAAACTGTACCTTTAATTTCCATGATAATAAAATAAATAAATAAATTACTCATTTCAAAACAAGTGTTATAGAGCGAATATCGCGATTGTATAGCTAATCAAAGGGACAGTACCTGGAGACGACGTCCCTATGAACTTTTCGAATAAGCCCTGGTAACTGCCGGCCGGTCCGCAGCCTGCAACCATTACAGGCATATATTAGACAAAATACTTCTTTTTTATTTAAATATTTGCAGGGACCTTTAAGTTTGGATGTAGGCAGTAAGGGCACACGGGGCCTATGCCCAGGGCCCCACATTCAAGAGGGCCCTGTATAAAATTAATTTACTCAGTTTAGGCCCTTGTAAGGCACTTATGAACGTTAAGTTGGTACATACAGTTGAATTTACCACCGATTAGAAAGGTCTATATATGCGCTACACAATGTTTAGCTATTTTAGGTAGATAGTAATTACCTTCAACATTCTAAAATTAAATGTAAATCAGACAAATCAGTTATAATTTAAACCAGAATAAAACTATAAAATCATAGCAGTTGTTTTTTGTTATTCACTTTTTTACTTTCCAACGGGGCCCCGAATTCTTGTGTGCCCTAGGGCCCCGGCATGGCTTAAGACGGCCCTGGATGTAGGAGGTAATCTCCGGAATTACTGATCCAATTCTGATAATTCTTCCACTAATAGGAAGCTACATTAACCCCGAGTGTTATAGGCTATACCGGGAACGAACATTCTCTGAAAAATACATATATTCTTATTTAATACAACAGTCTAAACGTGAACGGAGTTTTTATTTTATTTTGGAATCTTTTAAATAATTCGTAACTTATAAACGACAACACCCGGTGCATCACTCACGCGTTACCGACCCTTACACCGAAGAGCATATACACACATATTTATAGTTGTCAAATTAGTCTTTGCCGTCTTCGTTTGCGGGTATTTAGACGTAATCGCGATAGATGGCCCAATTTTGATGGCGACCAAATTTACGTTAAAAACAAGAATTGGACTAATTTGACAGGACTAAATGTCTTACATCCTTTTCTTATGTTCTTCGTTCGAAAGAGATATAGTGGGACTAAATTAGTTTAGTTGTGAACAATAGAATCAGCACCATTTTGCAATGAATGAAGTATGTTAGGAGCAAAAAGACAAGATCCGACGAGGACATGATATTCACGCGAGTTCATCAGCTAAAAACTTAATAGAGGTGGACAGGACACCTGCTGAGATGCAGCCTGGATAAATGGAGGTATCCCAGAGATGGCAAGCGTAAGTAAGGACGTCAGCCAAGTGGGTGGACGAAATCCGTCAAACCTTAGGACCTACCTGGTCAAGAGAGCCAATGGACAGAGCTGAATGGTGACAGTTGGAGGAGGCCCGTGCCAAAAAGCACTGTTGTGAAACTCTATTTTCCGAAAAGTAAAGTCTATTTTATTGAAATACCAAGCAAGGTTATTTTTTAATGTAATTAAATTAATAATGAATAAGCAAGCTGAAGTGGCAGTGGGCAGGCCATATCTGTCGCAGAACGGATAACCGATGGGGCAAACGAGTTGTTGACTGGAGACCACGCACAGGCAAGCGAAGTGTGGGACGCCGCCCCGCTCGGTGGACCGATGACCTGCGCACCTTGACGGGCGGTGGGTGGATGCGGAAAGTGGAGGACCGGAAGATGTGCCGACTACTGGGAAAGGCCTATGTCCAGCAGTGGACGACCACAGGCTGATGATGAATTAAATTAACCAAACATTAGAAATGTCCATCGATCAATTGAGCTCTAATTGGCTAAGTGAAGGACACATGCGCTCCGTTTGACCACGTCCAGAACACACAATGCAATTATTGATCCTTTGGGGCCGTTCAAGTATTACTTAAGCAGATTTATTACAATGACTTACCCCCCTGCCATGCTTACGCAAACATTGGTATATGCATTTTTCTATTAAAGTAGGTACAGTATTACCCAACTAATAAGGCGCGTCGTGAATCTTCGTTCGAACAGAAAAGAAAGTATGGCCCCGAAGATTAACGAAATAATGCTAAAATTTACAATCAACCTTAGATCACTAGTCATCATCATCATCATCATATCAGCCCATGGCCATAGGCCTTCCCCATTGATTTCCACTTCGAACGGTTCTGGGCCGCTTGCATCCAGCGGCGTCCAGCGACTCTGACCAGGTCGTCGATCCACCTGGTGGGAGGTCGTCCCGCTCGGCGCTTTCCAATATACCACTATAGATCACTACTATAAGGTTCATAATACACTTTAGCTGTTAGTTCCGTCTCACTCGCGCGTGAGGCCGCTCGGCACACATGGCGGCAGCTGCCGACCAATAGCGTGTGCCGCGCTTTGATAATGTATCTTCTGCGCAGGTACATCGGTAAGCCATATCAGTTGGGTACTACTGTACGTAATACTTACTGTGTTACTGTTCAAAATCAGTGCAAAGTCACTGAATTGTTCGATATTACTTTAAAGGGATACCTCGTTTTTTTTTTCGTTTCCGAGCATTAGCAGTCATGAAATAACTTATGATATGTTTAAAGAGTAACTTACGTTGCTTATCAGCGGCGGTTTGTGGGATAGGAGCCACAGTCTCTTGCAGCGTGAGGAGCTCCGGCAGCATGGGAGAGTCGATCCAGAGACCTTGGTTGTCCAGCTCGAAGTGGTAGCTGTGGAAATTGACAATTTGAAATAAATAAATGAATATCCGACTTTTTGGCGGTAACTTGCAGAGTGACATTACGTTTTCATTTTTATTTTCATAAATTCGTGTATTTTGAGTTTTATTGTGTATTTTCGGTGGTATTTTACCCAATAAAGATCATCCATGTGCACCAGTGAAGTGAAATGAAATGAATTATGAGTATCGTGACTTTTCAAGTTGTCTCAAAAAGTCCGTGAAGAGTTTTAGTACAATTACCACCATTGTAGTAAAATATGACTTTTATGGACGGTGACTGACTGAGGACTATATGTGAAAGTGACTGGAAACTATAATATAACTCGACACTGGCAGAAATGAGCCCTAATCTGAGCTTGGTTGCCAAACTTAAAAATAAGAAGAAGAAGAAAATAAATAAATAAAGAGCTTGTACTATGGAAACAAGAAGTATAAAGCCCGTAGAGTGCCCATCGACACGATTTTGTTTCAAACACAACTCACCGATTGCTATAGGGGAACCGATTTGATTGGCAGGCGCAAAGGAGACTGGTGGTCATTTATAATTTGTGAGTTTTATAATCGGTTTTGATTATTATTTGTATTATAAATAACAGCAAACGTAAAAGATACCGAAATACCACAGAGCATTGAACACTAAAAACTCGCCCCTATTCGATGCCATACCATTTAAGGGTGTCAGTGAGAAGCGCTCGTGGTGTAGCAAGATTAGCCGTTCTTAATCGATCGGCAAAGTTAAGCAACCACCGTCGTGGTCGGTAAGAGGATGAGGCTAGATGGGTGACCGCCTATTGGTATTTCAAATCGAGCGTTTCCGTGCTTCGGAAGGCACGTAAAGCCGTTGCTCCCGGATATCACTTAATTGTGATAGTCGTTAAGCTAGCTGGATGCCTCCTAGGCGGCTTGATAACTCCAACAGTAGGTTAACCACTAGCCTACCTCCACCGATCAGCAGTGGGCACGCGTGGTGGAGTATCTGCCCATTCCGATGATGAGTGGGCGGCACCGTTTCACAGTATGACGTATTGGTCCTATCATTTAGTACAGTCACACAAACTTATCTGGCCCGGTGAGAGGCGCTGTTATCACATTTGAATGGCAGGCAGATTGACATTTCAAACTGGCGTCGTTAGTTTCTCTTTTGCCGGGCCAGTTAAGTTTGTTGCGCTATAGATACTCTTGACACATATTGCTGTGGTATAGTCGATATTAGACTGACAGCCGCTAGCACTCGGTTATGCGATATTAAAAATTCTCGCGCACGGGACTCCATGGTCTGTGGATAATTACGACACGGCGAAGAAGGGAATGGAACTTTCTGGTGGCATTGCATGGCCTTATTGCATTAATTCCGTCCTTTTTACGAGAGAAATGATCGAACTTGCTTTTTTAAACTAATTATTAAGTTTAACATCAAAATTGTAGTTACCCGCACAGTTGGAGACTGACGTGCCGCCAGAGGCACTCGCTCTCCTCCTGCATGGCTCCATCGATCCAATCCTGGCGTTTACCTTCGTTGTCTGATGATGTATTAGCACTGAGGATAAACACATTTAAAACTATATTCACTTGTGAAACAAAAATGGGTTTTTGGAAATGTACTGGAAGTTTTATAATTAATAGTAAAATTGTATACAACGTGTATTGGAAATTGTATATACATCCGAAGGGGGGGAAGACTACATCAGGTACAGACTCTCTATAAAAAGTTTCAGCTCAAAATAAATTACTCAAAAATTCATACCAAATTTTTGTATTCAAGTTTATTGAATTACACAATCACTATCACAGAGAGAGACTACTAAAATGCCAAAGGGCAATGGAAAGAAGCATGTTGGGAGTCAAACTAAGGGACAAAATTAGACACTCTGAGATAAGGAAGAAAACCAAAGTTACAGACGTATTGGATCGTATAGACCATCTGAAATGGGGCTGGACGGGACACATGCTACGATGTAAGGCAAATGAATGGAACAAGCAGGTGACCCTATGGTACCCCAGAGACGGAAAAAGAAAACAGGGTCATCCTAAAACCAGATGGGATGACGATATTCGCACAACTTTGGGGCCATACTGGAGTTGCGAATGACAGAGCGCAATGGAGAGAGTTGGAGGAGGCCTATGCCAAAAGGCAAACCGAACTGCGGGACATTCTATAACTGTCTTTTGTTCTAAACAAATTACTGTGACCAAACAATGTACCCTATGTTTCGGAATAAATGGCTATTATTATTATTATTATTGAATTAAAATCATAACCAATGTGTCACCGCTCTATGGGGTCATTATCTTCACATCACTTGCTTTTATAATATGTTCTCTTTCGCAGATGTTTACTTTTATGGATATACCCTTTCCATTATACGTTGTATTGTCAGTATTGTATAGCATCCTGAACCTTTAATCTTATTCTATTTATTATTCATACAAATTAGTTTCTTGGATTGTCAAGAAGTCACACTCCACTCATATAGAAATTGTTATATACATAATGGAGGTAAAGTTCAAAACGCAATGTGCTACTTTACTCCAAAAGTCGTCAATATATCTTTTTATATTTTTGAAACAATATTCGATTTATAATTTACTAGTTGGACCCCGCTGTTGTTCCCGGGATATCCCCGTCCATACCATAGGCTATCTGCGTGCCAAATTTTCACGATGATCCGTTGAGTAGTTGAGGCGTGAAGGCGTAACAAACAAACAAACTCTCTTTCGCATTTATATTATTAGTTAGGATCTACGGTCCATATGGCTACGGGAACCGCTAAACATAAGGCGGTTTGTGCGTAACAACTTTATCTATAAAAAATAAAAGCATTTTTGGAAAAGACAGGGGAAAGAGTGACAATCCAAACCGGTCGCACATAACCATATTCCCCCTCTACATTAGGGGAGGTCTGTGCTCCAGCCTGTATGAGCAGTCGACGCTTATCTGTCATTTTGTGAAATACCAGATTTAACAATTGAGCTGCAACAACACTTCAATGATTTAATGAAAATTTACTGGACTGTAACCAATTAATTGTTTTGCTGCATTATCTCAGCTTAGTGAGCAATTTAGTATGTGTTGTCGAAAATCTGGGGGCACGGAAGTGCCCCCCGCCAAGACAGCCAAGCGAAGCGAAAGGGCACTACCTACCTTTTCTCGAAGCGCTTCGTCGTTTTTTTGAACCGTCATAACTTGGGTTTGGATTATACCAGATAAACAAAATTCTCAGGACATGAAGTCAATAGTGAACTTATTAAACATATTAAATTTCAATAACATAGCTCTTATACTTTAGATTTTATTGATACCTAAAAAGCCCCGATTTCGTCACTGACTCACTGATGATCATCAAAACTCATAGGGTACTTCCGGAAGTCCTAGAAAGCTGAAATTTGGTATGTAAGCTTGTATTAGTACACAAACAAAAAAAAAATCATAAGCAACTTACAAAAAGAAGTGAAATCCCACCAAAAACATTTTTATGTAAAATGTTGCCGCCAAGACATATGGCTCATACTGTTAAAAAGTTATCAGATCTCATGTAGAGCCAAGCTTATAACTCTACATGCACTTACTCTATAAGCCCTAACTTCATAAACTCTACACACCGTAGTCAAAATATGTGGCTTGGCCGTTTCACTACTACAAGAACTATTGAATAACAAAAAAGTAATGAACAGTGAATACATTTTTCACCTTACTCCCATGTGACGGTAGCGAAACGGCCAAGCCACATATTTTGACTACGGTGTGTAGAGTTTATGAAGTTAGGGCTTATAGAGTAAGTGCATGTAGAGTTATAAGCTTGGCTCTACATGAGATCTGATAACTTTTTAACAGTATGAGCCATATGTCTTGGCGGCAACATTTTACATAAAAATGTTTTTGGTGGGATAAACCTTACGGTATAGGTCCTGGTACCAAATTCCATTGTTTTTATCTCAAATCAAACTTGACTTGTGCTTTGATTCAGGTTCTATGAAGCAAGAGTTAAAAAAAAAACTGTAACATGCAAGCGCTAGGAAACTACTAAGCAGTTTGGCAGACAAATTAACCCCTACGCTGTTCAAATGTCAAGTTATGGAAAATCAAAACTTTTAATTGTTTTTAGTG
This sequence comes from Polyploca ridens, assembly GCA_951394255.1. Classification (NCBI taxonomy): domain Eukaryota; kingdom Metazoa; phylum Arthropoda; class Insecta; order Lepidoptera; family Drepanidae; genus Polyploca; species Polyploca ridens. The sequence goes on along the minus strand of OX596272.1, from coordinate 4,352,888 downwards.
TACGTTCTAGCAAATAAATGCATCATTTAAGAGTGCATACCAAGCCAGAAAAATATGGCAATGTCAGATGAAACAAACTTATGTCTAATCTCCGCGTGGAGATGAGATGGAGATAGCGTGTTTCGCGGAACGAAAATGAACTAAGCGCTTTTTATCTAAAGTTAGTAAAAAATCGTTAGTAGCAGCCCTAGGTAATATGTTAGTGATATTATTTATCGATTTTTTATCTTAAGAGGGTTTAGTACGTAATAACGCACAATGCCGCAATATTCCAGGTTTTCGGTGTGACACTACTCAATTATATTAATAGTTATTCGTTTGCGTTGTCATAAATCCAATAGGAAATTTATTTTTTTACTTTTCCCATAGGTAAAAACATTAAATTGACTATTTGTTATTTAGTTTGGAGTAGTTCTTTGAGAGACCTTTTTTGAATTTTACGGAACATGCTGTCTTTGCAGTCAAATAGGTATTAAAATACTTGAAACAAAAAAATACAAAAATACATGTTAAAAAGTTCATATTGTCTTCTAGTTTTCTAATAAATAACATCATAACGTTTTGTACATTTTTGTTATGAAAATGACAAAACAATACCGCGTAAAAATTAAGATTTTTATCGATGTTTAGCGCTGTTTTTAATATGGAAATCGAATGTCAAACTTCATAATTACTATTTATTAATACGTAGCAGTTAATGCTTAAAATTATTACATTTAAAAAATCCGTAAAAATGTTATAATTATTTTATACCGAATATTTTAAAACTGCTATATAAATCGATTGCGGAGGCCACGGCTCGGCAGACCCGGCTCCGCCGTCTCAGAGAGAGGACGTATCGCTCTGTTTTCCGCGCGCTAAGTTCGCCAACATATTATTACGATTGAGAGTATTGCTACAATCGCCCGCATTATAGCGCGCTCTTACCACTTATGATACTTGGGTTGATAAGTTAAGTTATATTGATAAATGGTAACTGTTTCTTAAATTACGTTACGCCAGTAACTGTTTTGAATAATAAGCTGACAAATATGCAAAATTAGTCTTTTTTTGTTATTGTTAATAAATGTCTTCTACCGGAAATCAACGCCTAGAAAGGCACGATCGATCAATGCCAATCGGAAGTAATGGATAAATATCAAATATAAGGGCGGCCTTATGTTTGAAAATTCCTCCGTTTATATACACTAATAATAATACCTACTATAAAAGAAAAGATTTGTATTTTTGTATGTTTTGTTTGTTTGTAATTTCAATAAATTTCAAAAACGACTGTACGATCTTTCACCACTAGAATGCATGTTACCTATCATATCACTAAGTAAAATAGGCAATATTATAAAGTGACGTGTTTACCGACTTTGTGGTATAAAAAAATATATATATTTGAGGTCATAAAAAAGTGTCCACCATTATAACTATTTAGTTAACTACTCGTCCGATTACTCTCAAAATTGATATTTGAGAGACCCTTGGCCCATATAACATGAATATTTTCTCAAAATTGAAAAAAGTGTCCGCCATTTTGAAATATTTTTTTACAGGTCCGATTGCTATCAAAATTGATATCTGAGAGACTCTTGGACTTTATAACATGAATCTTTGCTCAAAATAGAAAAAAAGTGTCCGCCATTTTGAACTATTTCGTTACTGGTCCGATTGCTATCAAAATTGATATTTGAGAGACCCTTGGGACATATAACATGAATCTTTGCTCAAAATTTGAAAAAAGTGTCCGCCATTTTGAACTATTTCGTTACTGGTCCGATTGCTATCAAAATTGATATTTGAGAGACCCTTGGGACATATAACATGAATCTTTGCTCAAAATTTGAAAAAAGTGTCCGCCATTTTGAACTATTTCGTTACTGGTCCGATTGCTATCAAAATTGATATTTGAGAGACCCTTGGGACATATAACATGAATCTTTGCTCAAAATTTGAAAAAAGTGTCCGCCATTTTGAACTATTTCGTTACTGGTCCGATTGCTATCAAAATTGATATTTGAGAGACCCTTGGGACATATAACATGAATCTTTGCTCAAAATTTGAAAAAAGTGTCCGCCATTTTGAACTATTTCGTTACTGGTCCGATTGCTATCAAAATTGATATTTGAGAGACCCTTGGGACATATAACATGAATCTTTGCTCAAAATTTGAAAAAAGTGTCCGCCATTTTGAACTATTTCGTTACTGGTCCGATTGCTATCAAAATTGATATCTGAGAGACTCTTGGACTTTATAACATGAATCTTTGCTCAAAATAGAAAAAAAGTGTCCGCCATTTTGAACTATTTCGTTACTGGTCCGATTGCTATCAAAATTGATATTTGAGAGACCCTTGGGACATATAACATGAATCTTTGCTCAAAATTTGAAAAAAGTGTCCGCCATTTTGAACTATTTCGTTACTGGTCCGATTGCTATCAAAATTGATATTTGAGAGACCCTTGGGACAGAATCTTTGCTCAAAATTTGAAAAAAGTGTCCGCCATTTTGAACTATTTCGTTACTGGTCCGATTGCTATCAAAATTGATATTTGAGAGACCCTTGGGACATATAACATGAATCTTTGCTCAAAATTTGAAAAAAGTGTCCGCCATTTTGAACTATTTCGTTACTGGTCCGATTGCTATCAAAATTGATATTTGAGAGACCCTTGGGACATATAACATGAATCTTTGCTCAAAATTTGAAAAAAGTGTCCGCCATTTTGAACTATTTCGTTACTGGTCCGATTGCTATCAAAATTGATATTTGAGAGACCCTTGGGACATATAACATGAATCTTTGCTCAAAATTTGAAAAAAGTGTCCGCCATTTTGAACTATTTCGTTACTGGTCCGATTGCTCTCAAAATTGATATTTGAGAGACCCTTGGGACATATAACATGAATCTTTGCTCAAAATTTGAAAAAAGTGTCCGCCATTTTGAACTATTTCGTTACTGGTCCGATTGCTATCAAAATTGATATTTGAGAGACCCTTGGGACATATAACATGAATATTTGCTCAAAATTTGAAAAGAAGTGTCCGCCATTTTGAACTATTTCGTTACTGGTCCGATTGCTATCAAAATTTATATTTTTGAGACCCTTGGGACATATAACATGAATATTTGCTCAAAATTTGAAAAAAGTGTCCGCCATTTTGAACTATTTCGTTACTGGTCCGATTGCTATGAAAATTGATATTTGAGAGACCCTTGGGACATATAACATGAATCTTTGCTCAAAATTTGAAAAAAGTGTCCGCCATTTTGAACTATTTCGTTACTGGTCCGATTGCTCTCAAAATTGACATTTGAGAGACCCTTGGGACATATAACATGAATCTTTGCTCAAAATTTGAAAAAAGTGTCCGCCATTTTGAACTATTTCGTTACTGGTCCGATTGCTATCAAAATTAATATTTTTGAGACCCTTGGGACATATAACATGAATCTTTGCTCAAAATTTGAAAAAAGTGTCCGCCATTTTGAACTATTTCGTTACTGGTCCGATTGCTATCAAAATTGATATTTGAGAGACCCTTGGGACATATAACATGAATCTTTGCTCAAAATTTGAAAAAAGTGTCCGCCATTTTGAACTATTTCGTTACTGGTCCGATTGCTCTCAAAATTGACATTTGAGAGACCCTTGGGACATATAACATGAATCTTTGCTCAAAATTTGAAAAAAGTGTCCGCCATTTTGAACTATTTCGTTACTGATCCGATTGCTATCAAAATTGATATTTGAGAGACCCTTGGGACATATAACATGAATATTTGCTCAAAATTTGAAAAAAAGTGTCCGCCATTTTGAACTATTTCGTTACTGGTCCGATTGCTATCAAAATTAATATTTTTGAGACCCTTGGGACATATAACATGAGTATTTGCTCAAAATTTGAAAAAAGTGTCCGCCATTTTGAACTATTTCGTTACTGGTCCGATTGCTCTCAAAATTGACATTTGAGAGACCCTTGGGACATATAACATGAATCTTTGCTCAAAATTTGAAAAAAGTGTCCGCCATTTTGAACTATTTCGTTACTGGTCCGATTGCTATCAAAATTGATATTTGAGAGACCCTTGGGACATATAACATGAATCTTTGCTCAAAATTTGAAAAAAGTGTCCGCCATTTTGAACTATTTCGTTACTGGTCCGATTGCTCTCAAAATTGACATTTGAGAGACCCTTGGGACATATAACATGAATCTTTGCTCAAAATTTGAAAAAAGTGTCCGCCATTTTGAACTATTTCGTTACTGGTCCGATTGCTATCAAAATTGATATTTGAGAGACCCTTGGGACATATAACATGAATATTTGCTCAAAATTTGAAAAAAAGTGTCCGCCATTTTGAACTATTTCGTTACTGGTCCGATTGCTATCAAAATTAATATTTTTGAGACCCTTGGGACATATAACATGAGTATTTGCTCAAAATTTGAAAAAAGTGTCCGCCATTTTGAACTATTTCGTTACTGGTCCGATTGCTCTCAAAATTGACATTTGAGAGACCCTTGGGACATATAACATGAATCTTTGCTCAAAATTTGAAAAAAGTGTCCGCCATTTTGAACTATTTCGTTACTGGTCCGATTGCTATCAAAATTAATATTTTTGAGACCCTTGGGACATATAACATGAATATTTGCTCAAAATTTGAAAAAAGTGTCCGCCATTTTGAACTATTTCGTTACTGGTCCGATTGCTATCAAAATTGATATTTGAGAGACCCTTGGGACATATAACATGAATCTTTGCTCAAAATTTGAAAAAGTGTCCGCCAATTTGAAATATTTTTGTACAGGTCCGACTGCTATCAAAATTGATATCTGAGAGACTCTTGGACCTTACAACATGAATCTTTACTCAAAATGGAAAAAAAGTTTCCGCCATTTTGAACTATTTCGTTACTGGTCCGATTGCTATCAAAATTGATATTTGAGAGACCCTTGGGACATATAACATGAATCTTTGCTCAAAATTTGAAAAAAAGTGTCCGCCATTTTGAACTATTTCGTTACTGGTCCGATTGCTATCAAAATTAATATTTTTGAGACCCTTGGGACATATAACATCCCAAGTAACACATCAAAGCAGTATAACGGCCGACTTACAGCATTTTTGTATCGTTTTAGCATTTTGAATTAGTTGTATAGTAACATTACAAACGTTTATACAGCTACTGTAATGCTTATTTGGGCACAAATTATACAGCTATAGATCCTAAATAGGTTCACAAAAGCTGTTTAATTGCATTACATGCGCATTATATTAGCATTATTGTGGTCAAGGAAATTGCCAATCGCATTAAGGAAGAATTATTGTGGTCAAGGAAATTGCCAATCGCATTAAGGAAGCATTATTACGGTCAATGAAGTTGCCAGTCGCATTACAGATGCATTATACTAACAATATTATTGATCACGAAGATGTTAATTGCATTACAAAAGTATTAGACTAGCATTAGAGTGTAGTAAAAGAATTATGAAGCTATTTAAGTGTTCACAGTTAGAGCTTAAATATCATTGGAAAAACATCTCTAATACCACTGAACAAATTTTATAATACAATTAACGTTGTAATATAACTACCTTGTCTCGCAATATAATATGGACGAAGACGATTAAATCTGAGTGAGTGACACCATATTTGTTTGCATCAAAACAACATTTATATTTCTGGGTAATTTTTTGCCTCTTTTGCTATTTCATGCTTTCAAATATCTGCGCAATGTAGTTTACTGTAAATTTGTATAAAAGTTTCGTTGAAAATTTTCACGCGCCTTCGATATTTTGTGGTTTTGATATAAAATGTGATATAAAGATATATGTGAAATAACCAAAACAATTGTGTATTCCTAGTATAGAACGAATTTTGCATAATTAATATAGTATTGATTGGATAATATTAAATTAAGTTATATCAGTATTATATAGGCCTATTGCTTTTATAAATAGGTCCAATTAATAATATTTTTTGGTAATAAAATATTTACAAAATGGTGTCGGCCTATAGCAGCCCGGTGAGCCTTTAAAAAGGCTAATTAATGCCGCCAGCAGTATAAATAGTCACACGTGAATAATTATTAAGCCAGAGGCCAGAGAGAAGACTTTTGATGAACCACTGTTGTGCTATTGTCTATAAAGTAGTTCTATATGGGTTCATCGGTATACCAGTAGCATTTATGTAGACTGAAATACTGCCATTACTTAAACGCAATTTTGAGGATCCTTGAGCAAAACAATAAAACCCATTTCAGAATGTTTTTACGAGTTGAATTCGCCGTTCGCCAAGAGTTGATAAAAAGTGTTGCTTGTTGTGAACGCATTATCTACATAACTATTCCTGCGCATGCCTTTTTAAAACGATGGTGCAATCAACAAAAAAGAAATAAAGTAAATAGGTTGTTTTATTCGAGTACCTATTTCTACCTATACTAAACAAAATTAAGGCAAACTAAAACTAAAGGCTATACAAAAGCATTTTGATATGCCGCTATCCAAACGTTATATAATATAAAGCATCTTAATGGTTTTGAAATGCCTATATAAAGCGTCAAGATGTTCGGTGAGCTTATATAAGAGTTTATACGAACCTTAAGTTGTACATAAGTTTACTATTCGTTTGTTAAAATGCTTCCTGTGTTACTTGGGATGAATCTTTGCTCAAAATTTGAAAAAAGTGTCCGCCATTTTGAACTATTTCGTTACTGGTCCGATTTCAAAATTGACATTTGAGAGACCCTTCGCCCATAAAACATGAATATTTGCTCAAAATTGAAAAGTGTCCGCCATTTTGAACTTTTTTGTTACAGGTCCCATTGCTATCAAAATTGATATTTGAGGGACGCTTGGAACAAGGGATTGCAAAATCCGTTTTTTTTTTCAAACCCGGATTTCATTCTTATAATCACATATAAATCCGGATCATCCGGATTTTTCGAATTTCGTTTTTTTTGAATTTTAAGTTGTACGCGTAGTTTTATGCTAAACTATTAGTAGTTTGAAGATAGGTGTTATATTTTATTGTTTTTGGTACCCATTTCGTTGGTGAAAATCCCGGCTTCTTGTCGTTCGGAGTAAAAATGGGGATAGTGGTTGGAATAATAAGGTTAAACAATTCTTGCACACACTCTCCAAAATATATCCTGTAGAAAACCGATAAGGCAAGCAAAGGTTGCTTGCCTTATCGGGTCTTCTATGGTCCAGCCCCGTGAGTTTCGTCCTAATTAAAGTCTCATCGTCGATGAGTCTTCTGACTCGGCGGTTTATTGAGTCGGGGACGAGAGCGTGGTGGGAAATAGTTCAAAATGGAGGACACTTTTTTTCAATTTTGAGCAATGATTCATGTTATATGGTCCAAGAGTCTCTCAAATGTCAATTTGAGAACAATCAGACCAGTAACAAAATAGTTCAAAATGGCGGATACTTTTTTCAATTTTTTGCAAACATTCATGTTATATGGTACAAGAATCTCTCAAATATCAATTTTGATAGCAATCGGACCTCTAACAAAATAGTTCAAAATGGCGGACACTTTTTTCAATTTTGAGCATAGATTTATGTTATATGGTCCAGGAGTCTCACAAATATCAATTTTGAGAGCAATCAGACCAGTAACAAAATAGTTCAAAATGGTGGACACTTTTTTTTTTCAAATTTGAGCAAAGATTCATGTTATATGGTCCAAGCGTCCCTCAAATATCACTTTTGAGAGCAATCGGACCAGTAACTAAATGGTTCAAAATGGCGGACACTTTTTTAAAATTTTGAGCAAAGGTTCATGTTATATGGTACAAGAGTCTCTCAAATATCAATTTTGATAGCAATCGGACCTCTAACAAAATAGTTCAAAATGGCGGACACTTTTTTTTTCAATTTTGAGCAAAGATTCATGTTATATGGTCCAAGAGTCTCACAAATATCAATTTTGAGAGCAATCAGACCAGTAACAAAATAGTTCAAAATGGTGGACACTTTTTTTTTTCAAATTTGAGCAAAGATTCATGTTATATGGTCCAAGCGTCCCTCAAATATCACTTTTGAGAGCAATCGGACCAGTAACTAAATGGTTCAAAATGGCGGATACTTTTTTTAAATTTTGAGCAAAGGTTCATGTTATATGGTACAAGAGTCTCTCAAATATCAATTTTGACAGCAATCGGACCTCTAACAAAATAGTTCAAAATGGCGGACACTTTTTTTTCAATTTTGAGCAAAGATTCATGTTATATGGTCCAAGAGTCTCTCAAATATCAATTTTGAGAGCAATCAGATCTATACCAAAATAGTTCAAAATGGCGGACACTTTTTTATTTTTTTTGCAAACATTCATGTTATATGGTACAAGAGCCTCTCAAATATCAATTTTGATAGCAATCGGACCTCTAACAAAATAGTTCAAAATGGCGGACACTTTTTTCAATTTTGAGCAAAGATTCACGTTATATGGTCCAAGAGTCTCTCAAATATCAATTTTGAGAGCAATCGGACCTCTAACAAAATAGTTCAAAATGGCGGACACTTTTTTCAATTTTGAGCAAAGATTCATGTTATATGGTCCAAGAGCCTCTCAAATATCAATTTTGAGAGCAATCAGACCAGTAACAAAATAGTTCATAATGGCGGACATTTTTTTAATTTTTTTGCAAACATTCATGTTATATGGTCCAAGTGTCTCTAAAATATCAATTTTGAAAGCAATCAAACCAGTTACAAAATAATTCAATAAATGGCGGAAACTTTTCAGGATATTGATAAAAAAATCGTGTTTTGTAATCCCAAGGCCCATCAAATCTCAATTTTGAAAGCAATCGGACCTGTTACTAAATAGTACAAAATGGCGGACACTTTTTTCAATTTTTAAAAGATTTATGTTATATGGGTCTCTTATCAATGAGACAAAATTTGATAAGAATCGGTCAAGCCGGTTCTGAGGACTTTTATTACAAACTCCGTGACAGGAGAATTTTATACAGGATGTATACGACAATACGATAATAAATGAAACCATGTAAAGTACTCATGTAAACGATCAACTTTTACTATGGGACCAACTTGGAAATCGCAGAAAAAATCGGTCAAGAGCGAGTCGGACTCGCACACAGAATATTAACAAACTCTACTATGAACAAAATATTGAATGAAAGGTAAATTGCGGTTTACGTATTATGACGTATTAAAAAGAAACTACTTACTAGATCTCGTTCAAACCAATTTTTTGGTGGAAGTTTGCATGGTAATGTACGCACGGCTACAGCTTTGGAAGTGTCTCTCGCGCAAACTATTCAGTTTAGAAAAAAATTATATTCCTCAATATCATTGTTGAAGACCTATCCATAGATACCCCACAAGTATGGGTTTGACGAAAAAATTTTTTTTGAGTTTCAGTTCTTAGTATGGGGAACCCTCAAAATGTATTGTCTTTTTTCTATTTTTGTGTGAAAATCTTAATGCGGTACACAGAATACATCTACTTACCAAGGTTTAACAGTATAGTTTTTATAGATACGGAAAAAAGTGGCTGTGACATACTGACGGACAGCCAGACAGACAGACATGACGAATCCATAAGGGTTCCGTTACTGCTTTTCATACAATTCTTATGAAATTTTGTGTGTATATTCAGTAGGTCTGAGAATAGGACTTAAACTATTATTCATACCCATAGGAGAGCCGGGACTATATTGAATTATTTTAAGAAAACCAAATAAAAGTTTAATTAGATAAATTAGGTACCTATATAGGTACCTGAACTAGTTTGTTTACTAGTGTAAAAAAAAAATATTCAGTACTTTGTACTATACATATAACTATATACTTATAACCTAATTCAACCTACCAGATACCTTGTTTATAATATTATAGTTTTACATCGACATGAAGCCATACTGAAGTATCAAAATAATAACGCGCACAGTATGTTGGCGGAGGAGCCGCACCAATGTTGGCCCCGCGTGTGCCCGCGTTGACTCGGCTTGGCGCTGGCAAATACCTAAACTCGAGCGCGGCCGGGTAGCTTATATGCTCTTAATTAGATACACCATGAACAAATAAAACCAAAAATTCATTATTATTAGAGGTAGCTTTGTGATTTTTTTCTATTGAGGAAATTTCATTCCATTATGTTTTTGCTCAGATAGAACCCTCGCGTATATAATGAAAATACCCGTATAAAAATATTTTTTCATTTAAATACTATTTACTTGGGTAAATTTCAATTCTAAGACTGTTATTTTGCTTTATACACACTCTTAAGATGTAGATATGTTATGAATGTAAGTACCAGTATGTATCGAATGTACAGTCTACCATATTAAAGTAATTATATTCAAACAAGCTTCGTATTTTTTTTTTACAAATATTTCATATGATTATTACTTGTTTTCGACTAAATAAATATTCTGTGACATTCCTCACACATGGTTATCTTATCCTAAACCACAACCAGCAGCGTGACAGGAATTCTTTACCAACCACGCCAAATGGCCCATCAGCTAGGTACTTACTAATTACTCTATTTTAAAGGTACTAGATGACCACCCCTCAAATTTACTTTCTTAGGGGATTGAATTCCACAAAATTCTCTCTTACTACATTCTTACTACTTTCTTGATCAGTGGTTTTGTCACAGTATTAATCTAAATCAACATCAATCAGCCAGGACATGTACTGAATGCAATTTAGACCTGCCAGGCTATTGTGTATCTTTGGTGGTAATCGTAACAAACACCATTATTAATTATTTCAACCAATGACGCGCACGCGGTACGACGTGACGATGACCATTTGTGGGCCCTGATTGGATGAAATTCATTACTGGTATTCATTACGATTACCACCAAAGTTACACGGTAGAGCCCCTGATATGTATGAATACATATATCAAGGTGAGATATTCTTAAAATTTTTACTACCTGTGTCTCCCGGTTCCACCCATCACGCACAAGTAATATTAAACCTTGTGTCTTATATAAAACAGTGGCGTTTAGTGCACTTTGGCCGTGATTCTCTTTAAATGTTACTGTGGCATGTACAATACATGAATTAAACAAGTAAATAAATAATTGGACTGGTGATTCTTGAGATTTGCTTCTTCAAAGATATGTACAAACTCTTAAGCTTCATAAAATTTGTCTTGTTATCAAGTCAAGAGGGCTATGAGCCCATGAGATGAAGTCTTAGGCAAGGTCGTTCAGCAGATTTGTTTATTTACTCAAGATTACTACCAACTGCCCTGGTCAAGGATATCTGGTGGAATTATTGCCCATCTACTTTTAGAGGCGGTAAGCTGCCTGTTTAATGTAATGTAAGAGCACCCATAGCTCACTGAATAGCTCTTATATTCATAAGATGGTTGAGTACAGTGTGCGGGATGATTGGAGTAAAATATTTTGAGGTTAGTAGGTAACCGCATCCAGTTTCCGTAATTATTTATTCAAGGTGATCATAGTTGAAAATAGTAGAACTTTAGAGACCATGTTCAAAAGTGGATTTACAATTTTCAAATTTACATAATAAACTCACCTAGGATTTGTAATCTGTCGTTTTGAGGAATCTAAGGGGTGGATTACTAACCAAATCTAAAATAGAAATGAATTTGGTACCTATGTGACTGTAAATTAGTAAATATAGGCTTTGTTTACAATCTTATAGGAAGATGGAATGAAAACAACGTTATCAATAACATGAACTGAGGAAGACTCCGGAGGTCACCATCACACGGGAATCCATAGACCACAGTGCGAAATTATGTAGGTTACAAAAATACATTTTAGCACAATGTAATAGTCAAAACACACTTACTTGTAAAAGGAAAAGCTGCAGACCACATCGTATTCGAGATTGCAGCCTTCCACAACACACTTCAGTGCCATAATGGAGCACCCAAACAGCAACTAGCTTGCGTAAGCCCAAGCCACTCACATCGTTGCAAAGATAAAAATATTCTTAAAACCCTAACATTTAGCGCGTAAACTAACTTTCAAACAAACTAATATGATGGTTCTACGGAAAATTATCAATCAAACGTCGAAATTGACGTGCTGTCACGGAAAGTCGAAATTTTAACAAATGCGTCAAACTCAAACGCGAAATGTCTGCCATGAAATGGGTGACATTGGATGATGTAATTTTTCAGGCAAACGGCTGGCAACATTGGTTTTGTATATCGATTAAGTGTGTACTAATTTTTGTATCGATTATACTAATACATTAAGTTGGATGCTCAGCATGAGCCGGAATTTTGTTTTTTTCATATTTTTATTGATTTTTAGCTTCGTAGATCAATATAGCTCAATATTTCATCGATTAGTGACTGTAGTAGTTCATTTGGCATATTGTAGAATTTATACTTTTTGTTTATAATTAACAATTTTTGTACCGCAGTAAAATAGTCAGTTTTACGGTTTTTAGAGGAAAGATCAAATATGGCTCATAATACACAAAAAACATTAAATAACATAAAGTGCCAAATAATCCAATAGGCTCGTGAATGTCTGAAATATTTAGCCATATCGTTCTACGAAAGTAAAAATCAATAAAAAATAGAAATCAAAGATAAATATGTATCCATGCCTGATTTAAGCAAAAAAATTGTAACTGCTGAATTTAATTTAAAAATCAAATAAAATAACACCTAGTTGTTTTCTTGGCAACGATAAAATCGATTGATTTATATGTAAAATCATCATACGTACACCAATGTTGCCGGGTTGAAAATCTCAACCATAGATAAAATATATTACTCATGATAAGAATCATTCATCATCATTTTCTAAGTATTATGAAATTAAATTAAATAAATGATGGTGATATCTAAATAACCTAAGGAAATACTTATTAATGCACAATGATAGCAAAGTAAAATGTTTATTATATAATTTAAGTAACCATAGACAATGGCATAGCATACGCTACGCTTTTTGCGCACATCCGGTAGAGTGCTGATTTACCATTAAATTACTGATTATCATTATAAATTGATCTAAAGGAATTAATTGAATTACAGGAAATAAAGAATGGATTTTTTATTCAATAAAACTTATATACATAATGCAACTTTAAATAAAATACGTAGGTACATAATGAGGTAATCTATTATAATCATATAACTGTCATGCATGTCAATGGTCACTTCTACATTTCTTGTCATCCTTGAAATAGTTTGCGTGTGTGTGTGTGTGTGTGTGTATGTGTGTGTGTGTGTATGTGTGTATGTGTATGTAGAACTACCATCAGTCCGATTTTCACCGGATTTGTCCTGGATCCGGGGCAGGATTTTCTACTCAACCCGGGCAGGACCCTGTTCATAAAACTTAGAAACAGATTGAAAACAAAATGCTTTTTCGTTATACCTGCCTACTTATATGGTGAAGAGAAACGTCCTTGCAGTAAACCTTGAAATTTAAAACTGTTCTTACTTAAGTATAGACTAACCCCTAACCCCCTCATTCATAATCGTTTTTTAACTAAATCAGTGTAATAGTGTGCCCCGTCTCACTCTTTTGATCAGTAAATGTCACCTGTCAGCATTGCTGCAAACTCTCCTTCTTTTCCAGGAGATTCCATGATTTTTGGACATGTCTCCTTATCTCCTTATTTATTTTTCAATTCAATGAAAATCTCCTGGATTTTCACGATGAGTAAAGTGTACGACATTTTATATTTTTATAAAAATAAGACCTGATATTGACATAAAATAAACCAGTTAATGCTCTGTATGATCTGCATCTCTGTGTAAAACTTGCAAAGTGACGTTGCATTTTCGTTTTATTTTCAAGAGTTCGTGTATTTTGAGTTATATTGCATATTTATCGGTGGTGTTTTACCCAATAAAGATTGTGAAGACCTGTGAAGTTGAAGTGAATTGAATTACGTGTATCGTGATTTTTCAAGTTGTTTAAAAAATCCGTGAAAAGTTTACCGCCTTTTTACTGAAACATTTGTATGTCTTATCGAAACTGTCAATTTTATTACTGACAGAGCCGTAAATGTGGAAGTGTTTTTTTTTTTTATTTCTATATATTATTTCGACACTGGTAAAAATAAGTTCGAATTAAAAGGATTTGCTTGTTAATATTAAAACTAAGGTATAATATAAAAAATCCTATTAATCTAAATACAACAAAAAGGGTATTTTTTTTATTTCTCCTTCTTTTTGACCCTGTCTCCTGGATTTTTGGCATAAATATACTTCTTTTTTGCATGTTGGGGTTTGCAGCACTGCCTGTCAGATAAAGACCGGTCGGAATTTTAGCTAATCAACGTGATAACTTTATTATGAATAAGGGGGAAAGAACTTAAAAAGTCCACGATGCCCTATGTAAATCTGTGCTTATATTATAATCTTTTATGTTATAGAATAAGCTTACCTAATTTTGGATATCGCATCAAGGCGGTCCGAACCCTTTTTTTGTCAGCTCTTTCCGTTCATCAGTCTGTCACAAGCTTCTTACTTCTTAACCGAGTTAGATAACACATCTATACTAATATAATAATTATAATAAAGCGGAGGTGCTATTTTGTTTGTTTAATTAAACGGTCTCATCTCTGGAACTACCAATCGGATTCGAAAAAATATTGAATAAAAAGCTACATCTCCGAGTGTTATAAGTAAGCGTATTTTCCCGGGAACGCGGGTGAAACCGCGAGGAACAGCTAGTAGCAATATTATATTTCCTGGGCTGGGCCCAAACACGAACAATAGGTAGGTACAGTAGTACCCAACTGATATGGCTTACCGATGTACCTGCGCAGAAGATACTTTTTGTAAATATTCAAAGCGCAAGAAACCGCTATTGGTCGGCAGCTGCCGCCATGTTAACGCGCGCCGTGCAGAAGAGCGTGACTTGCGAGTGAGAAGGAACTAACAGCTGTAGTGTATTATGAACCTTATATCAGTGATTTAAGGTTGATTGTAAGTTTTAAGCATCCTTTCATTAATCTACGGGGCCATACTTTATTTTCTGTGCGAACAAAGATTCACGACGCGCCTTATCAGTTGGGTAATACTGTACTTAGTAATAATTTCGTAAATTATATTAATACTTAATTGGGAAAAACGATTTCTGTGCCTCTACCATGAGTTTTCTACGCTAACGTAATCTACACTCGCTAGCGACTACGGTGGATATTTTGCATGACGAGCAGCGCCTCTAGTAGACACTTTTGGAAGCATTTCATACAAAATGTTTCACCGTAGTCGCTAGCGACTGTAGATTACGGTAGCGTAGAAAACTCATGGTAGGCGTACTGAAAGCCTTTAAACAAGTCAGCGGAATAATTTTATAATTAGGCTGATGATCATAATGCGCCTAGCCATATCAACAAATATCGCAATTAAATCCAAATAATGCTTAGCAACACACCTACTGAACAATCTTTTTTAAATCGCTTGGCTCGCGGTTAAAAATATAACAATGACATCAATTGTTATATTAGGACGCGCGTCCCTCGCGAGAACCTACGGGTTAAATCCAGGCAGCATATTATCGTTCACTGATAAAATTATCGTTTGTTAAGGTGAACGCACGGAACGGAAGCGCTCGTGGTGTAGCATGATTAGCCGTTCTTAATCGATCGGCAAAGTTAAGCTACGCCTGTCGTGGTCGGTACCTGGATGGGTGACCGCCTAGTGGTATTTCATATCGAACGTTTCCGTGCTTCGGAAGGCACGTAAAGCCGTTGGTCCCGGTTATCACTTAATTGTGATAGTCGTTAAGCTAGTTGGATGCCTCCTAGGCGGCTTGAAAAATTCCAACAGTAGGTTGACCACTAGCCTACCTCCACCGATCCGCAGTGGGCACGCGTGGTGGAGTATTGCCCATTCCCTTTCACCTTCATTTGTGAAAGGAGGCCTGTGCTCAGCAGTGGGACATTATAGGCTGATGATGATGATGATGATGAAGGTGAACGCACACTTATCCAAGCCGAACGCGTCGACCGCATCGAACGAAACGAATTTTAGAATTCTGTATATGGAATCTTATGAAAGCTCGCAAAAACTCGCCCGCGTCGAATCGTCCGAATCTGGATAAGATTTCATACACAGAATTTTAAAATTTGTTTCTTTCGGTGCTTTCGGCTCGGATAAGTGTGTGTTCACCTTAAGGCAGAATATTAATTTGCAAAATATACCATCTGAGGCGGTGACGTCGCTATATTTATGCTCGCGATTATGACGTAGTAAGTAGGGTAGTGGCACCAAAAGATGACCGACCCCCAATAGATGAACGATCGACCGAAAATTAAAAAAATATAATATAATCCCTAAATTTACATGTTTGCAATATTTTTTTCCCCATAAGGCAATATTTTATCTTCCATATTCCTTAACAACATTGACAATGACAGCCCAGATGCGCTTGCAGTGAATTTTTATATGTTACGTTACCCGCCAAAAATCGGTTTTATATGGAAACCTTATAACGGTAAGTCCCTCCAAATTTAAGAACATTGTCAGCGTATAGAAAGAATTAATGTCATATTAGAGCAGTTTTGGTTGTAATAAAATCTTGATATATTCTGCTTTCAATAACTTAATATATATTATTACATTATTTACCGTTTTTTAGAGAAATTTACTGTTCAAGTAATGGATTAAATTTTGTTCACTTGATCCAATAGATGAACGGCGTTCAACTAATGGAAAAAGGTCTAATTTTTATACCCATTAAAACCGATAAGTTAACGATTAAACACCAAAACAAAAATACTCAAATGAATTTTATTAAATTTATGAACTTAGTTACCAAAAGTTGAACAAATTATTTTAGAGTTTTTGATTATTTTAAACCTAACTTTCCTATAGAATCACCATTAAGATCGGTGGTCGAAATTTGAACGGTCCATATTTTATTCGTTCAACCTTTGGGTATATTTGCCTGAAGCTGAACGAATAATATTCACTTAGAATATTATTCGTTCATTTTATGGTTCATTAATCCATTAAATGAACGAACTACTATGGAATCTACTCCTACTCAAATGTTAGTTCAACTTTTGGGTACAAAACGTTCATAATTAGGGCTCAGTGTTCAACTATAGGGGTAAAACCTACATTTTCTTACATTTACAATTTTAAAAAAAATATATGAATATGTAGGATATAATTACTTTAATCCTTCAATTAATAAGGATTTAAGGTATTATTGAAAAAATCAACAAGCGCCTATGTCATGAAATGACCGAGTTATAGCTATTTAAAGATCGAAAAAACGCTTAAACGTTCATTTATTGGTGCCTCTACCCTATATGAGATCGTCAGGATCGTCGTTCGTTGGAGAAAATCATAGTATAATTATGAGAAAATGACATTTTTAAAAATAATAAATTATAAAAGCTTGTCCCCCGCGGATTCACCCGCGTTGACGGGATAAAAAGTATAGCATATGTCCTTCTCCATACCATAGGCTATCTGCGTGCCAAATTCAAACAAAATTAAACATCGTGAGCAGTTCAACCATGGAGGAAAGAAAGAAGCGGAGGTGCCGCAAGGCAAAATCTCTTTAGAAAGAAGCGTCGCCAAAATGCGGGTGAGAGGGGGACGAGGTAGGGCGATGGCTCCTCCCCATGATGGAAAACCTGCCCATTATTTGTAAATCCATCTAACGGTTAATGGAATTATTACAGTGTAACTGAACTAGCTATTTGTTATGTTAGTTCGTCTACTCGCCACTATGGCGTAACATAGCATGAAACTTTGTTCCAGAACATACTATGTGCGTTAGTATGGCGGGACCACATTATTTATTATTACCCAACTGCGGGCGAAAGCCTAAAGGTGGGTAATGGCCCTGATTCTGTTGTTCACACTAAACTAATTTTAATATCACTATGTCTCTTTCTAACAAAGAACATAAGAAATTTAGTCCTGTCAAATTAGTCCAATGCTTGTTTTCAATATAATTTTAGTCGCCATATATCGCGGTTACGCCTAAATACACGCAAAATACATTTACATGACGGCAAAGATTAATTTGACAACTTAAAATTTGTTCTATCCTTTTTCAATCATGTTCGTAAGAAAGAGATGATAATGAGATGTGACTAAAATTAGTTTAGTGCGATTTACAACAGAATAGGCACCAATGTGTTCCTTGTATGGAGTATCGGGTCTATAGGGTAGGTAGGGTAATTAGGTAGGTAGACAGTAAATCAAAAAGATGTTAAAATCAAAATGGCAAAAAACGGAACCCTTATAGATTCATCATGTCTGTCCGTCCGTATGTCACAGTCACTTTTTTCCGAATCTGTAAGAACTATACCTATACTGTTGAAACTATACTGTTGAAACTTGGTAAGTAGATGTATTCTGTGAATCGCATTAAGATTTTCATACAAAAATAGAAAAAAAAACAATAAATTTTTGGGGTTCCCCATACTTAGAACAGAAACACAAAATTTTTTTTTTCATCAAATCCATACGTGTGATGTATCTATTGATAGGTCTTCAAAAATGATAATGAGGTTCCTAATATATTTTTTTTCTAAACTGAATAGTTTGTGCGAGAGACTCTTCCAAAGTGGTAAAATGTGTGTAACTTCTAAAATAAGAGAATGATAAAACTAAAAAAAATATATGATGTAAACTTTACCATGCAAACTTCCACCGAAAATTGGTTTGAATGAGATCTAGTAAGTAGTTTCTTTTTAATACGTCATAAATCGTAAACCGCAATTTACCTTTCATTCAATATTTTTGGCGTTTTTTTTTCCTTAGCAAAGTTGTATATTACACGGAACCCTCCGTGTGCGAGTCCGACTCGCCCTAGGCCGGTTTTTTTTGTTTTATAGAAATCATTTTCATCGAAATTAAGTGAACATATTTTTGAATACTTTGTTGGTGTCCAGTTCGGTTTCTTTATTATACGTATCCATGCATTTCTAATATCTGTATTAACAGGGAATCTAAAATGATGACAAAAAATAAGTTACCATTAAGAAAAAAATTACACGAAGATAATAAATTCGATAAAATAGTGTCTTGCTGGTATGGTGCACACATTTTTATTTAATCATTTAGTACTACTACTTACCGACAGATGGTGCATTTTTATTATTTTAAATTCTTCTTGTTTTATGTATCAAGGTATGTAATTTGTCTATGAAATAAATTATAGGAAGCAAAATAAACTTAAGCAAGCTATTTGAGGCGAAATTGGTCACAATAATGTGCACTGATAATGATAAAAAGACGATATTGATAAGAATTGGTTAGAATGCATATATTCGACAACAGATGTCTCTAGCTGCAATCTGGCGAAAAATGAGAAAACGTGATTTAAAATGAAAATAAAAATTTTAGGGACTTATACGTAAAATGTTATGCCATCAATATGTTTCAGTTTTGATCCTGAACAATTTTTGCATCCAACAACAGCGCACTTCATTATTAAAGCAAAATAACATCGCACCCGAACGGGATGCCGATTCATTCGAAACTAAGGTTTTTGGTCCCGCCCACTGTGACGTCATGACCTAATTGATGGCGCGTGACCTAATTGCCTTGCGGCATCTCCGCTTCTTTCTTTTCTCCATGAGTTCAACGGTTCAGGTGTGAAAGAGTAACAGACGACAGTTACTTTCAGGTTTTATAATATTAGAATGCAATGGTTTCTCTCTAATCAGGTATTGTAGCTTCGCCAAATACGACATCGATGTTGAATACGTGAGCAGCAACAGGAAATATAATCAGTCAGTCAGCTTGGCTGCCATAAAATCTTGGCAACATTTTACATGAAAATGTTTTGGTGGGATAATAATTTTGGAGCTGCTATGCTGTTTTTTTTTTAATTTGCCGCACATTTTCCATCTAATTTCGATATTTTCTCTGGTAAGAAAAAAGTGGCACATACTACACTAAATATATAGAAGACACATCTAATTTACTCCAATTTAGAACTAAAGGAATGTATACTAAGGACATCGAAATAAAATAACCCAAACGCTTTTATTATTAATTTATTTATCAATATAATAATATGTATATATAATGTATAACTTACAGCCATAAAGTGCGCCGGAGGCGGCGGCGAGCGCCCGGCGCAAGCGCTCACATCATTTCATGTTTCTAAAACCTTTTTAGTGAATTTTTTCGAAGAAAACATACATCAATATTCTATATGGACACCGCCGCGACCGGCGTCAGCAAGCAATCTTAGAAAAAAAAAACATTTCTTAAATTAACCTCCGTAAAGTACACCTACCTATATGACTAAATATTAATGCCTAAGAATTCTTTATATTACAACCGAAAAAAAAATTTACCGCTTTCAAATTATAAAAAAGGACAAAAATCAATAACAAATCAAACGGGGGGTCAATTTTACGGGCAGCGAGTCACAAATCATCAATTGATTACCTCGGTCCGCTTTTGTCAACAATATCGGACATTGTCACCGCCCAATAGAACATACCCCCGATCGTATCTACCGGTCAAATACCAATTACTCGTCAAAAACAAAAAGAAATCTTATATTTTTACATCGCTTACTTACAAAAAATCCTTTTTTTTTGTATTTTCAATTTATACAGTAACACTATAGGGTAATTTTTTTATTTTTATATTTTTTCATGCTCCTTTTTAAATTGTCTTCTCCTTTGGCGTACTTATACGATAAGAATGAAAAAAATTGCAACAATCGATTGAGTAACTTAAAAACAACTTAACAAATAAACACCTGCTCGTCTCACGTCAAAACCGTCGCTTCACACTTTTACACAACATAATTTCTCACTTGGCGTATTAACTTATAAATTTTACTATTACGTCTATCTACCATGCATTCAGACACCGTCAATTTTCACTAATATGACTATAACATTATGTTGAATATATATTTTCTGACTCAATAAGGCTTGTGCGACATCTAAAGCTGTCAATGTCAACTCTAGAGTCACATTGTACAAAAATGTGATGCGACGTAATAATCTCGCGATCGCTTCGATTCGAAAATAAAAACTTCTACAATTTCCCCTTCCCAAGACTTAAATGGTTAACTTTACGAAATGCACCTATTCTAAGTTATACGGGACGGTTAAAAATCATAAATGTCCTCTGATATTAGGGCGCAGAAATCGTGCTGTATAAAAAAAGTTAAATATAAAACTAACTCTTTCTTTCGTTCACAAAACGTAACACGTCAGAAAGAGACTTCGGAATTTGAACTATTTAATGAATGCACATCTTTTTTATGAATTCGGAATACATAAAAATAACTTATTTTTAACGACCAGCGTTCCATAATTAAGTCCATTTTAAGTTACATTTTAGTTCTGATAATTTTGTGTTTTTTTTTTTAATTTAACACGATTCCTGCGCCCGTTATTAATTTTTTAAACAACTCTAAACAATATCGTATGACAATAAAAAGTAGGAACTATTATTATTATAAGTGTATTTAATAGAAGCGATCTATGCGATATCTAGACGTACCATTTTTAATTTTATTTATTTTAAATTTAATTTTTTTTTTATTTCATTACACTAGTAGTTACGAATAATTTGTAGTGTATTTGTGGAGCTACCGGTTGCTCGATGGGTTGCGCGACAAGTTAGCCAGGTATTTTGCTAAATATATGGACGGAGGTCAATGTTCCATATAATTGTATGTAAATACATGGTTGACCCCCCAAATCAATTATGGTACAAATTAAAAATCAATCCACAATTACTTTTTTGTGATTTTTATTTAAAAAAATAACTGTTATTATTATGACCAATCAAACTCACCCCAACTTGAAAGTAACTCCACAAATACGTCACAAGAAAAAAAGCACACTTATATACTAAAAAAAAAAACTAAAAAGAATCTTCACCAGCACACACACCTTAACTTTCGTTTTTATTATTAATATTTATTATAATTAATTAGTATAATATACAGTTTTACATTTTGAATATTCATTTTTAGGGTTTATAGTCGATTGTTTTTTTTTTATTGCGGGATGGCAATACCAACCACTTTTTGAAAACAATCAACTTAATCCAAGTCTTGATCTATACACGCGTGATTTATTTAAAAAAAAAAACGATATCTTGAGCAATACTACTCTTTTTACAATTTGGTGAAAATTGCATTACATAATAAAGAAAATCTTGGCCGAATGTCAGATGGGTGTAGAGAATTAAGCTAGATATTTATACACAGATAAAAAAAATACATATATTCAAGCCTTAATGTGATCACATAAGGGTTTATTTTCATATTACACCATCTTACATTCACCAACTGTAGATAAAATGCTAAAAACAAAGTAAATGTGCACATATTGTGTCGTTTATTATATTGGCAGTATCGGTAGGCAGACATTTAAAATGTTACTTAATAAAAGAGGGAATTGTTTCAAAAGAAAAAATTACACGGAATAAGTAATAGTACTCCCGTACAGAAGGCTCACTCCCTAGTAAAATCTTCTCTCTTTCCAACGCGTAGCTTTATCTCTTTCGGACACTGGTCAACAATGGATCGTTAGCGGCCTTCATAAATGCCTGCGAAGGTATTATATAAATGATTTTGATTATTAAAGATGGCGTCTACTACCCCTAATTTATATATTAAAATGCATGTTTGTAAGATATGCATCTGATGGCGGTAAAACGAGTTGTCAGTAAAGTTCAAAATAAATAAGATAGTTTCGTTACTTTATATGTGATTTTAAACGCATGTACAAATCTTTGAAACAACCCACTCCTTGAACATATGCCACCCTAAGGCGTAAAAAGAGGCTGAGGAACAAGGATGATCCTTTTTAGAGTTAACTTATGAAAGCGACATCTAGCGGTGACTTTACTAAAACTAGTCCAATTAGCATTCTACTTTACTCTGCCAGTGAGCAGTGAGCAGAGCATAGGCACAAATTATGTATTTTCGACTTATGCATAAGTGTAGATATAAATAATTTCCAATCTGAAGTTTTTATTCAGTGCAATGATTTTTTTAATGACAAAAAAGCTGCTTTTTGAAACCTAAATAAATGTTTTTTTGGTGGCATATAAAGTAACTAAAGTTCTGCAAGAAAGAGACAGCATGCATTCACACATTGTCACACACGTTTATATTATGTATTATAAATTCATTATATATTTATTTAACTACAAATCCTTTATATTAAACATTTTCAACGCGAAATTACAGTCTTCATCTTTACTAATATCAATTCACCTAAAGAGAATTTTATTAATAACTGTACAGAATTTTGCTTTTTAATAAAAGAGATCTGAACAAAACCATGGTTATGTTAGAACGGAGTAAAATGGACTTTATTGCTCGTGATATAGAATACAATATCGCAAATTTTTTGCCATTTAATTAGTCCTATAATACCAAACAGAGCGATATAAACTTTATTGCTATAAGAAAAGAGTTCATAACTCAATGATCAGCGAAATCGGAGAGAAGTTGACTCACATATTTCGCGACAAATCCATTCTAACATAATTTAAAGTGCATATACTAAAAAATAATACAGCACCACTAACATATATATGTTGGGGGAATAGCTTGAGTAAAAAATGTCTTAAAATTTACTGAAGTGTCAACAACAAGTTTACGTGTGTATGTCAAAAATATATAAATATATATATGATATATATACCCAATATGTTACTTAGACTATAGCTATAATAATGTCAAAGAAATTTATTTTTGATTGGTGGTCGCGCTGTTGCGTTGCGTTGCGTTGCTTATTGTCGATGCATACAAGCTGTAACAAAAAGAAAGTTAATTTTAACAAAAAACAAGTTATTGTTAAAAATTTACAAGCTTTTTATGGTGACTGTACTTTTTGTTGTCTGTACTTGCATTGTCATCCAATATACTTATGTATACCAAATTTCAGCATAATCGGACACTGGGAAGTGGGTCAAATTTAACTTGCAAGATTCGATTACAGACACCGGACAGGAGAAACTAAATAAAAGCTTGTATAAATAGCATCCATTTTAAGAGATCCCTCCAAATCTGTTATAGCATTCTTATTTTTATACGACGATTTCAAAAAACAAGCGTACGGCCCACCTGATGGTAAGCGGTTACCGTAGCCATAGGGACGACTGCAGCACCCTTCCCGATGAGCTCTGGCTCACTTACTCACGCGCAGGAACACAACATAGAGTTATTTGTGTGCGGTATTCTGTAAGGTGGAGGTACTTCCCCAGTCGAGCTGCTCTTTGAGCGAATAAACGCTATGCTCTACCTCTCTTACTCCTTCGATACAAAAAATCGTGTCATACATTTTTAAAGGTATACAGCAAATATCAAAAAAACTATACTAAATTCCTTTCTGTTACGACACAGACTTGCCTATAAGAGATCATGAGTTTCCTGGGACATTTCTCACACACGGTCATCTGACCCTAAACTAAGCAGAGCTTGTACTATGGAAACCAGATAACTGATATAATACATATACTACTTTTTGTTTGTAAATACATACTTAATATACATAATTACACCCAGACTCAGGGACATACAGACATGTTCATGCACACAAATGCATGTCCTGTGTGGGAATCGAACCCACGGCGTAAGGTGAACCTTAACCAACTGTGCCAACTGGCCCGTCAATAGAAAATAGTCAATAGAAACTTACCTAGGCTCCATATAATCATGCCTGCATTCCCAGATATCGTGTCCCAAACTAACAACTAAGTCCAATTGTC
This sequence comes from Polyploca ridens, assembly GCA_951394255.1. NCBI lineage: Eukaryota > Metazoa > Arthropoda > Insecta > Lepidoptera > Drepanidae > Polyploca > Polyploca ridens. The sequence goes on along the minus strand of OX596272.1, from coordinate 4,328,221 downwards.
CACACGCCCCTTAGAGGGAGACAACAACAGAAAAACGAGACAAAAACTCACAATCCGAACTATATTAACTGTTTTTTTTTATAGAAAAACAAATGCACTGTTTTAAATTCACTACACTTTTATGTTTTAAGTAGCACTCTACCGCGTTGTTATGTTATGTTATTTTTTTGTTTATTTTTTTGCTTGTATTATGTACACTTATTGGCAGGTTGTTTGTTTGTTTATCACTGAGTTTTAGCTGCGACTGGCGTCTTGTGTTCGGGAGGCACGGCGTCTGGTTTCGATTTGGGGGTAGCTGGTGGGAGAAAGAATATGTTTAGTGGTCAATTCTTATAATAATCTAAGGGCCAAACACCATCTGAAATTTATTCGCACGAAAGAGTCTACGGCAGACAAAAAAGACCGTCACGGATTGTTCACAGATTCAAAGCACACAATACAACATACATACATACTTTGGAAATGCAGAGATTGCGATGTTTTATTTTGTACTAAAAAAAGAAGAAATAGAGATTTGGGTACATCCTATTCTTTCGCAGACTTTTTGCAGGTCGTGTGCGTTACTGTTTAAAATTGTATACGTTCTATTTTCACAGACTAAAAAGTGCGGTACGGATAGTCTGTCGTCTGTGCTGCACCTAATATTAATTGTCTTCTGTCCTTTTTTGATGTCGGATGTCAAAGACGTCACAGGTAAGTTGGTGGTTGACGCTCTGATGAACAAATTTATAATACAATATAACACCCCTAAACAGTGCCGTAGCGTGGTTTTCAGCCGCCCCTTATTTACGTATTTAAATTCAAGAATTGTAAGTGCGACATAAATATGAAATCAGTGGCGGATTTACCAGCAGGCTGAGTAGGTTTGATCCTAGGGCGACAGTTTAGGGGCGGCAAAGGGGACCTTTTAGCTTTCAAAAGAATCTAACTATTTTCACTCGGCTCTTTATTTGCAATTTTCATTGTTATGGAATATTCTTTCAGATATAAAATAAACTTTTTCCTATGATTAATTCAAGATAAAAAAAACAAGGGATATTATTAATTGCACCTGTTTAAAAATTACGCAAACTTAAGACTCTTCTAATTTACTTATTGCGCCTCTAATTTACTTATTGCATATCGGAAAAATTACTGTTGTACAATTAAACTAGCTATTCATCAAAACATGTTCTATCATCCAGAACCGACTCGGGGCACTCCAAATACAGTTGGTTAGGTTAGAACTGTGACAATATCGCGCTACATGATCATTCAGTTCAAACAGTTTTGCATAAATCATTAAACTGATACTCAGTTTGATTTATTTAGTGTGTTGGGATAGAGAGAATTAATAGTTAAGGCATTAAATATATGCCAAAAAACAATTCAATTTTGAATTTTTAAACGGCCCTCTTGTGGCTGTCGTAATATCACCATTAAGTACAATTACAATATATTATTCATCTGAAAGACAAATTATATAAAAAAGTGTGAAGTGAAAGTGTGTACATACGGCGAGGCCTAGCGTTGGCGATGACGCTTTGAGCGCCGCACGAGCCGGCGCGCCCGCGGTTATTGTTCGACCCACCGGTGTTGCCAGCGTTGCTAGTGTTGCCAGCTGGCACCCTGTTAAACATAAACAATAAATTAATTAATATATTGGGACATCTGATCAAGAAATAAGCAGCGTCAGTGATGTGATACAGGTCGATTAACTAAATCTGGCACGTGCATAGTACTCACACATATGCAATTTCGCGATACAGTATGTTCTCTCTAAATTGATTGACTGATTAGAAGCAATAATGTAATATTATTGCTTCTAATCAGTCAATCAATTTAGAGAGAGGTAGAGCGTAGCGAATATTCGCTCAAAGAGCAGCTCGACTGGTGAAGTACCTCCACATTACAGAATACCGCACACAAATATCTTTATGTTGTGTAAAGTCCGTGTTCTTACGCGTGAGTATGGTAGCCAGAGCTCATAGGGGAGGGGGGGAAAGGTCGGTAACGCGTCAGCGATGCTTCGTGTGTTGCAAGCGTTCATATGGCTGCGGTAACCGCTTACCATCAGGCGGAACGTACGCTTGATTACCAACTATGTCGTATAAAAAAATATCTAATGGACGAATGCAAAAAAAGACCACTCTTTATTTATGAGTAGCAAAAGCATAGAGAGGGACAGAGTGTTGATGACGCGCATTCACAGACACTACACAAGCGCACGTGTAAATGTGTTGAACGTGCCAGCTTTAGTTAACGGACGCGTACGCAGTATTTTTTACTTATATTATGTACTAGCTATTCCGCGCGGTTTCACTCGCGTTCCCGGGATATAAAGCCTATAATACTCGGGGATAATGTAGTTTCCTATTAGTGAAAGAATTTTTCGAATCCGACTGGTAGTTTCAGAGATTAGCCCGTTTAAACAAACAAACAAAAAACTCTTCCGCTTTATTATATTATGTATGTATAGATAAGTGTACATACCTGCAATAGTTCCTGTGCGTGGCGGCGCCGGCGGCAGTAGTACCGTGTATAGCGTGCGTACGGTCGCTCTCGGAGACGGAGCGATGTCTGTCGTAGGGGCGCGCGTGAGGACCGCGCCCCGGCGCCAGGGGACCGGCCGACGCTAGCAGCTCGTTCAGCTGCGGCTGTAGGGGGGAGGGTGAGGGGGGGGGATGTACTCACATATATATTCACCACTCTTCTGGATCCTCTCCAAGTTTGGCAATCAAATCCAAATTAGGACGAGTGCCAGTGTCAAGTTATAATTTCCAGTCACAATAAATCAATTTCACATAGTCCTCAGTCAGTCACCGTCCATAAGTCATGTTTTACTACAATGGTGGTAATTGTACAGTCGAGGTGAAAGATATGTTTACATTTGAAGTTACAAAAATATACATAGTATTATATGGTTCGTTATATTTAATTCAATGATATACTGTAAACATATCTTTGACCTCGACTGTACTAGAACTATTCACGGACTTTTAGAGACAACTTGAAAAGTCACGATACACATAATTCATTTCATTTCACCTCACTGGTGCACATGGATTAATTTTTATTGGATAAAATACCACCGATAATATGCAATAAAACTCAAAATACACGAATTCGCCAACCAGCTATACTTTTCATCCAAAAACTCTGTTCTTAATTTGGCATTATAAGTTTTCGTAAAGAAAACATCTTCATACGGGCCTTGTACATATATTTGAGATACTAAATGACACAGAAATATTCATAAACTTGTAAGAATTTTTCCAAAAACAGTATACTCGTGGAACAAGTTTTATGATAATATGCGAAATCATGAACGACGACCTAGCGAAGCGGCCGCGAGTGATCAGCGGAATTTACCGACTGATAACCGACGGCTCTGATGCTGTCTCTATTTTTTCGCAGTCAAACATTACGTTGGATGAAACAACAAGCTTTTAGATTATGCTTGCGTTGTGTTTAGTTAGACTGGGAAGTAACACAAAATACTTAAGGGGACCCTTAAGTATTTTGTGTTACTTATCCATTTATAAGAGAATCTCACCTCCAAAACACGGAAGTCCTCAATACTCTTGAACTTGGAGAGATGGGCCTCCAGTTTGGGCTCCACTTGGAGGGCCCCCGCGTGCTTGTAGTACTTCAGGAAGGCCCAGAACTTCTCAAGACCGTATAGTTGACCTGTTCGAGAAAAACGAAGATAATTCAACTATTTTTACTTTGTTACAATACCCGACTGATATGGCTTACCGATGTACCTGCGCAGAAGATACATTTTCAAAGCGTGGGAAATGCTATTGGTCGACAGCTGCCACCATGTGTGCGGAGGGGCCTCAAGCGTGAGTGAGACGGAACTAACAGCTGCACTGTATTATGAATCTTATAATAGTGATCTAAGGTTGATTGTACGTTTTAAGCATTCTTTCGTTAAGGCGCGGACAGCTCACGATTTCAAACGACGAATGCACTCACACAACCTGGAATGTGGAATGACTGATGTGTGTGTACTTTTGGAAAATTGCATAGTATATGTAAGGAAATCAGAATAGATACGGATTTCTTAATGTATTGACATGTTGATACATAATATGAGACGATGAACAATTTTCAAAAAAAAATATCATTGATATTAGACATATAATAATCTATCTATTTATTTTCATAACAGTATAAATTATTTAGGTCCTTACATATGAAATTAGCGTTTTGTCGTACTGACCACTTTGATCTCAAATATCTCCTCTTTGGTTAAGAATTCCAAATTCAAATTTATAAATTTTCCTCATTATTTTCTTCTTTGGCGTCGCTTATTACCGCACAATGGAAAACATGAAATATCGGTATATTTACGAGTACGAGTTCTGCCGTGGCACCAGTGCTGCAGAAACAGCTCGAAAGATTAATTATGTGTACGGCGCTGGTGTCGCAAAAGAAAGCACGGTACAGTATTACTCAACTTATATGGCGCGTCGTGAATCTTCTTTCGCACAGAAAAGAAAGTATGGCCCCGAAGATTAACGAAAGAATGCTTCAAACTTACAATCAACCTTAGATCACTACTATAAGGTTCATAATACACTGCAGCTGTTAGTTCTATCTCACTCGCAAGTCACGGCCCTCCGCACGGCGCGCGCTAACATGACGGCAGCTGTCGGCCAATAGCGTTTCCCGCACTTTGAAAATGTATTTTCTGCGCAGGTACATCGGTAAGCCATATTAATTCCCTGTACGTTTTTGCTTTCAACGTTTTCGTTCCGGAAAAGCCGACCTTCAGAACCAACCCCGTGGACGGCCGAAGACCAAAGTGGAAAATGAAGAATTAAAGGCTATTGTGGAAGCGGATCCATTATAAAGCACTTCAGAGATAGCTGCAGGCTTCGGGGTAAGTGATAAAACTGTATTAATCCACATGAAGCAAATCGGGAAAGTAAAAAAACTTGAACGATGGGTACCTCATGAATTGAGTGAATCGAACTTGCAAACACGCGTCAACTGCTGTGTTACTTTGCTCAACCGACTCAATAATGAAGGGATTTTAAATCGAATCATTACTTGTGATGAAAAGTGGATACTGTACGATAATCGGAAGCGCTCGTCGCAATGGCTGAACCTTGGAGACCCAGCCAAATCCTGCCTTAAACGAAAATTGACTCAGAAAAAGTTACTTTTGAGTGTTTGGTGGACTAGCGCCGTTGTCGTTCACTACAGGTTTCTAAAATCTGGCCAAACGATTACGGCAGATATCTATTGTCAGCAACTGCAAACCATGAAGAAAGAACTAGCTGCTAAACAACCGAGATTGGTCAATCGCTCTAGGCCACTGCTGCTTCACGACAACCCAAGACCACACACTGCACAACAAACAACCGCTAAGTTAGATGAGCTACAATTGGAATGTTTGTGACATCCACCGTACTCCCCGGACCTTGCTCCAACAGATTACCATTTTTTCCGGAATTTGGAAAACTTTTTACAAGGAAAAAAATTCAACTCCGATGCGGCAGTCCAAACCGCCTTCAAAGAGTTTATTAATTCTCGCCCCCATGGTTTTTTAGTAAAGGGATCAATAAACTACCTATGGGATGGCAAAAGTGCATAGATAACAACGGTGCATACTTTGATTTATTAAATATATTTTACAAAATAAAAATTGACTTTATATTCCTCCCGTACAAAACGCCAATTTCATATGTAATGACCTAATATATGTAACTTAAACTGTTCACCACTACTGAGCAAACTGCTCACAATTCGTATTGCACCGTCCGCTGAAATGTGCTCCCGGTTAAATATGATTGAAAATGACGTTTTGTTACAAAACGTGTAAAAAATTATTTTATAGATAAAAAGGTATATAAACCAAAGGAGATTGACCATATTTGGGCCCACTATTGTGTCATCGCGTGTCTCAATTAAATATGATTCAAAAATCAAGTCTTATTTTATTATGTTCATTCACAAAATATTAATATTTTTCTATCCCGAGGATTAAAAACAGCATTAATAATATATTCGCTTGAACTCCTTTACACCTGTAGGTACGCCTTCCGCACCACAGATATCTGAAACCGTACGCCATTCGAATCACAGTTTTATTAATATCGAATGTTGCCAGGTGTTAAATTAGGTTTGTCGTAGTTAAATACGGTCTATATAGCTTTTTCTGATGAATAACGCTAGTAATGATGAAACGAAATTACGAGAGTGATATTAGATAATATTCGTCGGTTAAAGGTAGCAGAAATGCCAAATACACATTTTATTTATAATTGTGTTTGATGACAATGATTATTTTCCAAACAGAATGTAATGTAAGAACCTATTACGATAATAGTATAGTTATAAAAAGTAACAAGTAACATAAAATAATTTCTTAAAAGTATTAATTTATTTTACGAAAAATAAAATCTTCTTAATTTTAAGTTTGGCAACCAAATCCATTTTATGAGTACTTATTTTTGCTACTGTCATGTTATATTATAAATAGGTAAGTTTGGCAACCGAATCTTTTTTATGAGGACTCATTTTTGCCAGTGTCGAGTTATATTATAAATAGGTAAGTTTGGCAACCAAATCTTTTTTACGAGGACTTATTTTTGCCAGTGTCGAGTTATATTTTGAATAGGTAAGTTTGGCTACCAAATCTTTTTTATGAGGACTTATTTTTGCCAGTGTCAAGTTATATTTTAGTTCTGGTCACTAAATAAATCATTTTCATATAGTCCGCACTATCAGTCACCGTCCGTAACAGATATATTTTAGTAAAATAGTTGTCATTGTACTAAAACTTCTCACGGACCTTTTGAGATAACTTGAAAAGTCACAATATACATAATTAATTTCACTGAACTTGTGTGCACATAGATTGATCTTTATTGGATAAAACACCACTGATAATATGCATTAACCTGAAATTACAGGAATTTATGGAAATAAAACGAAGACGCTATGTGACTTTGCAAGATCCCGCCAAAAAGTCTAGCTAGTAATACCTACGTTTAATCTTTTGCAAAACATCACAATAAACACAAATTGTATTTTTTAGTGGCCTCCATTAAAAAACCTTAAGATTACCGACTTACTAATTCTAAACCATTGAATTACTAAAACAAACTATGTAAATAGCCATTTTTTGCATTTTATAATCTTAAATTCTGCATCAGAAAAAAGAAAAAAGCTCTTAAACCCGGGTCAGAAAATTAAAACTGTTTACTGATTATGAAAATATAGTATTTTTTCTACAAAATAAAAAATAATTCATTGTGACACAAACATTTTCGAAGTGGAATTCCCCTTAGAAAATGGTCATTCTCCTTTTTACATACCTACCGAAGAGATAGGATTACTAATAATCCATGATATAATCAAGTTTTAAAGCTGCCATATTTTATGTATGTGAGTTGCCGCGACTTTAAATTTAATTTCCCATTAGAGGGAATAGGGGGACATTGATACAACCGTTATATATTTTTTACTGAACGCAGCCAAATCTTCGCCGATACACACATATGTAGGCATCAGTACCCCGAGTGTAAAGTTTGCAAAGAATTGACGTAACTATCGCGTTTACGTAATTCTATGAGAACTTGTATTGTACTATCTTAGCAAGCTTTACAGAATCACGGCCGCTTTCAGCCAGCGGTTTGTGCTCGACGTCTGAAGACACGTTTCGGACAATCATTGGTAAAAATAATCCTCACCTTCGGGTGTAATTTAACCTTAGGATTTTGGTGTAAACAGATACATTTAACGTTAAATGGCAAGGAAATATAATATTTTAATAAGTTCTTGGTAATTTTCTGTGATGTTTTTTTTTACATAATATGACGGTATGGGGAAGATTGATAGTACATACATACATATTAGAGATATCAACGTGTATAGCGTGTTTGACATTTCGTAGAGTACCATTAAATCTCTATTCAGAAGTAATCATAACAAACATCATCATCATCAGCACATAATCACTGCTGAGTGAAATAAGAATAAAGGTAACAGGAATACTACTGAAAAGAATGGACAGATATTCCACCATGCATGGCCACTGCAAATTGGTGGAGATAGGCTAGTGTTCAACTTCGTTGGAGTTTCCAAGCCGCCTAAGAGATCTCCAACTAGCATAACGACTTACACAATTTAGTGATAGCCGAGAACAACGGCTTTACGTGTGTAGAGGTTTCATACCCTACAGAAAAATAATAATTTAAACTTTATTTGACAAAGCTTTTTGTTTTGTCACTCTATCGATTTTTCCACGTCATTTTGTACATAATTTTTTGTAATAGTAATTAATTAGTAAATTTCCTTCAACCCTCTACCTATGAGTTTTCTTTAAAGTCTTCAGATGAGACCATAGGTAGACCGCACGCATAAAAAAGAACCTCGATTCTACGAGATCTGGCGACCGTGAATATGGAGCGTGCAAAGACGGAACGGAAGGTAGACCGCATGCATAAAAAAGAACCTCGATTCTACGAGAACGTGCCTCCTAAAGCACGGAAAATGCTCGAGTTGAAATACCACTAGACGGTCACCCATCCGGATACCGTCCACATCAGCAATTGCTTATCTTTGTCGATCGATTAAGAACGGCTAATCAAGTTAGGTACACTACAAGCGCATCAACGAGCCTAAAAACATTAATGAGAAACACTGCTTTTAGGAGATAAGCGCTTGGCAAAGATTCCGTGCTACTGATGTATTAAATTCAGAAAAATCTAGAAATCTTGACTGAATTTTATTCTGTATCTGCCCGAATAGTAAACTGCTTTGCATTACTGATACAATACCATCGTGTATAGGCATGCCACGTGTATGTCTGGGAGAAGGCAGTTCATATAAAATCGAACCAACTCATGTTTCATTTTATGATTCCAGAAATTGTCATCCCTTTCAATGACTTCTAATTTTAACTTTTGGGTTTGTCCACTCCAAATCGAAAAAATACGGGTTGAAGATTGTAAATCATATTTGTGTTGACTATATAATTAAAAGTAGTAGGTGGTAGAAAGTCAACTAACTACATAATAAAATGTATATGTCCCAAGTTTGTCCTGAAATAGCTAACAACGTTGTCACCATTGAATAGCGTAATAATTCAATGGTTGTCACTGAAAAAGAATGTATGTGTGACGTAATAAAGGTGAAATTTTTCGTCTTCAGATATAATAAGGTAATGAAATATCCATAGATATAAGATTCTTGGGATTAGTTGATTTATCTTCATGTTTGTTTTTGTTGTATGTATACTATGGTTATGCGGCTATCGCCAAGACGTTCGACCAAGGACGCTTGCACTCAGGGCATACGAATATGTGTTCTATTGCTATCTGTATAGAGCAATACTCAAATGCTTATAAAAAAAATCGACACAAAGCGTCCGGTACCAACCATGCAGGTCGAGCGTTGCCCGACGACTAAAGAACAACCGCGTAAGCTATTGCTACATTTAGACAGCGTGGAATAGGGTTGAAAATTGTAAATCATATTTGTGTTGACAATATGACTAGTTGCCGCTTGGATATTTATTTTTGCGTTTTCTTTAGATTATACAGAAAATACTCATTAAATTTAATAATTATCCGGTTAACATTTCAATATAATGCAGTATCTAACATATTCTCAAAAAAAAATTAGTTGTTGTCGCTGAAAATACAGAGAATTACGACGCCAAAGTTTATTTTTATGCACTAGTTTACGATTTTTTTGTGGGGAATACAAAGCACTTTTCAATATTCTATTCGGTTAACATTTTTCTTCAGGCCCTTGTCTGTCCACATTATTTTTTGTGTGAGGTATTTTCATTGGGTTGCGTCATACTCGCGTCTCAAAGAAACCCATTTTTGTGAAATTGAGCTTAGTCCCCGTCTTAATCTTCGGGGCCATACTTTCTTTTCTGTGCGAACGAAAATTCACGACGCGCCTTATCAGTTGGGTACTACTGCAAATACTTTTTGAACAATAGTTTTGTATAATTTAATGTATAATGTCATACCAGTCTCGTAGTCAGCGAGGGTCTCCTGCTGGAAATGCTGGTAGAGTTCAGGTCGGAACTTGCGCTCGAGCCCGTACGAGAAGAAACGGAACAGGCACTCCAGGCCGTATCGGAAACCGCCCGCCGCGTCCTCGTTGGCTAACGTTCTATGGACATAGACGGGTTGATTACAATCTAGATCAGTGTTTTTCAATCTGTGGGTCGCGACCCCTACGGGGGTCACGAAACCTTAGTCGGGGGGTCGCCGGCAGAAGGAAAAAGGCAAGGTAGACTTCGCGCAAGCGGGCGTCCAACTTGCCTCTTACTTAGTTGCAAACCTCTCGCGGCTTCTTGCAGACTAATAAGTAAAGGTATCAAAATAAAGGAAATCATTATCGTAGCCTTTTAATTTATAAATTCTGTCTGTATGACAAGGGGGTCGCCAGAATTTTTCAATTTGTAAGGGGGTCGCGAAATCAATAAGATTGAAAAACACTGATCTAGATTATTGATATTGAATTTTTATTGATCACATCTGTTTTAAGTATTTTTTTGGCATTATAATGAAGCTGTTCCCCGCGGTTTCACCCGCATTCGATTTTGATCTAGAACGCTGTATAATTTCAAAAGGTTCTGGATCAAAATCACATAGGTAAATAAATAAATATCCTGGGACATTCGGTCCATCCAGGTCGTGGGTTCGATTCCCACACAGGACATGCATTTGTGTGCATGAACATGTCTGTATGTCCTGAGTCTGTGTGTAATTATGTATATTAAGTATGTATTTACAAAACAAAAAGTAGTATAATATGTATTATATCAGTTATCTGGTTTCCATAGTACAAGCTCTGCTTAGTTTGGGATCAGATGACCGTGTGTGAGGAATGTCCCGAGATATTTATTAATTTTAATCAGATGAAATAATTGCCAATAAAAAATGTACCCTTGCCAACCGGTTCCGAAGTCCGGCCGACATCAAAATCGGTGGTAACTTCAAAATTTGACTTTATAAGTACCTTCTTAGGGCCTGAAATGAACCTTTTTTTTTTTTATTTACTTATTTAATATAGATTCAGTCTACTTTGTAGTGTTGCCGCCGCGCCGGGGCACGCAATTGTTGTCAGTGCGATTAGAATGTAAATATTATGTAATGAATCTAAGCTTGTTTTGAAAAGAGTAATTGCTGAGTTTATTGCCGGCTCTTCTCAGCAAATGCAACCTTCTAAACCGGTATGAGAGTATTAGAGTCAGACTTTTCATAAGTGCCTGCGAAGGTCTATTTGAATAAATGATTTTGAATTTTGACCTTGACTCATCTTTTAAAAAAAAAACAATGTCATTTCATCAAACTACTATTAGTTACATACCTGAACTCGTTATACATGGTCCTGTTGAAATGGTCCCTCAGGAAGAACGACCAGAATCTGAACAGCGTGTTCATTTCCTGCGAGTGCCCGATACCAAGCTTCTTGCGCTCTGCAAACAATTATACACTTTATTATCTAAGTACTAAAGTACTTAATTCATTCACGGTTTAACTAAGGTTCGCAAATTAAAATTGGGATATGAAAAACCAGTCGGTAAAGTCTTCAATTCTCTTTCTTAGGTTTTAACGAATCCTTTTTTTACTGACTTCAAAAAAAGGAGGAAGTTCTCAATTCGGTTGAATGTTTGTTAACTCATAACTCCGTCATTTATGAACCGATTTGAGAAATTCTTTTATTGTTTGGAAGGGTACACTTCCCGTTTGGTCCCATTGTCAGGCCAGAATTTGATCGCTTTTTAGTGTACTTTGACATTATCGAGTTATATTTTGTAGTAACGATAAATAACTTTCACACAGCTCGTACCGTCAGTCACCGTCTGTTTTTAACCGACTTCAAAAAAAGGAGGAAAAAAGGAGGAATTTGGTTGTATGTTTGATACCTCATAACTCCCGTCATTTATTAACCGATTTGGAAAATTCTTTTTGTATTTGAAAGGGTACACTTCCCGTTTGGTCCCATTGTCAGATCAGGATTTGATTACTTCTTAGTGTACTTTGAAGTCGGTTTAAGGTTTTTTAGTAAAATGGTGGTCATTGTACTGAAATATTTCTCTTGATCTACTGAAGGTCACATCAATCGGGTGGTGGAAGGTTACCTTTAAGACAGCGCGAGTGGTACTTGTGGTAGGCCTGCTGCGTGAAGTGGTTCTCCCGCAGCAGCCCGTGGCTCGGGTGGTGGAAAGTGGGCAGCGACTGCGGCATCGACCCGCATGATGACCCCAGCGTCGGGGATGTGCCTACTGAAGACCTGGACACACATCCATCCGGGTTAATACAGATATTGGCAATTCATTAGGCTACGGTGATGCTTGCAGGAGGAGGGAGTACTCATTAAAAACAACTGTGAAAACACGAAAGAAAAATCAGCTACTAAATCAATACACGCACATGCTTGGTTGAGTAGGTATTTCACTTTTAAATGGAACACCGTGCGTGACAAGTTAATATAGACAATTAGTGATGCCAACTACTTCAAAATCGTCCTGTATGTATACATTTTTGTGTTTATATTTCTGTACATGACAATAAACCCACAAAACCTAAGCCCCCTTATTAATAAGTAAGGTGTCAGTCTTGTAACACCCAGGTATTAAGATAGCCCCAGCCCTTTTTGTTTATACAACATTAGAAAGAGACGGATATATTTAAAACCTAGGTACGTATTACTATACTTGACTTACACCTTATTTATTAATAAGGGGGTTAATGTTTAAATAATGGTTCATCCATACACAATAATCTCGGACTATGCCGAACGAAAGCAAAAGTATCTCATTAGATATACACAAACGGCATCTCCTCGGTTGAAGGCTGACTTTAGGAATTTATTTAGTTATCTTTATAGTTATCAGTACGGTAACTATAAAGATAACTAAATAAATTCCTTTTAAAATATTTTTAAGGAAACTGTCAAAAATCCTTGTCTCTCGAAAATTTACACCCCATATTTTTAACTACCATGACAAATTTTCAAATATTTCTGTTCTTTTTTTGTATCGGCAACCTAAGCAGCACTGCTTTCCACCATAACCTTAAAAATCCCAGAATGCCTGTAGTTTTTACTGAAATATCATAAAATTTTACAATGAATTTTGGGAGACGTTGTATATGCAGAATGTGCACCATTAGCGCAGTGATCTTGCGGCGCCATCTATCCATCTGCATGTGAACTGCTTCATATAACCCTAATATAATATACAATACATACCCAGTGCTGTGTGTCCTGGGGCGATGTTCGCGCACGTCCATGATCCACCCGACGTGGTGCTCCACGGGCGGGTTCAGACTGTGCCTGGTCTTGTGTTTCCTGCTGCTACTGTACACACAAACACAACATATTTGCTATAGTATAATCTCTGGAAGGACAAAGAGCTAAGAAAATCGGGGTTGAACGGATGGTAAATAATGGTGCCGATTCTGTTGTAAATCGCACTAAACTAATTTTAATCACATCACATCTCATTCTAACAAACATTATTAAAAAAGGATTAAAGAAGTATAAAGCTAAAAAAATTGTCTTTGCCGCTTTCATTTGCGGGTAAATAGACGTCGCCTCGATAGATAGCGACTAAATTTACGTTGAAAACAAGTGTGGGACTAATTTGACGGGACTACATTTCGTACCTCCTTTTCTTGTTCCTTGTTAGAGAGAGATATAGTGAGACTAAATTAGTTGTGTTGTAAAAAAACAGAATCAGCACCAATGTTGATATATTATTTGTTTATTATTAATTGAATCGGGAATTTTTTGTTAAAAAAAAGGATTGAAAAGAATTCAATACTTTTTCTACACAAACATTATTGGATTATCTAGTGATATGTGCAACCCTCATACATCTCGTGAAGATCATGTAGAAAATCTGTCACCAAGTAAATCAGTGTTTCAACAGTCGCACGTGAGAGCCAGTTCCTTTATAACTTGATTAGGCGGAACTCTGTCCAGAAGTATTTTTTCAAATACTAAATGTTGCGTGCTTTCCAACGCCCCCTTTTTTTTCTCGGTCAGTAACCTTCCCCTTGGAAGTTTCATCACAATCGGAAATGCATAAGAATTATCATCATCATCAGCCTGTAATATCCCACTGCTGGGTACAGGCCTCCTGCACACAAATGAGGGTGAAATGGAATGTGCAGATACTCCACCACGCGTGCCCACTGCGGATCGGTGGAGGTAGGCTATCAATCTACTGTTGGAATTTTCAAGCCTACTAGCTAGCTTAACGACTATCATAATTCAAATTCAAAATCATTTATTTAAATAGACCTTCGCAGGCACTTATGAAAAGTCTGACTCTAATACTCTAATACCGGTTCGGAAGGTTGCATTACCTGATAACAGGGACCAACGGCTTTACGCACGGAAAACGCTCGAGTTGTAACACCACTAGGCGGTCACCCATCCAGGTACCGACCACGACGGTGGTAGCTTAACTTTGCCGATCGATTAAGAACGGCTAATCATGCTACATCACGAGCAGTTTGCATAGGAATGCATATGTACAAATATACTTACATAACATCAGTTGCATGTGGGTCCTTGTTGGCTGCGTAGAACCTAGCGGTGCGGCGAGGTCGCTTCGACTTGGACCCACCGACTTCTTGAGGCGGCTGCTGTTCCACCTGATAACAACATCATCATCATCATCACACCTCACTACTGTACGGGATACGAGCCTCCACTAACAACGAGGGGGAGCAGCTCTACTGGTGAAGAATATCGCTCACAATAGTACATTATGATACATGTGTGCAAAGTTGGTTATTAACATTCGAGGCGGTATTAAGCCAAGACTGAGCCGAGAGTTTAATGATAAATGCACACGCGTGTCATACGACGTCTTTCAACACACTTGCGAGGAAACAGACAGACTGGTAGTAAGTAAATTTTTTGATAATAATCAACAGCACAATGAGAACGTTAACAAATATGGCGCGCAAGTTTTTTTTTTAGATAGCGGGATATCGGGATTATACTTATCATAAAACTGTGCGGTAATGTAAAGTAAAAAGCACTAGTGCGTAATAAGCTGCATTTAGATACTAAAAACTGTGCAATAAATGTCACTTTACGAACGTGTGTTGAAAATAACTTTATGTTGTGTTCCTGCGCGTGAGTAAGCGAGCCAGAGCTCATCGGGGAGGAAGGGTCAGTAACAACAGAGTGATACCTCGTGTGTTGCAAGCGAACATATGGCTACGGGTACCGCTTACCATCAGGCGAGCTGTATGCATGTTATCCCACTAGATCACATAAAAAAACTAAGCAGAGCTTGTACTATGGAAACCAAATAACTGACATACTACATATACTACTTTTTGTTTGTAAATATGTACTTAATATACATAATTACACCCAGACTCAGGACATACAGACGTTTGTGGACACAAATGCAAGTCCCGGATGGGAATCGAACCCACGACCTGCGGCGTGATAGGTGGAATCTTAACCATTCACGCCAACTGGCACTTCATCAAAATATTATTAAAAAAGTCTGTGAAGATATTTTTGCAGGGTCGAGGGATACCCCTGGTGATGCAAGCCCTACTACGGTAACCGCTTACCATCAGATCATATGTTAATTAAAACAACTTACCCGGCTAGGTCTCGGCGGCGGCGGTGGTGGTTCGACAGGATTAGAATGTCTCTCCGCAGGTACGGCAGCCTCGAACTGCTCCCGGGAGATCAGCGACACCGTGCGGTAGTGGGTTTGACTCCCGTATGACTGGAATTTAAGGGGGCGTTAGTTATGGTTTCATTTGAGTGGGGTGATGGATGGATGATGATGTGCGGTGATCGTGATTTGATTTCCGAGGAATCGTATGACCTTGATGTCTTCATCGGCCAGAGTGAGGATAATTGAATTGAATTGAGAATTGTTTCGAACTGTGCGGTCTCAAAGGAGCTTCCTTCCGCGGACGCTCAGATTGTGGAATGAGCTCCCTGCCGTGGTTTTCCCAATGGAGTACAGCATGGGGTTCTTCAAAAAGGGTCTGAAGAGATTTCTGCAGGGTCGGCAACGCGTGAGTGACACCCCTGGTGTTGCAAGCGTCCATAGGCTGCGGTAGCCGCTTACCATCAGGCGGGCCGTATGCTTGTTTGATACCTAAGTAGTAGTAGTAATAAAAAAAAAAAAAAAAAAAACTGGAAAAGGATAGTAATCCTAGCCTCATCAAACGGTGGTAGGTCCATGTTAAGGATTACCAAGCTATCTTACGTTTTCTAGAAGTAAAAGTACCTATATGTATACTATAAATCAGTGTTTTTCAATCTTATTGATTTCGCGACCCCCTTACATGTTGAAAAATTCTGGCGATCCCCTTGTCATACAGACAGAGAATTTATAAATTAAAAGACTACGATAATGAATTTCTTTATTTTGATTCCTTTACTTATTAGTCTGCAAGAAGCCGCGAGAGATTTGTAACTAAGTAAGAGGTAAGTTGGACGCCCGCTTGCGCGAAGTCTACCTTGCCTTTTTTCTTCTGCCGGCGACCCCCCGACTAAGGTTTCGTGACCCCCTAGGGGTCGCAACACACTGATTGAAAAACACTGCTATAAATAAATAAATAATTGTTTTTTTTTTTACATAGCAAGTCGTATTTCGCCCACTCCCAGTGGTCGGATTGACTTGATATTTGGTATACATTAGTATATTGGAAGACAATGCAAGTACAGTCACCAAAAAAGCTTGTATTAAAAATGAAATTTGTGACAATAACTTATTTCTAATAAGGGGAGGGGAGTACAATTTATTGACACGTAAACCATGATAGTATTCAACGCCTCAGTTCGACTTGAATTCCAATTTGTTCTCCGCACCGTGATGAAAGATGATGAAATGGATGATGATGATATAATAAACATCAAATATACACTCACAGAACCTACCGATGGAAAGTCCGTGTCCGTCCACAGATCCTCTTCGTATCTTCTGAGTCCATCCGTGATCACCTGCAGGAAGAATAAACATATTTTATACTATTTATTTGTCTACAAATTGTACATTACAGCTAACTAAACCATACAAAATAATCTTATAACCGACTTCAAAAAAGGTGGACGTTCTCAATTCGATTGTATTTTATTTTTTTAATGTTTGTTACCTCATGATTCCGTCATTTATTAACCGATTCGGAAAATTCTTTTTGTATTTGAAAACTTCCCGGTCTCATTGTCATCAGATCAGGATTTGATTACTTCTTACTGTACTTTGAAGTCGGTTTAAGTTTTTTGCCAAATAAAGCTTTGTCTATTGTGTTGTGTGTGAATGTGTGTAAAATAAAAATCTTTATCTTTAAATACGTGACGGCACAACTGCGTATTTCAGCCACAGATGAATGAATCATCCAGCACCATATTTTCCCTGACATATTCAATTCTTAGTCAATTCTAACTGACGAATGCAAAAAAGAACAATCTATATTTATGAGCAGTAACAAAAGTAAAACAATAACTGTCGCCTTCATACTCATAAGCTTGACCGTGCGCGAGAGAGACGGACAGACTTTTCATGTTGCGCATGCAGTGCGACGTGACGCCGCGCGCTTATTCACAGACACTACACAAGCGACACGTGTAAATGTGTTGAACGTGCCAGATTTAGTTAACCGACGTGTACCAACTAATT
This sequence comes from Polyploca ridens, assembly GCA_951394255.1. NCBI lineage: Eukaryota > Metazoa > Arthropoda > Insecta > Lepidoptera > Drepanidae > Polyploca > Polyploca ridens. The sequence continues at coordinate 4,310,583 of OX596272.1, read as the reverse complement.
GGGTACTACAAAGTTTGATGGAAAGTAAGAGGCTTTGAAGCACACTGCTCTCAGCTCGTCATTTATTATAGTTATTTAAAGAATGTGACCTGTTCCAAATCCTGTGTGATCTTAGTGCGAGTATGCCAGTCCCCCTGGCGGTCGTGGCCGTCGTGTTTGTGCGCGCGCGCACCCATCCCGGGGCCGGCGGCGACGCTCGCCCCTGCCCCTGTGCCGCACTGCGTCACGATCAGCAGCCGGCCCACGTCGCGGTCTGTGAACTCCATGTCGGATTCCTCATCGGACCTGGTAACAAATAATAAGAAATGATGTTTGTGTCGAAGAAAAACAGTACTTATTACTTTTAAAACTAGGTTTTATCTCATAAAGATACGGTGATTACAGAGTAAAACAATAATGTGTAAAAATATGGTGTTATTTGTTGTTGTTTATGGTTGAAAAGAGTTAATTTACAGTAACAAATCACTCCAAAACCTCCATTCTGAAATTATGAAGATTGATTGAAGATGGTTGGACTAATATTTTACAGAATTTGACAATACATCATAGTAGACCCCATAGGAAGGGAAGTGATGGGGGGCGGGAGCGAACGGTCCTGATTACGGCCCTGTCAACATCTCCTCTTATATTATTACTAGCTGTTATAGGCCATATCATAGGCTACCTCCATGCCAAATTTCATGATGATCCGTTGAGTAGTTGAGGTGTGAAGGCGTAACAAACAAACTCATTATCGCATTTATAATATTAGGGTAATGGCGTTTACTTACCAAGCATCAGTGAATGTGTTGTGCCTGGGCGGCGGCAGGTCCAGCTCCTCGTCCAGCTGGAAGTGCAGCTCCTCGCGCTGCTCCTCCCCAGGACCTGTTCCTGTTGCCGATCCTGATCCAGCTGGTGGAGGAACCGCGCGCTCGCGGGAACCCGCCTTTGTACGACGCTTCACCTGGGGAAGTATACCCATGTTACATCATGGAGAGAACAATATAACCCGTTACATTAAAGAAAAGTTTAGAAAATGGAAGCTTATGCAAACCACAGACAGGTCAGACAACACTCTCGCTAAGAGTCAAGAAGTATAAAGCCCGTGGAAAGCGCGTGCGGAGATACCGCTCTCGCCAAACATATGATTTTTTACGCATTTATGTTAATTTTCGTTAATTCTATTGATAACAGACGGAGATTTATTACAAACGACAATGAAATTCCAAAAAAGAATATTGGAGAAACGTACTCAAATCTTTATTAATTTGAGAATCCAGTAAATATTTATAAAATTTGCTTTTAAAATCATATTACCTTTCTTTTTCAAAATTGAACCCATAATCTCAGCATCGCAGACCAGTACTCTTTTACGTTTGCTGTTATTTCTAATACAAATAACAATCAAAACCGATTACAAAACTCGAAACAAATTATAAATGACCACCAGTCTCCTTTGCGCCTGCCAATCAAATCGGTTCCCCCATAGAAATCGGTGAGTTGTGTTTGAAACGAAATCGTGTCGACGCGCACTCCACGGGTTTTATACTTCTTGCTAAGAGTAAACTGAGGCAACGTAATGGCGGCTGCTATTTATGTCTGTATGTGAACTAAATGATTGAATTATTAATTTACCTATGAAACGTGATTCCTGGTTTTTACATCATTTCACTACACAAGACATGCTGTATTTTGATATTTTTTCGTTTGACGTTTACCCGCGCAATGGCTGACTAATGTGTGAATGTGTACGCGCTGACTTGTACGTACAGCGAGGTGGCCGACTCTCAGCGACACAGTTTTTTGTTAGCGAGAATATGTCCAATTTTCTTGGTACTAGCCGACATTTTCGAAAACATTCTTTAATGGAACGAGTTATACAATTTATTTACAAGACAAATGTTATCTCAAAACATTTCCAACATATACATACGCGGTGACTTTTGAATCGTTGTTTTACTAGAACAAACGTTATTCAGACCATAGTTAAGTAACATTTTATAGTATCAAATAAAAAAAATACATCGTTGGTTTTTACCCGACTGACCCGGAAGGAGGGTTATGTTTTTCGAGTGTATGTATGTATGTATGCCTATTTCTTTGGCACGCTCTGCAGCCTAAACGGCTTGATGGATTTAAACATATGAGATGTCATTAGATTCATCTTAACTGTGGGAGTGTCATAGGGTATATTATTTTTAAAGGCGTCTACGAATAAAAAAAGTGGGGGGTATTAAAAACAAATATTTCGTTATTATAACAATATCAAATGGGTATCAAATGAAAGCTTGTGAACAACCCTTTCCATATATGTTTATATTATAATACTTTTATGCTACCATTTTGACGTAAACTGCAAAAAACACGTTTAATGCAAGGACAGTAGGTACTGAGCGGTTACCGTACGTAACTCACAGAGTTGCGATGATTGTTAGCCTTACTTTGTCTTGTTTTTTCTACGCAATAGGATCGGCCATTTACGTGATTTGGCCAATAATAACAGTGTCAAAAATGCATTCTCTCGACGGCTTCACTGTAGCTTATTGGAGAATAAGTAATAAACACGCACAAACTTACATATTCATAAAATTGCTAGGATAATTTAAGCCAAATTGTGATATCTCCAACATTGCACATTTAAAAAGTAATTAAGGTTTGTGTTACCTCAGTCCACATATCGGAGGTGTTTCTCTCAGGGCTAGCGGCCGCAGAGCTGGACCTCTCTTCGTTCTGTTCAGGTTTGTCGCTGCTCGGGTCTTCTGTTCAACGGGAAACACAATATAAATATTAGACATATGCGAGCAATATTAACTCTTATTGATGATTTATAACTGTAATTGGATTTTGATTGTTTTTTGAAAAAATAAAAATACAAAAAAAAGTTTATGGTTGGAACGTAGTTTCTACGATGATGTTAGGGAGTTGCCCAAAACATGAAGAAGTATTCCAAAAAAAAATTATTATTACTGTATATTGGGATTGAAGCGCTCGTGGTGTAGCATGATTAGCCGTTCTTAATCGATCGGCAAAGTTAAGCTACGCCTGTCGTGGTCGGTACCTGGATGGGTGACCGCCTAGTGGTATTTCAAATCGAGCGTTTCCGTGCTTCGGAAGGCACGTAAAGCCGTTGGTCCCGGTTATCACTTAACTGTGATAGTCGTTAAGCTAGTTGGATGCCTCCTAGGCGGCTTTAAAAATTCCAACAGTAGGTTGACCACTAGCCTACCTCCACCGATCCGCAGTGGGCACGCGTGGTGGAGTATTGCCCATTCCCTTTCACCTTCATTTGTGAAAGGAGGCCTGTGCTCAGCAGTGGGTCATTATAGGCTGATGATGATGATGATGATGTATGTTGGGATTATGTGATATCTTTTTCAACACACTCGCTCGTAAAGTGACATTTATTGCAAAATAAAAGTCTGTTTTTTCCTCGCAAGTGTGTTGAAAAACGTCGTATGCCACGCGTGTGCATTGATTATTACACTCTCGGCTCACTTATAGCGTATATTAATACCGCCTCGAGTGTCAATAACCAACTTTGCACACATGTATCATAATGTACTATTTCAACACACTCGCTCGTAAGGTGGCACTTATTGTACCGATTTTAGTATCAAAAGAAAGCTTATCACGAACTGGTGCTTTTTACTTTACATTAACGCACTAGTGTTTCATGATATTATCCCGATTATGTTAAGTTTGTATCTCACTGTAAGTGATATGTGTGTAGACGAAGCATTCTTAATTGTGGATCAAAAAATCTACTCAAAAAAATATAAGTCTGTTTTTTTCCTCGCAAGTGTGACACGCGTGCGCCTTGATCATTAGACTCTCGGCTCCCTTATCTTAATACCGCCTCGTCTGTAATGACCAACTTTGCACACATGTATAACAATGTACTATTGCGATTGTAAATTGATATTTGACCGTTTATTAGCTCTTAAGTTGTTTACTTTAATTTTTACACGGTAACAACTTTGGTGTGTGACTTTGTATTTCCCATAAGTTATCTAGGAGCGCGTTGACTCGTAGATAAACAACTAAATAAGAAATATTTAATGTTCCCGTAATGCGTAACCCGAAGTCTCTATAGATAAGAGAAAAGAGCCTAAATTACGGGACAAATGAATTGAGCTCTAAATTCTGAGATTTATATTATAGAATGAGATACAAGAATATATTGGTGCGGATTCTGATGTAAATCGCACTAAACTAATTTTAGTCACATTTCATCTCTTTCTTACGAATATGATTGAAAAAGCATAGAACATATTTTAAGTTGTCAAATTAATCTTTGCCGTCTTATTTTGCGTGTATTTAGGCGTAACCGTGATAGATGGCGACTAAAATTATATTGAAAACAAGCATTGGACTAATTTGACAGGACTAAATTTCTTACATCCTTTTCTTATCTTCTTTGTTAGAAAGAGACATAGTGACATTAAAATTAGTTTAGTTGTGAACAACAGAATCAGGGCCATTATCTATACTTCTATACTAATATATAAGAGGAAAGATATGATAGTTTCTTTGTTTGTTTGTTTGCATTGAATAGGCTCCGAAACTACAGAACCGATTTGAAAAATTCTTTCACCGTTGGGAAGCTACACTATCCCCGGATGACATAGGCTACTTTTTATCACGGGAACGCGGGTGAAACCGCGCGAGACAGCTAGTTCAATAATAAATAGATCTAGGTTTAAAAATAATTGTGTCTACATCAACATACTTAACTTTTGTTGATTTACGTTCTTTAAAACGAATCTAAGGTATTAAATCTGTGCTCAAGTCAAGTCTTAAGTCAAGATTAATGCAATAGAATTTGTAATCTGCAACAATGATATTAGGTTTGTTTTCGATTAACACGATCTATTCTTGATCAGTTTTGATCTCGTGCTATAATACAGGCCTATAAGTGTTCTCAGACCAGCTTTCACTCCCGCTGTTTCACTATTACGTCACGAGAATTTCATGATTTTTTTGACATACGTCACGAAACTTAAGACCCCCTCCCATCCCTGTCACACAATGTCGCTACGTGTTTCTACTGTCTGCTTAGACGACTAATTATTGTTTCAGCGCTAAAGAGAACTTTAGTTGACTCTAAAAAAATGGGACATAACCTTTGCATAATGGTGCCAATTATGTTGTAAATCGCACTAAACAAATTTTAGTCACATCACATCTCTTTCTTTTAAACTTTATTGAAAAAGGATAGAACATATTTAAAGCTGTCAAATTAGTCTTTGCCGTCTTCATTTACGGGTGTTTAGACGTAACCGCGATAGATGGCGACTAAATTTATATTGAATACAAGCATTGGACTAATTTGACAGGACTACATTTCTTACATACTTTTCTTATGTTCTTTGTTTGAAAGAGACATAGTGAGACTAAATTAGATTGTAATGTAATAGTTTGTTTGTTGTAAACAACAGAATCAGCACCATTGTCACACTTCGTCAACCCTCTCCCCCATTACGTGACTAAATTTATGGATGTCCACGTGGATGCCTAAAAAAGTAAAACACAATAAAAGGCAATATACAGGATGTTTTTTTGGTCTGCGACGAGCGACCCGGGAGCGGTAGTACAAAATACATTTTCCAAAAATGGACTTAATTCCATTAAATACTGTAAATGCGTTGAGAAATACCTTATTCAATTTGAAATAAAATTACCGCAAAGTATGGTCACTCGGCACGTGCACAGACTAGAGCTAGGCGCAAGCCGCCATCGCCCCACCTTCACTCCCTCGCACTCCCGTTGAGTATTACGTCTACACTTTAGCTTATTACATGATTTTCCGATTAATATTATTTTTATTAAGTATTTTTTTAGTACCAGTATCATTTCTGTTATCAAACCTGAGTCGCTCGTCGCTGACCAAAACAACGACCTTTATTTCCATTGAATATAGTGTATGTTACCTGATCTCCTGGCTTGCGGCACGAACTCAGGAACATCCGGGTTGAGATGGTCCAACTGCGGCGTGCCCCCACCTACCGCAGTACCGCGGCCGGTGCGGAACATCCTGGATACACACGCATATATTAATACGTGAACAACTATGTACCCCACAGATATAAATCTAAATAGATGACGCGAGTGTTTGTATATCGCGTGTCAAAAGCTGTGCATAAAGGGAGAGCAATGCTCTTCTATTGAACCTGTTTCTTGCGGACAGACAACTCTCATGCGGCTGCATGTCCACCAGAGATGTGTAGGAGGAATATGTTTAGCTGACGAATAGGATAGCTTAATTTTCACGTTATAGCTCTAATAAAGCGCACTTGTGACATTATGGTAGTAAAAAAAGTGACACGTTTGGTTTTCATACGGATGGAGGAGTGTGAGATTTGGTACACAAATCCTAGATGGAACTGGCTCTCAAGTGCAGCTGTCGGCACCGATAGGTGCTTGGCGACAGATTTTCAACTTAGGTAGTAGCCAGCCAGATACTACAAAGTACCCTACCATCGTGCTACGGTTTCCTCACGATATTTTCCTTCACAGAAAGCTCAAGCTTATTGTGGGATTCGAACCCGGGATCTTCGTCTCGGTATCCGACGTCACTACCACTGAGCTATTAGTAATATTGAAAGAAACATAACTAGAGGAAATTTTCTATATATAGATTGTATTTTGTACATATTTGTTGTAAATTAAATAAATTAAATGGAAAAACATAAGTCATTTCACAAATAAAGGTGATGCAACATCCAGAAGCATTCGTAATAAGGATAATTTACCAACACTCCCATGTAAGACTTTCAATAACGAGTAAACTACCTTATGTCATAGGGGTTAAACTCTACAACAAATTACCTACCACAGTTAAAAATATAACGAATTCAAATACTTTCCGGAACTCGGTTAAATCGCTTTTATTAGGTTACTGTACAGCATTAAAGAATTTCTTTCAAAATACTATAGGAATATATCATAGTCTAAGTTAATTTATCACTATTATAATACAGCGATATTTCACGTTTGCTGGTTTATTCTATATATTTTTGACTCATGTTCTATTTCTGATTTTATGTTTGTGCCTGTTCTGACGAAGCCCCTTTACAGCTGAAATGATATATAGTGTTTTTGCTGATACAATATCATTATTTAAATTAAGAAAAACAATGAATGTCAATAGTTTATTATTACAATTATATTAATTTAGAGTTTGTACACTGACATAAAAAACACATTATAGTTTTAAGTAATCGCTTTATGCTGTATATATTGCAATTTTTGAATAAACCATATTCTATCCTATTCTTCTTAGAAACTGAAAAAGTAATGCAACTACCAGTAATACATACCTAGGTAATGGTGGCGGTGGAACGGCTCGCAGCAGGTTCGAGACGGGCGCGACCAGAGGCCCGCCCATCGTCGCTAAAGGGAATATGCCCACCATTTGTTTCTTACGTCTATCAACAAAAAAAAAAAACATTTTTGGTGGGTATTCTCAGATGTCATGTTTATATACATTGTATTTTATTTTTATTTTAGCGTATAAGGAGTTTTGTGTGCAACTTTTTGGAAATAAATTTCATTTCATTTCATTTCATATACAGATAAAGCTCTTGAGATCCTAACAACGAGATTAAATTATAACTAATTCAAATTTTTGTGTTATTTTTTGATACCATTAATGTGGAAATAAGCATACGGCCCGCCTGATGGTAAGCAGTTACCGTAGCCTATGGGCGGTTGCAACATCAGGGGTATCACTCGCGCGTTGCCGACCCTGAAGAAACTGCTTCACACCCTTTTTGAAGAACCCCATGCTGTACTCCATTGGAAAAACCACGGCAGGGAGCTCATTCCACAGTCCAAGCGTCCGCGGAAGGAAATTCCTTTGGGCCCGCACAGTTCGAAACAATTCTAGTTTCAATATGTGAGGATGGACTCTCCGTCGATGGCGAGAATTGCGCCATGGTGCGATGGTGGAAGGTAGCCGTGAGCATCAAGTGGGTCATAAGAACATTGTTATGTCGTTCCGTCACGTAAAATTTTTATGGGAAATACTCGAAAAGTTGTTAAATATATTTTTGGAATTAAATTAGTTTTTGTGATTGAAATTGTTACTTATTGAAAAATTATTAAAATTCAAACAAATTTAGCTGTATTTTTGTTCGCAACAATAATGTAGCGACACTTATGATCTACATCGCGTAAGTAACGCGGGCAGTTCGGTTGTGCCACATTTATATCGCCCAGATACATATTGTCGCCGCGACTGTTTTGACGCAACGACTTAATTACGCAGGGCGGACAGATTTCAATAAGAATGAGTGAGAGATTTGAATAAGAATGAGTGAGAATGAGTGATTGATTTAAATTAATGTTATCGACACTCCCTACTAACGTTCTATCTAGCTATGTATATATAGCAAACTACAGAGAAATCTTCGATAGCGCGATTTAGGTTTTTTAATTATAAAATAAAAAGTTACAAATATTTTCGATAACTACACTCACATTTTGAAATATGTATGTCTTCTGTGTATTTCGTTCAAGTAATTTTAATTGTGAAGTCCAATTTGCTTATTGAAGTAAAACAAAATGGGTGATAATTAATATGTTTGTATTACAGCGCCATCTATGTTGTGAAGTTGGTACTAGTATTGCTTTTATCAATATTCTATTTTAGCTTACGTATATGGCTACATTCCGAATTGGATAATATCGCTCACAGTGCTCACAGCAATAATTCGCGTACCGAGTTAGATATCACGTTAATGACAGCTGAGAACTGTCAACAATTCGCTCACAGTATTCAAAACAGAACATTTGAGAATTTTTGAGAGCAAAAAGGAATATCCGCGTTTTTTATTATTTTTCTCTCATAAATTCATAAACAAGTACCATTGCTAAATAGAAAACCAAGAATCTTATTTGATTTTTGCCGAAAACACAATAAATAACCGTCACTTTTGACAGCGCTCACGGTGATATCAGTTTAGGGCATGGTCAGTGTGAGCGTAATATGGCGGATGTCATGACGTCATCTATGACGTGTCACGGGACATCGTTAGCTGTCATGGACCAATTCGGTACGGGTTTAAGCACGCTCAAATCGATTACAGCGATTATAGCGTCAATTCGGAATGCAGCCTAAAATGGTAGAAAATACCAACCCAGCGCACGAGTCGAGTAGACTGCGCTCGTAACAGGATGTTTAAAACTACGTCATGCGTCATTTATAACGAATATTTGTTTTTTTTAATTATACAAATGATCAAAAAAAAATTTTATGAATGATTAGTACCTTTTCATTGGGTACATTAAGTGGGCTGAGTTTCTAAGACGAATAAAAAGTCACAGTGTATAATATTGTAGTAAATAATCCATAACTAACCGTTTCTCGCCTGGTTTGTCATCACCCTCGGACTGGAGCGGGGGATCGTCGTTGGACTCGACTGTCTTCTTGTTCTTTTCGTCGTCATCATCGTTTTCTATCGGTTTGTCCTGCTCGGGTTGTTGCGTTATCTGTGAAAATATGTATTTATTACAGGAATCATACTTCGATTTTCAAAGAATTATTTGAGGAAGCTTCGCGCTTTAAAAAAATGTCTTTAAATCGTGAAAAACAAAAGAGCAAAAATAAAAAAAAAATTATACCACTAAGTTGGCAAACAAACATACGGCCCGCCTGATGGTAAGCGTTTACCGTAGCCTATGGACGCTTTCAACACCAGTAGTGCAATTCTGTTCTTTTTTGACAGCTGACGACGACGACGCCCGTCGTCGCGGTCTATTCTCTATACATTCGTAGTGCGGTGCTACATTTTTCAATTGGTCAATTAATTAATGTTTAATTTTAGGAAGCTCCTATTAAGGTCGTATTATGTATCCATTATAAAAAAAAACCTGTCACTTTGTGGATCACTTTCATTTATGATAGTTTCTGTGTAATGTTATGATATTTGAAGTAAGTATGTTTTATTACAAATTATTTATTATAAATCCAAGACTGTTCTTTGTCGAAATCAGTCAAAAACAAAGGCCCAGTTCAGCAGAGGACATCTCGTGACAGAATATGATGATGATACTAATTTTATAGTGGTTACAGAGTTGGTATACATATTTCAGATATCTGCAGCTCGGATAAGTCATATTATGGGCATCCTTAAATCAGCCAATGATGAAGATATCTTGGAAAAACGTCGTCAAGCTCAACAGTTGAGACTTTTGGCGAGTAATTCTTTAACTATTCTTGTTGAAATAAACATTGATTAAATTGTGCACAGCACTACAAAGTCAATGCATTTTTATTTACTGGAAATGCTAAAATTCTTCCAAATTCTATATAGAAGTCTTTGATATCTGGCTTATTTTTATTATTCCTTATAAAAAAATACCTCGTCAATTTAGTAGTATGTACTTACATACGAGTATGTTATTAAACATTATTCGTGAAAAAATGTTAATTGTTTCAATATTTTCAAAATATGGGCGCTATATCTAGCTTTCTTTTTGTGAAATTTAAGTCGTAATATTAAGATAAAGTTAAACCAATGAATAGCCTTCATATTAAACCTTTAAAATTGGTATATTCAGTACATTAAAGTTTTACTAAAATATGAAATAAAATTAGCCTTTATCTAGTTTCCATATCATAAGTTTGCTTAGCTTGGGATTACGACTCAGATCATTAAAATAAATGAAATCCACTCGCAGAGCGCAGTTGATGTTTACAATACACCTTCCAGCCCATTTTAATTCTTTTGACCTATTCAAGTATTCAATTGTTTCGACATGCAATAGTCCGGGAGGTACTGATGCATTTTAGGTAGTATTAATATGCCGATCGATGGCCATCTTTTTCAATAGATCTTGAATGACTAATATGTGAACCACGCATCAGCGATGCACCCGCGGTGGGTTTAGGATTGGAAGGTTACGGCAGGGGTAAACTTTATTTTTTACAAATTCATGCGAGCAGTCTTATGTCAAATACTTATGAAACAAGTTTGAGCCGGCGTACTATGTCTTTTTTTTTACTGGGAGTGGCTGATGACGGATGTAGAAGACTTGAGCACTTACTTGAGCAGACGGTCGGTTCACTTATTAGTCATATAAGATCAACTATACATTTCAACGTCAGCCGGCTTACTATGACTTTTGTGTTTGCAACGCTACCTCCCGGACTAACCGTCACAACGGAGTCGTCGTCGGTTGCTGTCAAAAACGTTTCAGAATACCAAAGCAGGGGTATCACTCGCGCGTTGCCGACCCTGCAGAAATCTCTCACACCCTTTTTGAAGAACCCCATGCTGTACTCCATTTAGTAATTTAGTTTAGTAATGATCTCCACGTAAAACGGAACATTTTGGTCCACATTTCTAGGAACAACTAACAAACTGAAACCAATAGATTAAAAATTAATTATAATAAACTCACCACACTTTTCACCTCAACACTAGTAGCCTCACACCCACTCTCCGTCTCACACTTCTCCACCTTTTCTACTTTCTCCTCCTTCTCTACTTTCTCCACCTCCTCTACTTTCTCCACCTTCTCCACCACTTCACACTTATCACTTTCTATACTCGGCGCTTCCGCCTTAGTCTCTTGCACCTCATTTACTTCTCTTATCTCCTCTTTGACTTCTTCCGCTTTGGGCTCTTCGGGCGTCTTCGGTTTCTCTTCGGGTGCTTTTGGTTTGTCGGGTTTCTCGCTTTCATCTGAGTTTGCGCCAGATGTTATGTCCAGTATCGGCCATTTTAACGGTTCGAATGCTGTTCGGACCTGTTGAAGAAAAAAAAGTTTGAGTAAGTGATGCTATGACTTATGTGCTTAGACGTATGGTTTGACATCGTAAACCATTTGGAAAAAGATAGATAGTTTCATGACGTTTCTTATCAGTTGAAGTCTGAGCTCCGAACCGGTGGAAACTTCAGTAGCTACGTTTATAAGTGCCATTTTAGGGCCACTGAATATATGACTTTAATTTGTGTTTTCGATACAACTAAGTCGGTGAACAATCATACGGCCTGTCTGATGGTAAGCAGTTACCGTAGCCATATGGACGCTTGCAACACACGAAGCATCGCTCACGCGTTACCGACCTTTCACCCCTCCCATATGGCGACCTTACTCACGTGCAGGAACACAACTTTACACAACATAAAGTTATTTGTGTGCGTTATTCTGTAAGGTGGAGGTACTTCCCCAGTCGAGCTGCTCTTTGAGCGAATAAACGCTATGCTCTACCTCTCTCAAAATTGTCTTGTCTTATGTTTTACTTTATTTCAAGACTTCAACAGTCTCACACATCTCATCTGAAGATAAGATCCCTCCCCACACCAAAACACACTCCCACACACTTTCACACTCACCTCCAATCACACTACTACACACTCGCACACAATTTCCCACCCTCCCACGACCATCTTACACTAAAACACACTCGCACACACTTTCACACACTCACCTTAAAGCCAGCAATGAGCTGCAGTTTATCGGAGTCTCGTATAGCGTCGAGCACTAGTTGTACGTCAGCAGTGAGCGCCCTCACGCGGTGGAACGACGCTATCAGCGTTACCGGGATCGTTCCGTCAGCGGCCATCTTGCGACGGAGGAAGAAGTCCCGGGCGAGGTTGTCCGGACTGAAGTAGTATTCGCTGAGGAGATAAAAATTTATGACTATCATATCATACGAGTTTTTATACATCACTCCTAACTTCTAGTTCACACTGGACACGAGACAAACCGCACCACCCGTCAATGTGGTTGCGCAATGGATAGCGTTGCAACTTCAGAGCGAACTAGAAGATTTTTTATTCAGAAATATCTTATAATTATGAAGATATAGTCGTTTTAAAATTACTTTTTCATTCTAAAAGTGGACTTGATACTGTTTTTGATCCGTTTTATCTTTAGAGGATAGTGCTTCCCAAACTGTGCGTCGCGACGCTTAGGGGCGCCGCGGTAATATCTCAGGGGTTTCGTGAGGCGATACAAATAGGTTGGGTGTATATGTCGATGCGACCGAGTCGACTAAGCACCATGCGCATTGTGATGCGGCGGGAGCGGGCGGACAGTACTTTTCCTTTTTCAACATTTTTTATGCTATTTGGAGTTTTTCTGACAAATTGTTATTAGGCTAGAAATACAAAAATTAAATGAATGGCAAGAAGGCCAGGCCAGGGCGTTAAAAAAGTTTGGGAAGCCCTGTTATAGGACTAAATGGTTAAAAAAGCATACGGCCCGCTTGAAGGCCAACCCTAAAGACGCTTGCAACATCAGGACTATCACTCGCGCATTGCCAACACAGCAAAAATCTCTTCACATCCAGAAGGGGTTGAGAGTTGCTGTGCCAGCAGCGGAAGGGCACACAGCCAGCACAGCGCCTCTTCCTGGAGCTCTGGCGGCCTTACTCACCGCAGGAACACAACACCACATTAACGTATTATTTGACTGAGATCTGTTAGAGGTACATATTTAGAACACTCACATCTGCTTCTTAATAAGATCCTTAAGCGTCGCCTGGTCCAATCCGATTCCATATGGTGTGGCTGTAGCAGCTGCGGCTCCATAGTAGAAGGCCTGGGCGAGTGGCGGCGCCAGTGGAGGCCCGAGGGGCGCTAGCCCAGAGTACTGCAGCACGAGACCCTGTGGTACTGCCGCTTGAGCAACCCTCAGCTGGAGGGGGGACGGGGGAGGGGAGTGTTAATGGTAGCCCATGATTGTGAAGTGTGCCTTTGGTTTTCGAGTTGGAAGACATATTGTCACCCGTAATGAATATGTGTTATTGTTCAAATAATGGTAGGTTTTATAAAAAACTTGTTCATGTATTTTCGATGATTAGAGTTGAAATTGCTAGACTATTGATCGCCATCTTTAAAATATTATATCTTGACTATTATTAAAACTAATGTCAATCGAAAGCAAGTCGTCAAGTGCGAGATTCGGACTTCCACACAAAGGGTAATTGTACTGACGTTTCTTGTATGGGACCCCCTTTAATTTTTATTTCTTTTTTATTATTTGTTGTTATAGCAGCAATAGAAATACATATTATGTGAAACTGTCTAACTATTTCGGTTCATAAGATATAGCCCACTGACAAACGGACGGACGGACCCTATGGCACCCTTTGGGTACGGACCATAAAAAGCAATGTTGTTAAAAAAGACATCTAATTTTAAAAACAAATACCTTTGAAAGTATACCACTTTTTAAGAACACTATTTGTTTGATATAATCTTCGCTATCGATAGAAACTAGTTATATTAAAGACCAAGTAATCGTGTATTAATCAAGATGGCTGTCCTCATATGCCAAGCTCCATATAAAAATTTTATCTTCACAAAAAGGAGGAGGTTCTCAATTCGTTTTTTTTTTTATGTTTGTTACCTCATAGCTCCGTCATTTATTAACCGATTTGGAAAATTCTTTTTTTATTTGAAAGGTTACACTTCCCGTTTAGTCCAATTGTCATCAGAACAGGATTTGATTACTTCTTAGTGTACTTTGAAGTCGGTTTAAGTTTTTTGTAAAACAGTCCAATTATTTTTACCACATATTCCCGAAGTCCTGAACACTACCATTATTTATAAACCAAAGACACTCATGTGATGAAATATATATCACCATTATTAGTATAACCTTAATGATACATCTTATAAATAAATAAATAATATAGTCCCATGAAAATGAACACCAATGCTGTGGATTTTGTAATTTAAATCTTATTTTGAGTACCATAGGAGATATAATGAGATGATCGTTATTTAAAGCGAAATAAATATTATATATTATAAGCAATATTAATAATAATTAATCCCTTATAGCCCGCCTTGCATGTAAGCATGTCTGCACAGACCAGTTTGCGCAGGTTGCTCACTTCCCTCCAATATGGCGAGAAGGACGATGGCTGCCACACGCGTCATACTTGTGAACAGGTGCTGCCAGGCTATTGCGTATCTTTGGTGGTAATCGTAACGAACACCATTAATTATTTCATCCAATGACGCCTACGCGTTATGACGCGACGATGACCATTCGTGGGCCCTGATTGGATGAAATTTATTAAAGGTGTTCGTTACGATTACCACCAAAGTTACGCGGTAGAGCCTCTGCTTGTGGGGGCTGGTCTGCTTAAGTTTGCTATTTATTTACTTATTAAATAGATTCAGTCTACTTTGTAGTTTTGCCGCCGCGCCGGGGCACGCAATTGTTGTCAGTGCGATTAGAATGTAAATATTATGTAATGAATCTAAGCATGTTTTGAAAAGAGTAATTGCTGAGTTAATTGCCGGCTCTTCTCAGCAAATGCTAGACTTTTCATAAGTGCCTGCAAAGGTCTATTTGAATAAATGATTTTGAATTTTTAAGTGTGCGTGTGAACGGCAAGCCCCGTGCGCGGTTTGTGTAATCGTTGACTTATTGAAGATTGGACTGCGGAGTTTTGGTTTGCACAGTTTTGACTTGAACGTGTGGGTGGACATTCAAGCCGCGCTTCAGTTCGGCAAAATTCTCTCTGAGAGCTCTCAAAACACTAACCCCCTTATTAATAAATAAAGTATAAGTCAGTCTTGTAACTAGTGTTGCCAGGTCCCGTGTGTCAAATTTCGGAACGTAAGGATAAAATAATCGGGATTTTGGGTTACAAATCGGGACAGCTGGAAATTTTTTTTTTCATAATCATTCATTTTAATTTTTTTCATGAAAGTCTGATTTTGGTGAGAAAATTTGAAAACAAAAATAATTTTATGAAGTAACAGCTTAGTTATTTTCGTTTTTCCTGTCAAAATATCGAATATACTAAAGACTCATGAGGTTGGTGAAAAATCGGGACATTTGGCGTCCCGATCAAGGGTTAATCGGGACGTGTCACCAGACCCCTGAAAATCGGGACGTCCCGCGCAAATCGGGACACCTGGCAACACTACTTGTAACACCCAGGTATTAAGATAGCCCCAGCCCGTTTTATTTATATGACATTAGAAAGTGACGGATATATTTAAAACCTAGGTATTAGTATACTTGACTTACACCTTATTTAGTAACTAGCTTCTGCTCGCGGCTTCGCCCGCGTGGCCTACAGGAATCAAATGACATATTTTTCTACAACAATAAAATAAAACAAAACAACTTCATCCCGCTTCGAGGGTGAAATTATTAAAAACGCTGAGACACGTATACATTAATTTTCAATCTTTAGCCTAAACACAAAATTTGAAGATCCTTACTTCGAAACTGACGGACTTTCATACAAACTTTCATCCCCTATATTACCCCCTTAGGGGTGGAATTTCGAAAAACCCTTTCTTAGTGAATACCTACTCTTCATAAAGAATATACCCTCTAAATTTCATGTCTCTAGGACCAGTGGTTTAGGCTGTGCGTTGATATATCAGTCAGTCAGTCAGTCAGGACTTTGAATTTTATATATATAGATAAGGGGGTATGAGGTTTGCACAGTACAGTCTTTTTTGTACAGCTATGTCTACAGTTTTGAACTGCGCATGTAGCCGGGCTTTTGGGGATGGGTTTCAAAACCACTAGATGTCTATTGCCTACGTCATAAAGTGAGTGATACATTGAAATTAAAATGGGTGCTTTAGTACCGTCGTAACCTCTCAAGCTTACGTACATTTACAAATTACGTATTCAAATTCAACTATCCAAATACGACCGTCCTAAAAATCAAATATAGACATGATATATCCGAATATATTATGTATTAGTAACATATAAATAAATACTGCGCTTATGAATAATCCATTTCTCCATAATTATCAAGCAGTTTTAATAAGCAAAATGCATGCAAACAGGTTCACTTAAAAAGACACCCACCCCCTTTAGCTTTGTTGTTATAGTACATCGTTTCTCAACCATTTTAGAGTCGTGGAGGGGCCAAATAATTGAATATTCTTTCGACCTCTCTCTCACTATATTATAAAATTACTAGCTGTTCCCCGCGGTCTAGCCTGCGTTCCTGGGGATAAAAAGTAGCCTATATCCTTCTCCATACCATAGGCTATCTGCATGACAAATTTCATGATGATCGGCTGATTAGTTAAGGCGTGAAGTCGTAACAAACAAACTCACATTCGCATTTATAATATTAGTTATATATCACCGAAATACTCGATAGTCGAAAGTAATCAAGAATAACATTACTTAAAAGGAATTTTCGTATAACTTGTTTCGCTCTCTTATTTTCTGAAGAGATGATACTCGAGTTTAAAAAACAATGTACTTAACACCAGCGGGGCGATTGATTTACGACTGGTATCTCTTTCCCGCACGGGCGTGCTGAGAGAGATGGCAGTCATTTTTCCGGTGGATGTACAAGAAATATTACAAAAATATTGTAAATTTTCAATGTAATGTTTGTTTTTGCAAAGACCTGTATTGTATAATGATATGGTACTCAAAACATGATGAATGGTATTTTGGGACATTGGGGACACATTTTGGTAAACATATTCCATAAAGAATATGTTTACTACGGACATAACACATTCAGCCATTGTGTTTGCCCTAAATAAAGGAACAAAACCATTTTT